>VWZZ01002945.1:4952-32188 GCA_013399095.1 Psophia crepitans
CCCCCCCCCCCCCCCCATTTCTTCAGACAGAATTCTTTCTGGCTTCAGTAAAGGCCATATGACACTTGAAACTACCAGTCAAAATAATGCATTGTTCTCCTCCTGACAAATAATTTCTTCAGTTAGACACACCCCTGTGAGATGTTTTGATCTGGTTTGAACAGCATGCTAGTTTATATTGCAAAGCCAGGTATAGAACAGAGGAAGAAAGAATCTTTGGATTTGGGGGGGGAGATTTAATTTTTTTTTCAGAAACGCGGTTACCCACACTCATTCCCATCTTGTGTGCCGATTGCTCCCAAGATCAAAGCACAGATGTTAGAAGGAGTGACAATGGTTAGCTACCAGCCACAAGGTGACAAAGCAAATGTTTTGTAGAATGGTTTTCTCCAACTCAGCTACCAGGAAACCAGATTTTGACTCCCTCCTTGTAGAAACTGAAAGACTTGGCAAAGATTTGTGATAATTAATTTCCTAGTTTTATGAAGTACCTAAATATAGCAGAAACTTCCTACTTAATAGTATTAGCTGAACATGGTATTAATCATTCTAATGCTGGAAATAAGCTGTTGTAATTGGTACGCAGTAGAAGCAGCACAGAGGTTTTCACAGGGCTAAGGTAGAGTAATTTTTTTTTTTTTACTGCTTCACAAATCCTGAAATTCGTTGTATGATGCTTCCTCAATGGAGGTGTGGATTTTTTCACTGTTTTAGGAGAGTGTCTGAACAAACTTTAATTTTTGTGAATTGGTGTGACTCCTACCTTCTTTTTGGGGCTGATACTTAGTTTCTTGTTTGACTTCAGTCCAGCAGCAGGAACGAGGTGCTATAAAAATAGCATTCCCTCTTTCTTCAGCAAAGTGAGCAGAATTGAAAGTCATAGCTTGAGTGAGAGACCTTGAATTGCAGCTTTCTTCTTTACAGTCCAGCTGAAATTCTGAAGCTGTGTTTGGCTGTCTGATTGTTTTAAAGTGCTCTTGGCTGCACTGCATCAGATCTCTGTAGGAAATGTCATTGCATCTTTTAGTTTGAATACTTCAGTTCTACTGTGTTTTGTGATACACACAGTCTGTGTTTTGTTCTCATCTGCAATTGACCTCTGCAATACTGGCTGAATCTTGTCTTATATATCTGTGTTCCAGCATAAGTGATTATTCAAATTGTGTTTTTCTCTGAGCTTTGAGTATTTCATGTACCCATAGACAAAAGGGAATCTAATAAATGATGAAGCACATCAGAAAAACCACATGTGTATCTGAAATCTTTATGTATCTCAGTGTCACACTTTTGTTCATTAAAGAAAAAATGTGAAAGCAATGGACTGCAATGACAAGTTATTGGGGTTTTTTGGGGTGTTGTTTTTGTTTGTTTTTGTTTTTTTTCTGGAATGCACTATCTGCTGCAACTTTGCTATGGCAAAATAGAAAATGGAGTAGAAAAACTGTCCATGTGAGAGCTACTGCAGTGAGTGGTAACGATTAGCTCCTTATTTTCCCTGCATCATTGAAAAAGAAGAGATGAAATGCAGCCTGTTCTGAGAAATTCAGAAACTGTAGCAGCTGGGAGAGTTGCTGTGACTCCTCTTTCAGCTCAAAGACCATCACCAGGAATGGGATTGCTGAATGATTCCCTTCTCTTAACAGGAGGAAGCTTTCAGTTCCAACTGTGTTCCTGTCACTCTTTCACTACCTGCTGGAAGGGAGACCCCAATATGTCATTGTGACTGATACTTCAGGAATGAAGCAGTTCCACAGATTGTTATGTTTCAATTTGCTAAATTTTATGCACAGGAATTTTCAAAGGAGCCTTATGCACAAGTGCTATAAATGTGATACATGTTCATTAGCTGCCAGATAGCTATTGGCAGATAAGCAAGTCTCTGATTCTCTCAACTGAGAAAACTGTACGCTGTTCTGTTTCAGGATCAAAAAACTGAAAAAGCAAAGACATTATGGTGCTTTAAAAAGATGATTTTGATCAACTGTCAAATGGATGTCCAAAGCAGAGAAATATCAGAATATGTATATTGGTATTTGTGTCTGTGCTTACTGGCACCTTAGGTGGCTTTGAGTTATGACTAGAAAGCTAGCAATAAACTAGATTTCTTATTGGGTTTTATGATGTTTCTCTTCACATCTTCTTTTGAAATGCATGTCAACAGGCTTTGTGGTGGCCAGCTGGTGACTGATATGCTGACAACAGATGTGAAAAATAAAATTATGCTTCCTACAGAGCCTGCAGCAAACTAATTCTAGTCTAGAGAGAACTACCCTCCTCCTCTTCCATGACTCCTACAGAGATCTGAGACTTGAATAGGTCACTCTGAGGAGGACGTGACAGGAGAGGGTTGGGAGCGCAAGGATATTCTTACCCTAAATCTATGGCAAAATCTAAAGCAGGCATGACAAGATGGTAAGTGTCAATTTTCTTTCTATCTTCTCAGCCTCCTTCCTGCTTAAGAATGAGGACCATGAACATATTTCAAGACAATGGATTTACAGGGCCATTCATGTTCCTTCTCATAGTTGGACTTACATTGTCAGAATTCCTCTCAGCAGTATGGATAAAATCAAACTTTGCTGATCCAAGACTGAAAGCAAAATATCAGAGGTTTTGGGGGGACGAGAAGGTGCTTTTCCTCTCTCTTTATTTTCAACTGGGCAAAATTAATTATGGTGACAGAAGCAGTAGCAGGTGTATAAAAGGAAACAGGAATAAGGAAAATGTTGCTAAATTTAGTACTTCAGAGTAGAATTATTTGCAGCTGATCCATAGCTTTAGTTTCTTTCTTGGTTTTCCAATTATTTTCCAGAATAACTGTGGCACCGATGCTTTGCTGCCCATGAAAACCCAGTCTCCTTCAGGTGCACTCCCTGTTCATTCCTAGTTTCTCTTCAGAATATCTTCTGCAAAACTTACAAATTTTAGCTGTGTCTCACATAATAAAAAAAGTTATCTGCCAGGAAAACTTTCTTTCCTCTCTTTCTCTTGCAATATATATCCAAGTATTTCTCCCCAAGTTCTCGTTTCAGTATGTAGCAGCATTCCTGTAGGGCAGTCTGTGTGTTTCTAATACTGCCCCACTGAAGAGTTGCTAAGCATTGCCATCACCTGTGACATTTGGCAGAAAGATTCTGGAGTTCAGTGCACTCAGTTGTAGAATAATATGGCTATTAAATTACTTTATTAAGTCCCCTTATAAGTATTAACGTTACCAGGGCTGCCATGGTTTCTTTTTGGACTGTTACTTGCCATCCTCTTAAGTAGTGGTACATGCATGATATGTAGCATGTAGACACAGTTGGCTTAAATTACAAAATTCATCTTGTGAGCAAAACCCAGTAGTACTGAATTATGGAAATTAACACAAACTGAATTGTGACCTGGAATGACCTACTTCATCCCCTGAGCGCTGTTGTAACTATACTCTTCAAATTAGCTTTCCAGGCTCATTTTAATTTATTCCATCAATACAGTTTCAACTACGTCCTTTGAGACATGATACCAGCACGGTATGGTTCTCAACCCTTAGGTGCTTTCTTCCTGATTATCTTCTTGTGACTGGTACAAGTCCTAGCACTACCCCTACCCTCTTTTTACTAACCTCGTTACTTGTGCTTTAACAGTAAGAGAGCAAATTCAATTTACTGAAATAGACATAGGAAACAAACCTTGTGTTTTAACAGCTAATTTAATTTAGATTCTTAAAATGAGATGCCTGAAAGATCAAGGTGATAGATCACACAGGGCCTAGAAAAAACTTATCACATCTCTTGCAGGCAGTAAATAATTTTTAAAATGGCTTCCCAGTAAAGGTTTGGGGTTTTTTTCTGCACTGTTAAGTCCATGATTCTCTTAACTTGGATAGATTTCGCAGAAAAATGCTGTGTCTTGTTAACAAGGCAGAGGGTCTTCAAGAGGTCATTTCAATTTCTGCAGGACCACTTGTTGGTTAGTATGTGCATTTAGAATACAAAGGAAAATACCATTTGTGTGATGTGGGTTAGAGACAGTGATGAAAGACCAGTGGGGTTCTTTTAAAACTGCTGGCTCTTTTGTAAAAATGTGTAATGATTTGTGAAAATTTTATCAAGGAGTAATATTAAGCAAAGTCTTTCTAGCAGACTCTCATCTGTCATTCTTAGGCACCAATGAAAACCTTGTTTAGTATCTTGCTTTCAATCTGAATATCTACTTGTCTTTTTAAGGAAGTTGATGTAGAAAGTTCTGGTCCTTCTCTGAAGCCTGCCAGGCTATGCCTCTCTCATACCGAAATTGTCCCAACTGCCATAGTCAACAGTAAAAGGGAAAGAAGAGAGGCTTTACAGCCCTACAGCAATCGTAAATGCAGCCTGCATAGAGAATTAGTTGTATGGGCTTTAAATGTCGCTTGTATCTTGACCCAGCTTCACCTCCGTCAAGATGTTATCAGCTTCCCCACTCTTTCAGCAGTTTTCATCTGCCCCTCAGCATCACTGTTTCCATCCCTCTCTGCCTCCAGTTTATGTCCTTTCTTCCTCACCTTTTCCATCTAACACATGTGTCCGTGTTCAGTTAAACCCCAGCACCCCGCTCTTTGCCCTCAGGGAAGGCAGACCCAGGCTGCCTCCTGATGTGCCCAAGTCAAGAAAGATTCTCTCGTTTCACTTGCAGCTTTGACAAGCTGATCTCCTGTCAGGCACCCTCATGGTTCAGGAGGAGGTTGCTGTATTGAACGGTGTTTGACTTACTGTGCAAATGCAGCAACACAAAAGAGATGCAGTGGGAGCCACCTCAAAACCCAGTAGCCAATAACAGAGCTGCATGAACAGGACAGAGGAGACCACCCTTGGAGCTTTAGGGATGTGAACCTCATCTGGTCCTCGCTCTTGCTCATATTCCATAGATGTTGGGACTACTAACACTCCCTGGGTAGCTGTGCAGAGCACAGGTCTTTCTCCAGACTAGTGAAATCTTTCTGGTTGTTAAAATTTCTGAGAGGAAATCTAGCTCATTAGAATAAAGCTGGACCAACTCAGGTCAGGTCTTCAAAACACTTTAAATTTAGACAGAGAAAGAGCTAGCACTAAGTCAGAAAACAACTGGACTTCCTTGAAGGGAAGTCTCCTGCAAGAGTCTGTCTGCTCAAGGAGACATTGCTACTGACAATTTATTCTCTTGGTCACAACAGCACTCAGTAAATCCAACAGGAATTGAGGTTGCATTAGCCAGAGCAGCTCGCAGTTCAAATGACTACAGCAAAAAGTGACACAAGGAATGGGGCTGCAAAAACCAAAGTAATAGAGGTAAGTCAGGCCGTTGGTCGGAAGAAAATAGTGTCAAGCATAGAAATTATTCTGGTAGTTATGCAAGTGACTCATCCAGAGGCCAGGCAGGAGACTAACCTACTTCTGACTGCAGCCAAATTCTTTCAAATCCTGTCAGTGTTACTTTGGCTCATTAATAACCTGATTGATAACCATCTGATTGTGGCCGTTGGCAGAAGGTTGCAGTGCATGTGAGTATGTTATGCTGTGTGCAGGCTGCTAATCTAGGCAGAGGGAAAAGAAGTGTCACTGCAGACCGGTTGTCCCATCCCATGCAGTGGGTGAGGTTAACTTTTTAATTCTCTGCAAGATAACCAGGAGTAACGACAATTATTCTAGAGGTTCAAACAAATCACAAATTTACTTAAAACTCAGTGGATCTACAAAAGACAGCGGTTTGGCACAAAGTTATAACAATACTTGAGATTCAGTGGAACCACAAAAGACAATGGCTTAGCAGAACTTGTAATGATACTACCCTAATGTGCTGAAAATAAAGTTAGAGACAATGAGAGAAAGAGAGGAAAGAAAGAAAACAAAGCAAAGCATATTGAAGTTATCACCACCGTTGGATCCAGTGATGTTCTCTGCTTGTAGTTCTATTCCTCAGGTGACGAGGGCGTCCCAAAAGCTTGTTTCCCCTTTTTATAACCCAATGTGCGTGTCTCTTAGATGGGGGGTTGTCATTTCTGAGGAAGCACAGTATGTGTTCAGGAAAGTTCCAGAAATGAGTTGGTGGGTTATGGGGATCTTGGGGGGGGTCTCACAGTCATCCCACCCCCAAGTTTGAGGTTAAGTGAGTTACGGTCTTTCACAGGCACGTGCACACAGAAGACAGATGGGCTTTGTCCGCATGTTTCAGGAAGGTGCTCACAAGATGGTATCCTGCCCGTACAGGTTCTGTCCTTGGTCAAGACAGATGTTTATGGCATTTCCTGGTTATCAGTTTACCTCTGCTTGTGTCAGGATGGATGTTTGCAATATTTACTTGTTATCAGAGCCTTAGCACTGGTGTCAGGGTTCACTGCGTCCCTGTTCCACCACACCCATTCATGACTCCTCAGAAATACATGCGAAGTGGGGCCGCATGCCTTACATGTGCATGCTCAGCATCTGCCTCCATGCAATTCGCAAAGATCACTGGAATTTCTGGGAAACAGTAAAGTTTTGCCTGGGTATGCTGGTATGGGGGGAGGGGGGGGGGGCATAAAGGGTATATGAGTTTGTTTAAATAAATAAATAAAAGAATGTGTGGAAATAAAATGTGCTAAGAATGTAAGTAAATCCTGGAAATTTCTATAAGATCTTTGATTTCTGGTTTAAAACAACATTTCTTATTTAAAACCTCTTTTATTAGTCAATATTCTCACCCTTTGGTTAGCCACCGCGCATCAGGCTGGCTGCTAGCTTTCAGTCTGTCCTGATTTGCAGTGGATTGAAATAATCAGAGGGTTTTTTCTGTTTATAGTCACCTTTCCTTTTGTTTTCTTTAGGGTTTTTTTTACCCATGTCTTTTCTTTCTGAGTTCAGTGCTCATTGGTATTCTGTCCTTGAAAAGCTTTTTAATGCTGTTAAGCCCTCCACATACTCTAAGTCTTGAGACTCTTCTGAAGAATTTTAGTCAACAGTATTTGGTACCCTGCAATACACGAGACAAAATTAGCCATTCAAAAAAAACTACCCAAAGAACCCTGTCTTTATCATAGTGGATTTTATTACTGTACCTCATTAAGATGTGAGAAAAGCTGGCAAACCATTACATTATTACTTGAATTAGCATCCAAGGAGATTTCATTTGCTCCTAAATGCCAATTGTAAAACAAAAAGTGGATTCCTCCTTCTCTCTGCCTGTAACTAGGCTCATTAATCTCAGCAGGGTAGGACTGAGGAAGGGGCTATTCAGGGGAATCATACGTGCTGTTAAAAACATGTGAAAGGTTTTGTCTACCCACTGTGAGTCTTAGCATAAGTTGTCTTTTTGGCCATTTATGTGAAATGTTACAATGCTACTTTTAGGCAAACTAATTCAGCTCTTCTGTAATTCAGTGCATCAAATAAAAAATGGTTTTTTGGTTGTGGTTTTTTTTTTCCTAAAAGCCTGCATTTTTAGCAATATCGTTAATTTACAGTACGATTTTCTCCTCAGTTAAATTATTCCAACAGTAAAATTCTGAACATCTGACTTAAAACACACATTTCAATTAAAATAAAAAAAAAGGAATTAAGCTATCTGCAGAATACATGCTATGACTGAAATGAATAGAGCCGCTTTTGTGTTTGAACACCATAAGTGGTGATAAAACTCTATTTCAGATCAGATTTCAAAAGTAAGTTGTAGCTTTGGGTATTTCTGCTTTTGGAGGCGTCGGAAGCTTGGGGACATTTCTGCCAATGGGGTGTAGAAATCCTAGTTGATGAAGTAATTCTAAAAATCCCACCTATTGTCACTAGTAAAAAAAAAAAACGAAAAAAAAAAACCAAACAAAATCACTTTAAAGAAAGAGATTTTTAGCACGACTTGTGATTTTGATCTAGGAATACAATTCTCACTGGCATTGCAGAAGTATTTAAAGAACAATTTCCAGTGAGTGGTTTAATTTTGCTGGCTTGTTCATCAATAAGAGTTCAGTGTTTTCACATTGTTTATCTAACCATCTGATAGTGATTAAACTACTCTACATAGCTGTCTCTAAGATGTTACAATTCTACCCTCAGAGGCTGAAACAAGGCATTTCTAGAGTAAAATTATAACTCTGACATAAAACATTAATGGAGGCAGAGAGCTTTTCTCTTGTGCTTCTCATACATCTCCAGAAAGACCTTGGATTACCCAATGAAAATTAAGCTGTTAGTTATCTTGTTTAACTTTCATTGAGCCTATTTTAGTAGATGTGTTGTTTAAATAATAATAAAAAACCAATGTGATTAGATTCCCTAGCATTAAACATCTTCTACTTTATTTCATTCTTGCTAGAATGGTCTTGAAAAGAAAATACACAGTGCTCAGAACTCCCAAGTCTATTTCTGTATATGCAGATGTTATTTTACTGCCCTTATTTAGCAACTGTTACTTCTGCCAGAGTCCCACCTCACTCAAGGCATGACTGGGCCACTAAAGTGGTGTTTGTGAGGTTCCTCGTTTCTTCCAGAAACCTCATATTTGAGAGATCACATGTGATCTTTTGCATCATTCTTCCCCGTGAGGATGGTGAGGCACTCTAACAGGTTTCCTAGAGAAGCTGTGGTTGCCTCCTCCCTGGAAGCGTTCAAGGCCAGGTTGGATGGGGCTTTGGGCAATGTGGTCTAGTGTAGGGTATCCCTGCCCATGGCAGGGGGGTTGAGACTAGATGACCTTTAAGGTCCCTTCCAACCCAAACCATTTTATGATTCCATCATGTCTCCATCTGCTTTGCGGATCTAGGCAGGAGAGATGAAGCTTCCTTCCCTGTTCTGTGTTCCCAGTCCCCTTGGTGCACAAGGGAATGAAAGAAAGGTCAGTGTCCGTGACTGAAAAAACAGTGCAATGGTGGGATAAAACTGAGGCTAACCACCAGCAGTTGCTTATGATATGCTGTATGCTCGAGAGTTTGCTGTGATGTTGCCCACTCCTCTGTCTCCTCACGATGCTCCTGCAGAGGCTGGCTAGGGGGGCACAGTGTATGTTTGAGGCGAGCACAGGGTAGGAGGTGTCCCAGGCACGGTGCTCATGCTGTGCCCTGGGATATGTGGAACAGCGTACCTAAAGCAAAGATGGTCTCTGGTGTTTTGCCAGAAAAGGGGGGCAAAAGGGATCACTTCAGGCTCTTTTCCTGACCCTGGGCCAGGCTCTCGCTGCTGTTTTAGCAATGGTAAGCTGAGACTGAGCCCTCTCAGCTCCCATCAGCACCAGCATGACAAAGCAGGGGCTGGAAGATGTGCGGAGGTGGGGGCTTGTGTGCTGAATAGCATGGGCAGACCCAGCCCCAGTCTCAGCAGGGCCAAAGTAGCAGTGACAATTTACATGGAGCTGGAGCTTGGAACACAGCAGCAAACATTTGTATGGAAAGGGCCTAAGGACCCTTTTAGCCTCTGCTGTAGACAGGAAGGAAAAAAGAGGTCATAGACGACTATCATGCTATAGGCAACTCACTTCTGAGTGTTTTGCATCAGCATACTGAGGCATGGCCCTGAGCCTGACTTGGTTTACTCAGCTCAGTGCAAGCACAGGCTGGAGCACTCTTTGCTTGGTGTGGCTTACAAACAAAATAGGTAATAAAAAGAGTTGGATGCAAAAGCAGCACCATTCTTTGACTGGTCAAGGAATAAAACCTGGATCCTCCTGACCTCTGGCTCGGTGCGCCAGGCACCAGAGCTTCTTAGGCTTCCAGGGTCTCATAATGCTGTAGTTTCTGCAGGACCTGTGGCTCAACTTCCCATGGCACTCACTGATTTGGACAACCTAAGTTCATACTGGAGAATGTGCAGGATCTCAATCCCTCCAGAGGTTCAGTTTTCTCTGTAAGGTACTTACGGCCGTTAACCCCCACAACTGACTTTTTTTTTTCCCTACAACATGGGAAGAAAAGGGAAGTTTTAGGTTAGTTTTCTAGATTAATTTTTAATTATGGTATCTACGTCAGTATGTACCTAATCAGATATCCTCAAATGCTACACAGAAAACAGCAAGTCAGGACATAAAGGTTAGCCAGATAAAGATGGGCTATTGCATAAGAAGTCAGACTTATAAGAAGGTTAACAGTACTATTTAAATGTCATCCAAGTTAGGTAAGGCATAATGACAGCTACAGTGTAGTGATATTCGTGCACCTCTCAACTTTTGTAAAATATGCATAATTCATACAGGGAGAGTGAGACTATTATTTCAGTGATAATCAGATTAAATTCCACAGGACCTTGGAAACAGCTGAGGGATCTGGAGAAGAGGAGGCTGAGGGGAGACCTGATTGCTCTTTACAACTCCCTGAAAGGAGGTTGTAGCCAGGTGGGTGTTGGTCTCTTCTCCCAAGTAACAAGTGATAGGATAAGAGGAAATGGCCTTAAGCTGTTCCAGGGGAGGTTTAGATTGGGCATTTGGAAAACTTTCTTCACCAAAAGTGTTGCCAGTCACCAGAGCAGGCTGCCCAGGGAAGAGGTTGAGTCACCCTCCCTGGAGGTATTTAAAACACACATAATCGTGGTGCTTAGGGACACGGTTTAGTGGTGGACTTGGCAGTGCTAGGTTAATGGTTGGACTTCATGACCTTAAACGTTTTTTCTAACCTAAATTATTCTATGATTATAAGTATGATATACTCATTTTTATACATATGCACACGCTTGTGTATATCCAAATTTGCATATACAAATATAAAAAAACTAGGAGCAATAATTAACATAACTGGGTTTTGGTTTTCCCTATGTTTTAGGTAATTGCATTAGTCTTTGAGATTTTCCTTGCTTTGTTCTAAGGTATAAAAATGATCTGCATGTTGAATGAGCTGGAGGAGGAAAAAGAGAAAGGAGCAGAAATAAACAATGGTAATACTAACATGCACACATCTTCCCTCTGCACCCACTTCTTTTCCAACTAGCTTCACTGCCGAGCATGTGATAGATGCAGAAACCTTTTTGATAGCTTAAACAAACACATGGCAATGAAATATTTTTTTAAATGGTATTCATGACAAACTCATTATTTTTAAATTATGTGTTAGCATCACTTGGGTACTTGGTGCCAAGAGGCTCATTTCTTTTTTGCATTAGTGTTCTAGTCCATGTAAAACAATTTCATTTGTGCTTTTTTTTTATACTGTATGCATTTTATTACTGTAACTCTGACTACGTCTTGTCCTTGAATGGTTTAAAAATGTATGCTCATGGTCCTGGGACTGCCTGAAACTGCCTACATCAAAACACAGTTTCCAAGCAGCTTAACAGCTTTTAATTAATGCATTTGAGCAGTGTGGGCTGACAGTTCCTCCTTCACCATTTAAAGTTATGTGTATTTTATTACAAAAACACTCTCCCTGCTGTTTATTAGTCAACAGTGATTTAAGAAGCATGTGAGTGTCTGTAACAAATGCACAACTCCAGATTACAAGTGCCACAAAGTTTGGGCATACTCAGATTCAGGAGTTTTGGCAATTTGGCAGTGCATATATATATATATATATATATTTTTTTTTTTACTTTAATGCATGGGCAAATAAAACTGAAGCGATTGAGCACCTTTGGCCGTGTGTCCTTTGGGGCGACCCCCTACAGGCAGCCGGGCGGGCAGAGAGTTGCCGCTCCAGCCAGTTCCAGTTCCTTTAGTTGCAAGGAAAGGCTTGGTGCAGAAGTGCTGCCAGCTCCCACACGGTGGCAGAGGTACTTCACGCTAGCAGACGACTTCTGCTGCAGGTGGAAGAAAACCTGGCCATGCTAAGTCTGGAAATGTCAGACTAACTAGCTGTGGGGCTGAGGAAAGTGTACAGGGGCGCTGCCTTTGTATACCCTTCCCTCCGTGCCTTCTGGGCACTCCAGCTTCTCCTGGTGGGTACGTAATGCCTGTGCCAGCTTTCTTGGGGCAAGTCTGCTTTCAAAAATGAAATATAAGCATTGCTTTCTATACAGCACTGAATTTTCCTTTCTCCTTGTTGAAGCATTTAAACCTTAGCTGTCTTCTTACGGTTTACTCTGTTGCTCTGTGAGTAATATCTGGAAGCAACCTGGAAAAGAAGTGAGAAAAGGAACTACTTCTCTAAGTCTCTAGCAGAGGAAGAGAAAATTTGCATCTAATCCTCTAAAGGCCAGGATGTAGGGGAGGCATGAATGCACTGAATATAGCCTCAAAAGAGCTTGCATCGCTAGGAGGTGGCATCGATTCACTCCTTTGCAATGCCATTGTGTACTGATGCTATGCCACAAAGCAACGTTGCACCTTGCCAGTCCTACGTGCTAAGTGTGTCTTGTGGGTCTGTCTGCAGCCATGGTGAAAGTCTTAAGGCTTGAAAATATATAAATTCATTTTCTGTGTCTTTCTCAGCAGCGGGAAAAGAAGAGTTGGTGTACAGAAGGAGAAAAGAAAGTCACGAAGTAGTAAAACTGGAGCTCCCAAGAGACATGCTTGTGGGCTGTATGACCTTAGGCCACAGGCCTGGTTTCTACCAATGTACCTATATGGACAGTTTGAAAATAGGCTGTGAAACTTATGACATTGTCTTGCGCTGTACCAAGTGCCAATAAGAAAGACTGAAAATTTCTGCCTTTCTCCTTGGCATGGGAAATGCCCCATCCTTTTCCTGCATCTCCTCTTCTCTCTGTGATCCTTATCTTAAGGAAATAAGCATTGGTCTGTATCTTACCCAGAAAGATCTCCTTGACCTCTGGTACACTTATGAAGGAAGAAGATCTGGCCTTGCTCTTGGATTCTTCTCTACACCTGTGAAGTCACCAAGAACAGAATCTGGACCTGGTAGGGGTTTTGCACCAGCCTTGCTCTGTTGTCCTCCACCATCTCTCCCTCAAGAAAAAGATGTGTTGATGCTCCTGCCCCCTTGTTCCTGCCACTTGTGTCTCCAAGAAGGTGAGGACAGATTTCCATCCATCTTACTGACCTCACTGTGCAACATGGGCCCTTGCCAGGACCATCCTTGTTCCACATGATGACAATGATAGAGGGAAAAGGTTGAGGAGAACAGGGATGGTGAAAGAGGGGAAAGAAGAAAGATCAAATGCTTGAGCAAAAATGGGTACCAAAACGTCCAACCATCAAAACAATACTGTGATGAAACAGACAGGCTAAGGAGAATCTCTGTTCTTGCTAGCTTTTTGGCATCCTTCATGTGGTTTCATTTCCTGTGAAATATTCATGTGCCTAATCATGTGACTTACTGATGGCTAAGAAGCTATTTTTCCTCCCAGGATAGTCTTTTAAGAGTTAAGAACTTGAAAATGTTTCTAAACAACTACTACTACTAATTTTAAAAAGCTGAATCAATTAAACTGTTCTGATTTTGAAATATTTTTTCCGTTGCATTTTTTTCCCTGTATTAATGTGCTGAAATGTCTAGACAAGAAGTCACAGGAAAATACAATATTTCCTTTAGAAACGGAGATACTGAAACATATAAACTGTTGGGGGAGTAGGTTTTTTGTTGTTTGGGTTTTTTTTCAAATCCCTGTATAATCTAGAGAGTCATTAAAAGTCATCTTTTCCCATCAGCAGTTCTGTCAACTCTATTAAAAATGTTTTGACAGCAAATACCTGACCTGTTCTACTTAATTAACACCATGAGTCAGTTTAAGATTCCCCTGTATTTTTTTATTTCCACAGAGCCTTAAAAAGCACGGTTATTTTTGCCATGTCTCTTAGCATGAGGTGTGGCACCCTGGGAGTACCCCACTCTGCTGAACACCTTTGGACCAAAAAGGAATCACAACCCACCTGGACTTGTATGCCAGGATTGGTCTCTCAGCTGGCACGCTGATGGGTGGTACCTTTTCACCAACAGCAATTGTCTACTTTATAGAGACATATTAGTACTTGATCGATGTGGAATTCTCTGGGGTCAGATATAGAGAGCAGCTGGCAAGAGGGGAAGTGCCTTTAACAGCTGTTGTGATTCGATGAACATTGGGCAGCTGAGGGAAGGGATCAAGCAAACATTTTATACGAAAAGTCACTGTGAACTTCAGTTAAGAATATCCAGCTGATTGTTATATCCTCTTTTTAGATTCATATTTTATCTCCTCAGAGAATGTCTTTAGAGATAATGTGGTCTCACTGTGCACAACGGAGGTATCCAGAATTAAACGGGGAGACTCTCCACTTTGCCCAGTCTAAGGCTCAATAAAAATCTTATTCCTTGAACTCTCATGGGGGCAAGTTTGCATCCAAAAAATGGAGTGAGGAAACAACCTGATTTTCTGCGCTGGACAGCTGGCCATGGCTGTTGGTCTGGGGAAGAACACCACCATCTTTACTAAAGCAAAACTTGTCTTAATCTAAAGCCCTGAGGTACATTTGTTACGTTTAATTTACGTACAGTCACCCATGAGGTACCTGCCCTGTTCCTTCCCCAGCTGTGGGAGAAGCTAAACACCCATATTGGTGTTAATGCTTCTATTTGAGAGCTACTAGAATAACACTGGTTATCTGAATTAATACCTGGATGGCCTTAAAAGATTAATTTCAGTACTTGTATGAAATATGGTGAACACAAACTGAAATGCAAAAACATAACATGGTTAAGCATAGGGCATTAAAAATAATTTAAAAAAAAAACACCCAAACCCGCTAGCTCAAAACCCGATGTAAGCTGCCTCCTCTAGCCAAAGATACGTGGGAACTGATAAGCCTCTGGCTGTCCAGCCCGAGGTCCTGGACTCTGCTCCCAGGTCAACTGTCCGCCTGACTCCCAAGGGAGGCTGAGTGCACCCCCAGGCCGTGGGTGTTGCTCTGGCATGACTGCTCCGAAAGTTTGAAAAGAAATTCAAATGAAATCATGCATAAATTCAACTAGAGCAGAGTGAAAAGGTTTGTCTGATAAGTGTGGTACAGGTTTCCACCATCAAAACAATCATATCTCAATCCTGAAACCCCCCTGCAGAGATGTGCTGCTAGGAGCATGTTGCAAATGTCACCGTTTTCCCACTGATGTCTGAGGCAGCATTTCTGTGCTGAAATTATAGCTCTCAATGTATGCCACTCCATCTTGAGGGAAATTTCAAGGGATAAGTTGTAACAACTCTTGGTAAATTTTAATCCACCTGTTATTGTGGCAATTGATTAAGAGATTGTGAAAACTGCAGTGTTTAGAGGTGTTAACTTGAATAATTTCCAGCATGAGTTCATGTTTAGTCTACCTAACAAAATCAAGGGCAGTGGAGCTCCATTGTGCCTTGTGGAAAAAAAAAAAGTATTCGGTATTAAACAGTTGGAATGTTTTAATGATAAAGAGGATAGTAAGTATATAATTAAGTATGTAATCTGCATATACCACTTGAGACGTCTTGAATTACTGCTGTGGTAAATTTAGCTATGAGAGTTACGATAACATTGTTTGGTCTGAAGTCATTATGAAGGAGATGTAGGTAGAATAACCCTAGCTATGTACTCATATTTCGTGTCACATAATCTGTTAAAATACCACATATATTTGAAAAGAAAGCCAGGCTCCAGATATTAAGAAGAGTAAAATAATCTATGATATAATTTTGCTTAATTAGCCTTAAAAAACGATAAGTCATTTTAAAGAGGAAAGTACTTGTAGATTAAAACTATACATAAATCTCTGCATTTTTAAATACTTGATTTACAAATAGTGCACAAAGGTAACTTTCTTCTAAACTGAGGTACCTGACACCCTGGCTATGTGCCCTAGCTGGGATCTGACCCCACAACTGATTGAGAGCTGGGTGCTCTCCAAAATACCTCCCCCATGGGAGAGAGGGCCAAGTGTGTGGGCCAGGAGGGCTCCAGAGTGCTCTGCAGTCAGGTGCCTGATATAAATGACTGGCAGACGAATAGCCAGTCTTTATACTGCAGCTTATCGTCTTAATGCCACTGTGATACCTAAGTATTATTTGGTGGAAAGTCAACCACTCAGGTAAGTCATTAGAATTTTGCTTTAATCTGATTGTATACTGCGTAGTGACTCTGCAGCATTCAAGGTTGCAGATGTATTTATTTAAATGAAATATACATAGCAATTTACAGTGATTGTCAGGAAAGCAGTGCAAGCCACAGATTGGTGCTATAGCTCAGAGGTAGTTTGGGCTATTTAAAGAGGGAAATACTTGAAAGGTTTCAATTTTTATTTTGACACCTTGAAAGGGAAATTTGGGAAATGTCTGTGAAGAAGCAGAGGAGGGAAAAGAGGGGAAAAGATTATTAAGACACCTAAAAACTTTTATTTACAGTGAAATTAAATCATAGAATCATAGAATGGTTTGAGTTGGAAGGAACCTCAAAGATCATCTAGTTCCATCCCTCCCACCATGGGCAGGGACACCCTACACTAGACCAGGCTGCCCAAAGCCCGAAATGGTTCAATTGATCTGAACTCTCTTCACATTCAGCAGACGGATGGGAAGGTGTGAGATACAAGTGGCTTAGCTGATACGAAATCTCCTCTTCATGAGTGAGTGGGTGGGAAAACTGGTCAGGGAACCAAGAAATCTATTATGCTTCTACAGCTCTAGCTCTTGTGAATGCTGCCAGCCTACTTGATGGAAATATGGAAATGAAGAAGTACAAGGTACTTTGCATACGTATAGATAAGAAATACATGCAGTCACTTGACAGGAGTAAGAAACAGCAAATATTAAAGAGCACCTAGATAAACTTTGAATTTTTAATTCAGGTAACTGTAAAGACAAATTGTTAAGAATTTTTTTTAAGTCTCTAAGCACTTAAATCTAACCTTACAGGTTAATGCAAAGAAGCAAAAGGTTTTACAGCTCATATGCAATGTAGGTGTTTGCAAAAGTTCAGTCGTGGTACCGCGTTGAGGGAAATAGTTACAAAGTGGCAAGGATGAAAATGTTCGTTTGAAAAGAGAAATTACTGCTCCTGCAGGGAAAAGTCTTTTGAGACTACTATGTTCCTTTCAGAAACAAAGTAAACCATTGATAAACACAGTTTAAATTTGACCTCTAGTTCCACTGAAAAAGAAGATTGAAAAATGTTTAGAAAATCAGAATTTTTAATTTTAAACTTAGCTTAAAGGTCAAATTTAGCTAAATTTAACAGAGACAAATTAAAGCAGGAAACTATTTTGATCTCTTACATTCAACTGAAGTGATAGTATCCAGGTTTGTGATACAGTAAAATTCCCTGAATAGGTTGCTAAGAATGACCTTTTGTGTCAGAAACTGAATTAAAACTCATTTACTGACAGGGCCACTAGGAGGCCAATTAACTTGGTGCTCTGATTCAGCTCAGAAAGGGAAAAAATGTTAAAAACTTTAAAATAGAGAGATATGGGGTGAAGAAAAAGATTAAAGAGAAACAGTTAACAGAATTGGTTTGTATTTGTTTCACGGTCATTATTATTTACATGTCTCTGACAGTACTTTTTACATAGCTATTTTCTTTGTTATAGGCATTGTTCTGTGCCTCAGAAAAAGATGCCAGCTTTCATACAATGAAAGAATAAGTGGTTAAAACCAAGAGGAAGCACCAGGCAAGTGTAAAATGGCATTGGTCTGTATAACGACTCACAGTCTGAGCATATTAACTCCCTGGTTATTGCCAAGCGGTGTGTGGCTACCACTTAGATGCAGGCTTCTCCAAGTGCATTCACATTTCTAACAGTTGGTTTGAAGGGAGACAAAAATTTAATAACACCTGCCAATTTCTATGTGCTTTCATGTGTAGGTACAGAACTGAGGTTATAATTGTGAAAAACAGGTTCATCTGAGACCATCTGGGAATCTGCAGTTTAGGTATTTATATGTGATCAGACTGCTTATTCTGCACGCAAGGTAGTTTTAAGCATTTAAAAAAGAAAAAAACTATGTTACTGTTCTGAAATAAACCCAAGCAGGTTGAGAATTGGCAAAAGTTTTATTCGTAACAGGAAAATATGAAAAATAATAGGTAGATAATACGTGAAATACCTAGTTCCTGATTACTCAGAATTGTTAACTCAAAGAGATGTAAAACTGTTTCTACTGTGCTTATTTATATCACTGTATTCTTTTATACTCAGTCCTGGACCCATACAGTTCTACATATGATTTCAGAAAATTAACATCTATTTTTACAATGCATCTATTCTGCAAATGAATGGAAATTTTAATCATTTCGCTCAGTGTCTGGTTTCACGGTATGGCTGTAACATTAATGCCAGGTATTTCATGAAACACCTGAATAATGTAGGCATTTCATGCAATGACCAGACAGAGCAGTCGAACAGCGTAATAGAACACTCGTCACCCAGCCATTGCGCCAAGTGATTGAAACTCGGTCATTTCACAGAACAGGTCACACATGGCAAGATGCATATTTAGCCTCACTCCTTTCCAGTGTGCATCTCAGGGTGCGTCCTGCACAGATTATGGCTGCTTAGGGCCAGACTGCTGCGCCCTGCCTCAGTTTCATGGTCCTATTCCCGGCCTCCTGGCATTTTCAAGAGTCCATGGGGAGAAGGGAGCTGCTCCATCTGCACCTTACTCCTACCAAATCAAGTGATGGGTTTTCAGCTGGCTTAGCTGCCTCACCCAGCTCAGCTGTACGAGTCCAAGTGCCAGGCAGGCGGGGAGGGAAGGGATGCAAGCAAGGGGAAGGGGAATCACAGCGTTCAGGTAGGGTCAAGCTGCCAGGAATCTGTGCTTTTGCTTCTATCCAAAGGAGAACTTCAAATGTCTGAGAAAACAATGCTCAGTCTGGATGAAACATCCAGGGATGAGTGGACCTTTACAGCTCAGCCATCTATCTGGAAAAGGAAAAAAAAACCAAAAAACCAAACAAACCAACCCCTCCCACCCCTCCCCCCCAAAAAAAAACAACCAAAAAAACCCCAAAACAGTCCAGACCTTCTGGGCTCTTGTACAAAAAAATTGTCCAAACCACTTTGAAATGTAAAGTGCTAAATATGTTCCTGAGGCAAGTATATAGTAGAAATGTTACCTGAGACAGGAGAGGATGCTTGCAAAAAACCCCAAGCACTGCTTTTCTCAAATGGCTTAGGTGTTTTATTTGCTCATTTCAGCATGAAATAATGAACAAAAGCCACTTACCGCTTTATTATTTTCCTCCATCTCTTAATTCTATGAAAACATCAGCACTTTATTTAGTCTTTAATTAGCATAATCCAAGTACAAAGTTCAGCCTGGGCAAGGACACAAGGATATTGATTATCTGTCCTTTCCACCGGAGTCAAAAATCATTTTCTGTGCTGTGTTTATTAATATAAGTTCATACCTATGCCATTGAAATCTATCACTGTGATCGACCTTTATTTTCAGGCAGTCAATAGCCATTGACCCATGCAGATAAATTACCGTACTGAATTTTGCAGTTGCCTGCTCAGACTCATATCGATAGCTGACCTACTGAACACTTATTCTTTTTTTTTCCTTTTTGTCTACTGATCAAATAAAAACTATGCACACAGATTCAAACAAATACATAAATAAGAAGCAAGTCACAAATCATTTTACTTTCTCTGCTTGCACAGGCATGCATAGTACCTTTCTTATTTCTACCTTTTGGTGTCAGCAAAACACCCATTTTGCTAACCTGAAAGGGAGAGAGTAGGAACAGTGTTTTCAAATAGATGCTACTTCAGATAAGGAATGTGTTATCCTGTGGCTAAAAAAGATGTTTGGTAGATCTCAGTAAAATCCTGCCAAGTGATCGTAGACTATAACCTGGACTGCAACAATTTGGTCTTGTTTTTAATCTAAATATACCAATGTTTAGATGTGATAATATTAGATTGTTTTCTCTGCCCTATGTAAGATCTAGAGTCCTCCTCCAAATGTGAGGTCTGAATCTGGTCTTTCCCATAGATTTTGAGAGTTCTGAAACAAAATCTTAGTTTGACCCAGTTCTAATTTTTAAATAACTTTTACTGATTTGAAACATCAAACCATTTCTTTGATTGGCTTCTGATTTTCTTCTTTGTTACATAAAAATTTAAATTACCGTGGAAAAAAATGAATAGCAAACATGATATGTCAGTTTGTTTGTATCCTTTGTGTATTTGATTTGAAAAGGGCACGATTTTTAGGCAGCTTCAAAACTGTTTTCTGTTGTTGTTTCTGGAGACAAAGGGAGTCTTAGCAAGCAGGTGGCCTCATCATTACTGTGAGGAGCAGCATGTAAGTTCAGGGATGCGATGTCAATGTGTGTCTTGTGTCACTGAGCTGGAAAATCTCTGAGATGCAGTTTTAGCCTGTTCCCCCTAAAGTTACTGTTTGGAGGAAGAATGTGAGTTCAATAGATTAGTATCACATCTGTTGTGTCTAATGGGAGTGTTATTAAATGACATGATTCTATAGCGGGTTTTGTGAGTTATTATTCATGGGTTTTTTTTCAGTTCTACATAAAAGTAATAGATTAAGGCTAAAGGACTTCTTTTTGCTAGAGCTGCAAGACAGACTGTGACTACACTGTTTTGCCTTTCCTTTATACATAGCTCTCCTCCCTGATAGCCATAGTGGCTTGTCGTGGTTTTACCCCAGCTGGCTGCTGAGCACCACGCAGACACTCGCTCAGTCCCCCTCATNTCACGCGTAATGGTGACTTGGGAAGACAAACACCATCACTCTGAACGCCGCTACCCCCCTTCCTCTTCCCCCCAGCCCCTTACAAACCGAGCATGACGCCATATGGTATGGAATGTCCCTTTGGTCAGTTGGGGTCAGCTGCCCTGTCTGTCCCCTCCCAACTCCCCGCACACCCCCAGCCATCCCGCCGGCAGGGCGGTGCGAGAAGCAGCAAAGGCCTTGGCTCTGTGTGAGCATCGCTCAGCAACAGCAAAACCATCTCTGCACTATCAGCGCTGCTTCCAGCACAGACCCAAACACAGCCCCACACTGGCTGCTGTGAAGAAAATTAACTTTCCCTCAGCTGAAACCAGGACATGGCTGTATTTACATTAGTGGTTTTTGTAAAAGCGGTAGTATGGTTATGAAGTTAAGCCTCTGTCAGGGCCCTGAGAGCACTACTTGCCCTTAATGGCCCTGATCATCCTCACCTGGAGCCTTCACCCACCTCTGCACCTGAGCCTTGGAGCCCTGTTTCAGCTCAACCAGTGGCCAATAGTGCCAGTCTAAACCATGGTGTAGGTGTGTCTGTTTCTGCTTCCTGGATGGACCGTGGGCTCTCATTGTAGTTCTGTCTTCAGCCCTATCTCCTGCTGATACTAGTAGAAGGATTTTGAACAAAAAGTTTCTCCAGGGACAGAGGATGTGGGAGAGTCAGAAAGCTGTTAATCTTATAATTGCTGCTGGGTGAGAGAAGACTGGTGAACAATGCTAGGAGCTCAAGGAGGTGAAGGTCATGATTCTGTAGATCTGTGAAGCTGCTCTTTGTGTGAGTGTTCTAGACCTCTGCAACAGATCTTTAGATGGAAACATACCACCAAGCTCATCAGATGCTTGGATCCCATGACCACTCTATTGAACAGTTTAGAGTAGCCTGTGTGTGCTGGTGCATTTCTAAGGTCTGTGTGCTGGGACCTGTCAAAGGAACCTTATGCAGATACATCCAGAGACAATCCTCCTGCCTGTTCCCTTTCCTGCTCAGTGCTGGGAACTTCCTGTGGAAATGTCCTACACTGCCATCCTGGTAGGTGCAAAGTTTTTTTTAAATGTTTTGTTGGGGAAAAGGAAGGATGTGTGTGGGACTTCTTGTGGCATTAGGACATTGGACTCAGATGAGGGATGATATATACCACTGGCTTGCTGAGTTGCAAGGGTTGTTATGCTTTCTAAAGCGTTCTATTCTGAGAAAATCTGAAAATTGAGTGTTGGTTAAGTTAAGCAATTTGGATAAGAAGTCACGACTAACAAGGTTAAAAAAAAAGAAAGAGTAGTTTATTGCATAAAAACATAATCTGATGATATAGAGGCCTAAAGATGGAAAGTAATGTTTCCTTTTTGAGGTTAGTGTTTGGCAGTGGGACTGTGAAGGAGGGTAATTATACTTGCAGTAGCCAAGGGAGTGAATAGTAACAAATTGTCTTACTTCATTAGGATGTTTTTTAAGCTGCAACCTACAGTATTTCAGCACTTTGTTTGCAAAATCAATGGAAACTTGCGCAGTGATCTTTAATAGATGCTGGTATGTCTTTGGGGGATAAAACCCTCTGCTTGTTCCCTCGTTTTCCTTATCTGCAGTCCCCCGTGTTTCTCATTTCCCACAATGTTTAGTGTTAGAGGCAGTTATGTCAGCAGTTTAATTCCTTCCACTCTGGAATGAACGTGAACTAACACAATAGGTTTTGGGTTTTGCCATGGAAAATTTACACAAATATCTTAGTGACTTATTCTTATTGTGTGGATTGCTTGTAGATTACAGGCCTGTGTAAGTCACAGTTCATGACATAGCATTTAATGTATTTCTTTAATGGATTGATGATATTCTTGTTTAACTCATGTAGTTAGGTAACCCAGCTTTTTATAAATTGACTTAATGGAGGCTTTTTCCCCTTTGGCAAAACTCAAGTGAAAATGGTACTGTCAGTGGGTATTTGTGGTAGGAAATAACCACGTTTGTATGGAGTAAATGCGATATGGTCACGGGCACAGAACAAGTCACAGTTTATTTATGCTTTAGTCAAATATTTGTGGAGGAAATAGGTCTGCTATTTGCTTAGCCTAGCTGCTACGGAATCCTTCTAGGATACAGGTTAGTACTGCTATCCTTTCAAATGTACTGTGCTATCTCAAGAGACTGCAAGTGATCAGGACCTCCGTTTGTGCTGCATCTGAAAGACTGTTTCTAGTAGTTGAGTACATCTGTGTGCAAGATATTGACTCAAAGCGGGTCTGAAAGGCAGAGCAAAAGAGAACCAATTTGGAGAGAGCGTTTCCTACAGGTTCACCACAGTGCCAATTGCTTTCGTCTGTGCTAGGGTTTTTTACAGGAAATCTCCGAAGAAGAAATAAACAAAATTCATTCGCACCGCTAACTTAATATAATTCAGCATGTTTCTATCACTAAGAGTATAAAGTACAATTGGGTGTTCTAATCATAGTAAGTACTGTATAATTAGTCTTCCAAATGAATGTTTCCACTCATCAGGATGACTAAATAACTTGTTGAGTAAAATTTTTAATTTACATAACTAAAAGCCAATAACAGCTTCATCTCCCTTCATCTGATTATGTTCTGGTTTTATATCCACATTTCATTGGCCACCTGCCACTCTCTAAAGGATAGGAGGTAATTAGAACCAGTGATAGTGCACTATTGTTACACTTTTTACAGCACAGATGCAGTTGGGTGCTTTTATCATATCTGTTACAATTTTGTGGGTAATATCATTATGTCTCTGCTACCCATAAATTTAATTGGAAATGTGAATCAATTGAAAATGCATTTTAATCTCTGCATCATAATACGTTTTGCTTAACATAATGGTACTTCCAAGTTTTAACCAAATGTGTTGCACTGCGTGCAGACAGCAAATCTTCCGTTGCCTCAAACTGTTCTACATACACATATACTTGCACAGAAAATTTTTCATGTGGTAAAATAATCTGCTATAAAAAAAAATACCATTGAAAGTATACTGGAATAATGACCATTAAATACTAATTATTATGATTCTGACTTCTACATTGCATTTCACATGGATCAAGTGACAATACAGCACCATAATAAATAATAAATTACTGCAAGTAATGAAATTGTTTACATGTAACTATTTCATTTAGAAAGGTCTGATAGTCAACATTATTTATGTGTCCCGTTTCACTGTAATGCTTGTTGGTTTTTGTGTGGCTTGTTTTGTTTTGTTGGTTTTTTTTTTTAATTCAGCTACTACAAAACAAGCATAAAAAAGCTTGAGAAAAAGCAGATTGTTCTGCAGGGAGGAATTTAAGAGTGTGTAAGCAGAGAGATGGAGAAAACACAGACTTTCTTTGACTGGTAACGAAAGGCACAATTTCTTTGATATATTTAATACAGGAAATCTCCAACATAGCAGGGTCAAATGTTCCATCGGTACCTCCAGAGCTGAAACTGATCTGCATCACTGCTATTATATTTTGTGCCCTTTTCTTGGCTTAACTTGTATAGCACTTGGATAAGTATATTTATTCAACACCTAAATTGCTCTTTCTATTGATCACCAGACTTATCTTTGAAGATATCTTAGGACTTGGCATTATGGCTGATCACACTAATAATTCATCTAATAAATTCCTCCTTTACTTCAGTTTTCATTGGCTATATTATAATTTTTCCTTCTGTTACTTCAGTCTGGTTTGTCTCATTTTAATCTCTTCCTAGATATGTTTTTCCTATTACCCACTTTCTTTTTCTTGCTCCGTATTGAAATGTTATACACTCTTACATCAATGTTCACATGCATAGCATTCTTTAACAGTATATGCTCTTATTTTGGACAGCTCCGCTGATATGTTTTGTCTTCGAGAATTCTGGCATAAAGAAACTTTTCTAGTTTCTTCCCATGATTGTAGCTGAATTACCCCTCTAGGGTTTTTTTCCATTCCTTAGCCATAGGTTATGTCTGTGTAGTTGCTCTTCATTCTTCTAGTATTTCTATTGTCTTTGTTTCCATTTGGTCTTTTTCCAGTTGAACACTTTAGTACTCTTTTTTCTTCATTTAGTAATCATGTGTGATCTGCTATTTATCACTCCCACATGTCTAATTAACCTGCTCCTTACAGATTTATATCTCCTTATGACTGGATTTCTGCTTCTGATGTTGTCCATGCGTGTGCATATGAGACTCTGCACAGATTTTTGAAGTTTAGGTATGCAACATGGGCTTGATTTGTACTTGCCATCCTTGCTTTAGCACACGAATGAGCTTATTTAAAACTAATTAAATGCTAGTGCTTTTTGTATATACCATTACCCAATTTGCTTTAGCCAATTTGTGTATGCAGACTAAATGTATTTACTGCATCAAGTTTTAACTCTGCTCTCAAAGGTAGGGTGCAAATCTTCTTTATAACTTGCATACCTGGATAGTTGAAGATTTATTTTTTTGTTCTATTATGTGGAGAAAGTCCCCATGTCAGAGCTGCTGTAGTGACTTAACTCAAACCTTTTATTCTGCCTTTGGAACAGAATATTTCAAGAAAAGGGTCTTAAATATTTTCTTGAATAAGTTGAAATTTCTGCAGGAAATCACTCTTTGGTAGCTAACGCAACTGGGGGCAGACGGGACTTCCCAAAGGCTTGGCAGTTTTGAGGTTTGGAGGTTATAATGACTGCTTAATAGCACCACCCCATCTGAACTCTTATGAGTGTACAAATCAAAGATGGGATTTTTAAGTGTCTATATGTTTCAAGCTTCTCATCAACTCACAAAGGAACTTGAGCTTCTTTAGTAGTGAAGACTTTGTAATGCTCCTTGGCTAATAGCACAAGCCAGTACCTGATTCTTTCAACCACTGCCCTTTTGTTTATTTCAGGTTATTTATTGATCTTTTGGGGGTTGTGAGTTTGGGTTGTGTGGTGTTTGGGGGTTTTTTTGTGTTTTTTTTTTTGGTTTGGGTTTTTTTTTGAGTCCTCATCCCAGTTGCATCTAGTGTTGTCTTTCTATGAATTAAAGCTCAGGTCTGAAGACATGAGGTGAATGGTGATTTGTGACAGCCTTTAATGTCACCTTCAGTTCAGTGGGAGGGGAGAGCACTGGCAAACTTTGTTCTCTGCTGTTGTGTTGCTGTGCAGAGACTTCCAAAAGAAACAATTGACTTCACTGACCCAATCAGTAGTAGTCCAGATTTCTGGTGTAAGCCTTAAATATTTAGCTTACACAACATTTAGACCCTGTATAACTGTTCTCTCTGGCATTTGAGGAGCTGGTTTACAAATCCTCATGCTTTCATGGGGAGGCTAGTAAATTGCTCTCCAGATATAGTTTTTATCACACTGGGCTGATTTAACTAAATTTTCTTCCTCCATGCTTGTCAACACATGGTTTAGTTTGGCTTTTTAGGTCCCTGTTGTGATCAGTGGAATTGTCTACATTTCTCAATGGTTTAAATAGGTTGTGTGAGATCTATTTAAAAGATCTCCTATTACAAAATCAGCTGGAAGGTGGGGAAAAAGAACAGTGGCTCAAGGAAATCACCAGAAGACTTCTTGAAAATGAAAGCTGCATGAAATCGATGACAGGATTCTATGCTAACTACTGGATTTAGGTAAATCTAGTGGCAGAACTTTCACTAGCAAATCTGCTTGCATAACAAGAACTGACTTTAAATAGGACATGCTACCTGCTTATATCTGAGCTTCCTACCAGTTAACTATCATATTATACATGCGCATTGTGGAAAATGGCTGTAGCAAACAAACATGGTGTTCTCAATGGCTCTGCTCATTCAAAGGGTTTTGCTAAACTGGGGGAAAAAATTGTGGTGATTAAACCTGTCGGTGATGTGCCTGTCCTCTGAGGATGAGTTTTAGGCATTCTTCAGGGTTGTGCTATTTGAAGTTGGCCGTGTTCTCTAGAGCTGTTCTACCAAATAATGTGTAATGATTTCCTTGTTACAATTGGCAAATGCTTTAGAAAGGTACTGAACCTGCTTGTGCTTTCTGAAGACAAGCAGCAACGTTCTTTGCTTCTGAACAGGCAACCTGTTGACACTTTCAAGTGTGGTATGAAAAGATTGTGTTTGCAAACCTTTGTGTCATTAATGAGACCACCTAATTAAGTCCCTCCTAACATCCTCACAGAGTGCTCTTGCTTAAAAGTATTTTGCAACTAGATGTAAGATAAGTAAATAAACTTATTTTTTAAAATTTTGTCAATGTAATTCAAGGATAATAACTTACATTTATCAGTATTATAAAAAAGGACTTGAGTCTGCCACTCATTTTTTAGAATAGAATAGAATAGAATCATTAAGGTTGGAAGTGACCTCAAGGATCATCTAGTCCAACCATCCCCCCACCACCTATTACCCACTAAACCACGTCCCTAAGTACCATATCTAACCTTTCCTTAAACACCCTCAGGGATGGTGACTCCACCACCTCCCTGGGCAACCCGTTCCAATGCCCGACCACCCTTTCCGAGAAGAATTTTCTCCTCATCTCCAACCTGAACCTTCCCTGGCGCAACTTGCAGCCATTTTCCCTTGTCCTGTCACTAGTTATCTGCGAGAAGAGGCCAACCCCCAGCTCACCACAACTCCCTTTCAGGTAGTTGTAGAGGGCAATAAGGTCTGCCCTGAGCCTCCTCTTCTCCAGACTAAACAAGCCCAGTTCCTTCAGCCGCTCCTCATAAGACCTGTGCTCCAGACCCTTCA
>VWZZ01002945.1:32277-42909 GCA_013399095.1 Psophia crepitans
CGTTGGGCTCTGCCCAGCGATCCAACCTGTCCAGGTCCCTCTGCAGAGCCATCCTACCCTCCGGCAGATCGACACTTCCCCCCAACTTGGTGTCGTCTGCAAACTTACTGAGGGTGCACTCAATTCCCTCATCCAAATCATCAACAAAGATGTTGAACAGGATGGGCCCCAGCACCGACCCCTGGGGCACACCACTCACGACCGGTCGCCAGTTGGATTTGACTCCATTCCCCACCACTCTCTGGGCCCGGCCATCCAGCCAATTATGAACCCAGCGAAGAGTGTACCTGTCCAGACCATGGGCCGCCAGCTTCTCCAGGAGAATGCTGTGGGAGACCGTGTCAAAGGCTTTGCTGAAGTCTAGGTAGACTACATCAACAGCCTTTCCCTCATCCACCAGGCGGGTCACCTAGTCATAAGCAGTCTTACAAGTAAAATCTTTTAAGCAGTCTTACAGTAAAATCTTTGCTCCAGTTTTCACTCAATACTCAGTCCTGCTAAAGGCCTGACGTGTTAGTATTTCTGCAACAAATCATTTCTACTGCCTGTTCTTACAGATTTCTGACCTGTGCTATATCTCCTTGGTCAGAAAAAGGCACTAGCCTAAAATCCTTAGTGAAGTTCCATTGTTCAACGGTAATGTAACATTTGTCATTGTTTCAGTCCTCTTTATTCAAACATTTGAATTGTGAAGTTAGTTTAAATTGAAGAGTTGGTAACATATACCAGGAGTCAGAGTCATAACTCCTAAACTTTGTTTCTCAGGATAACACAAAGACTTTAATTTGTCCCACAGATGATCTTGAACTGGTGTTTTCAAAGAGCATGGAGGAGGTGTGCATAGATTTTTATTTTTTTTTCCCCACTAATTTCCTTACACTTCATTGTATCCTGCTGCCATGGTGCTTAGCCCTTCAAAGAAGTCAGCTTGGCAAAGTTTGCGCTAAGAGTACCTTTTTCATCAGTACAGTTTCCACTTCATCAGCTCAACATTAGATCAGTAATTAACTTCTTCAGTTTGTGTTGGTCTGGTTAAAAACCATGGAGCGCTCTGAAATGAAGTGCACTGGAAGTGGGAAATATGTGTGTTAATCTAGAGAAGTTTGAGATACAGCTCTGCCATTGAGATGTATATTGTATGACCACTGATAAAGTGGAGTGGTAGTAGAAAATCACAGGAAATAGAAAACTTAAAATGGAATTAAAAGGCTTCTGTATATCACATTCCAGAACAAAAAAATAAGCTAGCGGCTTGAAAGGCTGATGTACCAGAGGTAAGCACTGCCAGTTAAAGCATAGCATAATGTAAAACTCCATCAGGCAAAGTAGACAAACTATGGCAGAGAACTTGGAAGTGAAACAACCACAGATGATCTTTCCCTTCAGGCCTAACTCTAACTCTAGAATCTGGGGAGTGTTATTTTAATTTCTTTCATTAGTAATAGTACTCTATTACATGTTTTTGAGCCATGAAGCCAATGGGAATGTGTTGCATTAAGTGATAGGGACGGTGACATTGGGAGGGGTACAAGAAGAAAGTTAGGAACTCAACATTAAATATTTTCTTAGAATTATCTGCTTAGAATGGTTTATTGGCTGTTGAGCTTGTCTCTTGAGTGAATATATCTTTCATCTTGCTGTGAGCAAGACTTGGATTGAAAAATCTGAGGATCACGTGTTAAAGATGAAGTGTAATAGTATTCAGGAAGAAAACTAACACTGTACTAGGATGCTTCTCTTTGATGTAAATAATTTTATTTAATATGTATGAAGAACCTTGGCCTTCCCCTAGCAGTGCACACAGAGGAGTGTTACTGGTTATTTACCCCACAGAGCTTTGGAGAATCTTGGCTGAATTGCCCAAGTAACTGTTTATTTCTGTTCTCACTGGGCTGTATAAGTAAGCACTGCCTCTTGCTTACCTTAGCAAGATTAAAATTACAGTATGTGGCAATGGAAACACAACTGATGATTTTGGTGTGCTCAGGACCCGTTTATCTTCTGCAGACCAGGAATAGTTGTCACTGTTTCTGCTGTGTAGGCTGGGACTCCTTCATAGCTGCCTAAGGGGCTTGGAGTCTGGGTTAAAATAAATGGCATCTGGGTATCCAAATCCTTGAGGTGATGTGGAAAATGTCAGCATTGGTCCATATGTATCTCAGCTTTCCTTATAAGCACAAATGAGACTTGCAGCACTTAGTGTTTGACATAAAGACAGAAAACTTTTCTCTGCTGGAAATTGCAGAAGAGGCTAAGGTAATGTAGGGCAGTTGTGCAGGGAGAGAAATCACCTCTTGGAGCAATAGCTGAGTGAATTAACTACTTCGGAGCTCCCTCCTTTTTTTTTTTATCACCTTCATATAGCTCATATTGTAGGGAAGGAATTGTCCCATGTGAGGTCTGATGCCTTGCAAGACAATAGCAAAACTGTCCTCTGCCATGGTTGCTGAGAAGGAAGAGCTTATTCCTCCTCTTTTCAGATGTTTCAAAATGCTATTAAGATTCAGGCTAATGTTAAGATAATATATAAAGAAAAAATTTTAAGATAGAACATAAGGATGTTAAAACAAGTGCTTATATTGTATTATTAATAAGCCAAGAGATAAACTGCAGGTTTTTAATTCATTCTTCTAACTTATGCATTCACTTTGATTATAGAGACATAATTAAGATGGGTAATTACAAACTCTGTGTCTCCTAGTAACATATTCATGCAATAGTAGCTATGCTGTTTTACAATATCTAGCTCATATGTAAAGCATATTATCTATTTAGTTGGAATGATATCACTAGAGCCAAATTAAATTCTCTGATAAGCACAACTATTCATTAGCTGGCTGCACATTATCTAAAAGCCACTTGTATCTCGGTAACAAAGTTGGAATATTATCCTATCCTAGATACATTTGCTCTAAAAAGCTTAATACACAAGTCTAACTAGATCAGCTGAGACCATTTTGTTTTTCAATTTCCTAATTAACTTGAATTAAATTGTTGCTGACACTTCTGTCTTAGACTTCACTGAGCTTCTGACCTGCTGCAAAATCTTTCTTGGGCCAGCTAAGGTCTACTTCTGAAATGACAAAAAGGAAAAAAGAGTTTTCAATAGGCAGCTGGGTGAGTTCCCCTTGTATCGATTGTTTTATGCTGTTGAATTTGAAAATGCACTGTTAATAGTATACTAGGTGCTGAACATGCCGGAGATGTGTCTTCAGGTATTTAAATCAAAATAAATAAAATATTGACTAAGCTGAGCTCAGTAGCTCACTGAATTAAACTGAAGTTGTATATTCCAGTTTCAAACAATGCATTTGTAGGGATTTGTTCTAGTTTAAATTAATGCTTAAAACTATCCACTTTCAGTTGGATTTGGTGCAGATTTGTATGCATATTAAAAACCTGAAAGATGCTGTTACACTAATCTGGAACTTGCAGGATGATTTGTATTTTTCCTTGGACACTCCATCTTCCTGTGTCATCTTCCAATACCTTAGTACACTGTGTAGCTTTTCCACAGGCCAGCACTGGGGGAAGGTGGGACAGTAAAGTACTGTTTCTCTGTCCATAGCACAGCAAAAGAGAGATGATCCTCTTGCTATGTCTCTTTATAAATCCAAGGTAGGATCCTGCACGCCCTCAGCTGCCTCTGAGAGAGACTTTGTCCTGGCAGTTTCAAAACGGTTAGAAATATAATGGAGGATAACTTTCTTCTTGCAGTTTGTGTTTCATAGCAATAGTCTGTGCCACCTCCTGACACAGAATTCCAGGTTGGTAAGCCAGTATGGAAATTGGGTGATGTCCTGTCAATCTGAGTAGGAAGCTTTATCTAGAAGATATCAGTTCTCAATGATCCAGTAGTTCATAAGTATTTGGCTCTTTACTGTTGTAACTTGCTTACGTACCAAGTACTTGTTTCGTGTCATTGTATGCATGTCCTGTATTATTCTTCTATTGTATAGCGAATTAACATTCCTTGTTTATGCATTGTGACCCTATTTATAGATTCATGTTCATATCGGGTGTGCTGCTTTGAATACTAGTACTACTTTGTTCCAGTGAGAACCAGCGTATGTAAGTGATTTGAAGAAAAGAACAAAGCCATCTGTTTCTGGTTTTGTCTGATTTAAAGACTATATCATCTAAGAAATAAAAAATCTAGCTCTTAACTCTGTAAAGTTTCACCGTTTTTATCCATTAATTAAATTATACATGAGGACAAATGTGTATTCATCCACCGAATATGGTCCACTTCTAAGTCTCAGATCTTAATCTCAAAAATCAGGACCAAGTAAAACAAAAATTTATTTTTTTATTAGGTTCAACTCCTGGGCTAGAATATTCTGTAATAAAGCAAATGTATTGTACTTGAAAGAAGCTTGCACAGTAATAAGCAGAAAGAACGGAGGCACCCTTCCATAGTGGTTTGGATTTGTTTGGAATAAATAGCACTGGCTTATAGATATTTTCTTTGAAGGAAAAAAGTAGTGTCACTGCTATGATCCTCCGGGAGCCCAGAGCTTTGAGCTAGATTTCCTGCACCTTTTAAAAGTGAGGTTTCTAGTCATTGAGATCAAATATAAACTAGAAAAGCAAACTTCTTAAAGGGTAGAGAAAATACAAAGTGAAATGGAAATAAAATAGGCTTATAAACCTATATCTTCCTCCTGTTCTGTGTTCTTTCAGGGTGAATCCTTTTCTCTAGTCTTACTTTCAACCTGGTAAGATGGTGGTTTCCTAAATCACAGCAATTTCTGTACAATCTAGTCTAGGTCCCCAGGAAAACCCTTACTTTCTGACCCCCTGCAGAGCCATGGCTCTGCATGCTCACTGCTTACATGAAGCGTCTCCCAGCCTCTGTTGGGGTGAAGCCTCTCTGCCAGCTTTCTCCCATATTATAAGATCTTTTTCCCTTTCTGCCTATATCTCTCTTTAATTAAACAATAGAATCGTAGAATATCCCGAGTTGTAAGGTACCCATAAGGATCATGGAGTCCAGCTCCTGGCTCTACACAGGACCAGCCCAATCAGAGCAGGTGACTGAGAGCATCGTCCAGACACTTCTTGAACTCTGACAAGCTCAGTGTGGTGACCACTTCCCTGGGGAGCCTGCTCCAGTGCCCCACCACCCTCTCGGTGAAGAACTTTTTTCTGATCTCCAACCTAAACCTCCCCTGTCACAACTTAGTGCTGTTCCAAGGGGTTCTATCGCTGGTCACCAGAGGGAGGAGACCAGTGCCTGCCCCTTCGCTCCCCCTCATAAGGAAGCTGTGGGCTGCCATGAGGTCTGCCCTCAGTCTCCTCTTTTCCAGGCTGAACAAGCCAAGGGACTTCAGCCTCTCTTCATACGTCTTCCCCTCTAGACCCTTCACCATCTTTGTTGCCTGCCTTTGGACACTCTCCAATAGCCTTGTCTTTCTTGTATTGTGGGGCCTAAACCTGCACCCAGTACTCAAGGTGAGGCTGCATCAGCGCAGTGTAGAGTGGGACAATCATGTCCCTAGACTGGCTGGCAATGTTGTGCTTGGTGCCCCCCAGGACATGGCTGGCCTTCATGGTGGCCTGAGCACACTGCTTAGAGAATATAGTATTAAACCTTTTTAAGGGGCAGATGGTCTATTAGATGTGATCTTTGCATCTGAACTATTGTCCCATGGACTAAATGTGTCTGAATTCTATTGCCAAATACTGGAGTTCTTACCCTCTATGCCAAAATCCCACCTACACTTAAATCCCCTGCTTAGTGGCAGCGTGCCAGTCAGACCAGAGCTGAATGAACTCCTGACGTGGATGATAGCAGGAACACGGATATTACATGATCAAATTAATATATGAGAGTACAAACTGTGCTGAGTTGTCTTAATGAAGGTACAACACTCTAGCATCCCATTTTTATTGATGTATTTATTGTGTTGGCTAGAGAATTGCTTGCAGACTAACGTAAGACTAGAAAATGCCAAGTCATAAATACCAGAATCTCATAAAAGACATAAAATTCATGGGAAGAAGGACCAGAACAGCCCATAGCCAGGATTTTCAGAGCTTTGTTCTGAGATCTGGAAGGCCAGGATTAAGGTCTGCTCCAACATGTCCAGCCATAAAGTTCCCATCTGCAAAAAGCAGTGTGAAAATAAATACCACTGTGTGGTCTTTGTCTGCCCTGAAGTCCTTACTACAATTGTCTTTTAACTTTTCTTTTTCTGCCTCAAGGCGTATGCACTGGTCTGAGGGTGATAGCAAGGAATAACTACTGGGTGTTGCAGACCCCAAGGAGAATGTTTTTACTTGACCGTTGTGGGCACCAACGTATACTCCAAACACCTTCTGGAGCTGGAGGGGATGGAGTAAAAGCCAGTTCTATATTTCCATGTTTTAGTGCAGGGAGACTTTTTTTTTTACCTCCTGTTTGAAATGAGCAAGACCAACAGTAACAACTGCCGTGCCTGAAGGAAACAGTTTCCTTCCTTAAAAATTGGTGGGATTTCCCCATCTTCCTCTTTTCAAACTGATTCTTGTAATTAAAATTCAAGTCAATGCCATAGTGGTATAATAATCTGCAGGTTAGTCCAACCGATAGTGCTTAACTGTTGGAGTGAAGGTAGATATAATAAATGATAAATATTTAGAGTTGTGCATTCCAGTTACAGCAAAATGTCTATTCCATTCCTACTGCAGTAGTTACTGCCAAATGTGAAAATACGTATTTTAATAATCAGGTGGTTTGGGCAGTTTTGGTCCAATGTATGGCATGTAAACAGGTATAGTGAGAGACGAGCCTCATAAGGAGGAGAAAAGAACATCTTAAATATCAGCTGTATATATTGTTAAATGACAGATAAGATAAATTAAAAGACAGTTTCACATGGAATGAAATGAGTAAAATACTGACAGTATTTTGCCCAGGTTTTTGCTGAAGTTAATTTACACAATAAGACAGTATTCCAATTTAACTGGATCAGCTCAAGACTTCAGTTAATATCATGCAATGAAGTGTTATTTGCTACAAAGTTTTCCACATGTCAAGCATTATATGTAAATAAGATTTGTTAGTAGGTAGTAAACAATTCCCATCACTGGCTTCATTAAAGAAAATATATTTCCAACATGGAGGATAACTTCAAGAAGGACACACTTTAAAAAAAAATACATATATTTGGAGTCTGGAAGATTCAGTTTAGTCTACATTTCCACATTGAACCAGATACTTCACCTCTTACCTTCTATGGAAGCAAGTATTGTCGCTCTGTTTAACTACTGCAAAACTGTTGCTTTTGGTCTCGTCAGTCAGCTGAAGCAGAAATCACTAGAGAGACTGAAGGTGAAGTTGGTCCTTTGATCTGTGGACTAACTTGTGCAAGTCTTGTATGTATAGAGACAACAGACTTAAAGAGGAGAGCAAGCTCTCCCCTTGTGCTAAGTTAAGGCATGTTAATATCCCAGGGAACAATAGAAGAAAGAGGACCTGCTTTGTTAATAGGAGCTCTCTGTCCTGCTGTGCTGAGCTCAGATTTCAGATGAGCAAGAAGAAAGACAAAAGGAGATGGTGATCCAAACTAGACAAGGATTTTGGAGAGGTCATGTCTTCTTAGCATTGCCATGGTACTTATTAAGTAAGGATACATCAGAAACCTGGTAATGAAATCTGGCCAATTTATTTGGTACCACTAAGTTGATGGAAATTATTTTCTGGTTGCAAGTTGATTAGCATTTTGGATTCTTCTGTTGTTTACAAGACTTTAAATAGTCAAATCACACAATTTTCAGTGTGACAGTTCTCTTTAGTCTGTCTGTTCTGATTGCTGGCTTCTCTTTGCAGAAGACGTATTGTTGATTCAGCTTGGATGTCTGAAACTTCTCAAGCAAAACAATTAGTGATGGATAATGTGAGTAGCAAACATCCTTGTTCCCATGTGAGCAGGGGCAAAAGTGTGTTCAAATAACACTTTCCTACAGATAAATACCTCTTCATAAAGTGAACTTTGAAACAGTCAAATATAGACTATAGAGCTGTAAAAGAGCACACGTTTATAGAACATTTCAAATTAACTCATATTGGGGCTGTCCCAATTTTGAGACTTGACAGTCTCTTGGGTTGGGTTAAGGATTCTCAGAAGGGTGACTCTGAATTTCTCTTAGTTGTCCTGTCTATCCACACTTTGAAATCTTGCCAATTATCTCAGGCAAAATGAGAGGTGGTTTGCACTATAATATTCTTCTGGGAAAGGGATGAGAGGAAGCTCACATGTTCTGAAAGAATCTGAGCTGAAATGACTTGCACGTGAGACAAAGAATGCCTGTGAGTTGTTTCCTAGTTTTGTATTCCCGCTCTAAAACTGGAGTGTACTCTATGGAGAGTTACATGCTTTTTGATTGTTCCAGTTGTGTATGTGTCTGTGTCCTTATGGATAACATCTGTAAGTATTTAGTTTTTCTACATCCCTGCAGTTATTTAATCTGAGATCCCTGTCTTTACACAACTGGTGCCAATGTATGTCAGCTGAGGTTTTGGCCTGTGCTACCTCACACTACCTTTAAGAAGGCTAGATTAATTAAATTGGGAAACTAAATAGTTTAAAGGACAATGTCAAAGACAAGAAAACTTGAAACTTCTCTTTGTCTTTCTAAATGCAAGCCAAATATTAGCTTATGCTTGTAACACAAAAAGAAGAGGTAACTCCAGTTGGTTAATTATATATTATTTCAATTAAAGGACTCTGCTTTGAAAATTGTATTCAATTTTGAATTATGCACTCTGAAAATGTAGAAGCAGAACCCTTGCTTCTGTATTTACATTTTCATGGTAATACTAACATATCGAAAGAACCCAGGCATACAGGTAATGTGACTGACAATAGCATATCCAAGGCACTTTTTGTGAAGAATAAAGAGGGTGTGGGGGTTTTGGGGAGGCTCTCTTTTCTTTCTTGGTGATATAAAGGAGAGGGAGGTAATAGAGCCCTCCAGGTCGGAAGTTCCAGACGCAGAAGTGAAAGGAAAAGCCTCTGAAGAGTACATGACTTTCATGCTTGAATCGACATATTAGCCTACCTAAATTTCTCTCATTCGGGCCTGATGGTTTCAATGGGCAGGGAACTACACTGAATGAAGGAATAATGGAAAACAGAATTGCCTGTAATATAGATATTTGTATAAACTTCAGGTCAGATTATGGAAGTATGGTGTTTGGCAGATACTTAAAGGCTCTTGAAGGGAAAGCCATCCTATGTTTATCCTACTTTTTAACTTTTTTTCCTGAAGTTTTCCTAATAACCCTTGTTGGACACTAGATAGTGGGCTAGATGGGCTTGTGTTCCAAATTGCAGGGGCATCATGTGGTTGTTTGAGTCTAACATAGATCCTTGCATTAAGAAAGATAGAGGATTTTACAGATCTTTGGTTTTATTTCTTTTGAGCCTTGATGGAAATCTTAACGAAACCTCTAGGATGTATTCCTTGACTTTAGTGGATCTAGTTGTTTCAGTTCTGTGGAAGAAACAGCCATTCCAAATTAACCCAGCAGAGTTTAACAAGCAACCAAAAAGAAAAACAAATAAAACCCCAAACAACCTTCTGTTGGTTCAATTTCCCTTTTATACTCATTTCTTTTGTTCACGTGTGTTGAGATGTATTTGTTCACAGCGACTTGCAGAACAGCTCTAGCTTGGAGTTGTGCTTTGCAAGTCTTCCAAACTTCCTTTACGCTGCCTGTTTCCAGCTTGGTGTCAGAACCATACGGTCATATCGGTTTTCTGACAGTATTTGGTTAGATTTCAAATCTCTGGAGATGATGTATGGTCCCATCTTGGTACTGAGAGCATCAATGGTATACCAATCACTCAAGATTTGAATTACTTCACAAAACCTCTCTTCTAATCCTCTGTTAGTAACCAGTGTTGTACTGAGGATACTGAACTAGGCTAGATATTCTATATGAGTGTGGCAGTTACTGCATTCTTGTTTCTTGTCAGCCTCACCTCCATCCCAGGAAAGGTGATGGAATGACTTATCCTTGGCACCATCACCAGGCACATCAAGGATAAGAAGGTCATTAGGAACAGTTGGCACGGTTTTACCAAGGGAAAATTGTGCTTGACAAACCTGACAGCCTTCTATGAGGATGTAACCAGGTGGATGGATGATGAAAGTGCAGTGGATGTGGTCTATCTTGACTTCAGTAAGGCATTTGACACTGTCTCCCACAGCATCCTTGCAGGTAAACTGAGGACGCGTGGTCTGAATGATTGGGTAATGAGGTGGATTGTGCACTGGTTGAAAGGATGAAGTCAGAGGGTTGTGGTCAATGGGACAGAATCTAGTTGGAGGTCTGTGACCAGTGGAGTCCCTCAGGGGTCAGTACTGGGACCAGTGCTGTACAACATTTTCATCAATGACCTTGATGAGGGAACAGAGTGTACCCTCAGCAAGTTTGCTGATAACACTAAACTGGGAGGAGTGGCTGACACACCAAAAGGTTGTGCTGCCATTCAGTGAGACCAAGCTGGGCAGGGAAGAACTTAATGAAATTCAACAAGGGCAAATGTAGGGTCTTGTATCTGGGAAAGAAGAATCCCATGTGTCGGTATAGATTGGGGACTGACCTGCTGGAGAGCAGCGTAGGGGAAAGGGACCTGGGGG
>VWZZ01002945.1:42940-75794 GCA_013399095.1 Psophia crepitans
TCAAGGGAGTGGAACATCTCCCTTATGAGGAAAGGCTGAGGGAGCTGGGTCTCTTTAGCTTGGAGAAGAGGAGGCTGAGGAGTGACCTCATCAATGTTTATAAATATGTTAAGGGTGAGTGTCGGGAAGATGGAGCCAGGCTCTTCTTGGTGTCATTAAGTGATAGGACAAGGGGCAACGGGTGCAAATTGGAGCATAGGAGGTTCCGGGTTAATGTAAGGAAAAACTTTTTCACCGTGAGGGTGACAGAGCACTGGAACAGGCTGCCCAGAGAGGTTGTGGAGTCTCCTTCTCTGGAGACATTCAAAACCCGACTGGACGTGTTCCTGAGTGATGTGCTCTAGGTGGCCCTGCCTTGGCAGGGGGGGTTGGACTAGATGATCTTTCGAGGTCCCTTCCAACCTTTGTGATTCTGTGATTCTGTTTGTATGTATTTACTTTCTAGTAGCATTTAAACTACATGTGCTTTTTCCCAAAGAGGAAAAGAGGTGACTGAAGGATTGAATTGAAGGGAAATGTTTGTTCTTTCTCCTTCCCACGTACTGTGCAGGCTTGCCCATATATACCTTAGGAACTATGTCCGCCTGAGTTTTTAGAGAGAGTGGGGCATATATATTGAGGGGAAAACCAGGTATGTGTTTTACCCTTTTGGGGAAGACCAGCTTACTCTTCTCAATGCTTAAAAATAGTGGGAAGGAAAGGTTTCTTTAACTATCTTAACATTTCTTTCCTTACCTCTATGCTTAGGGCCACCAAAACGTCTCCCAAGGCTATGCAGTGATGTTTGCTCGTGCCTTGTTACACTGCACCAGCTCCCCTGGAGCTGCAGAGTGGTTGAGAAGGGCTCCACACAAAGATATTTAGCTCTGAAAGTCTCTCATGCCTTGGGAGCGTTCAGTGCTAGTGGAAAAGCTTCCTCCCACCCCTACTGAATTCCACAAAGAGAACAAATTGACCTGGATGTGATGAATTATCCATTTATTTTAAAAAAGAAAGCTAAAGTGCAATTGATTAGAATCAATTGTTTTATTGAACGGTGTAAATAATACCTTGTACCCAAATTGAATACAATTGTTACGGTTGGATTTCTAATTTAAAATCTAATAACAAAAAATACAAGGGAGAAATATCATGTTTTGATGTGCATTGCTGCAGTAACAGCTAAACTATATACTGCGACTTCTGTAAAAGCAGGATGTGCTTGAACCCCATATCAGTCTGGCCATCGGTTTTGCTGTACCAAGTGCTTTCAGGCCAGATGCTTGCACCAGACTTTCTGAGGCTGGGCACATACAGGGCAAATTCCCAGAGAACCCCCTTGTATTTGCCTCACACTGAGCAGGAGGGGTCAGCTGAGCACCTGTCTTCTGGCCCCCGTGAAACTTCATGTGAAGAAGGTGGGTATGGCTGGCAGTGTGGCTCCCAGGGGGGCTGCAGGGGGCTAGAGGCTGGTCATAGCCAGTCCTGACCAGCTCTGGCACCATGGTGAAGGGCGCATGTTGTGCCAAGGAGGGGATGAAAGGGTCTGTGTAAGTGTGTTTGAGGAGGTGGCAGTGGGGATGTGCAGAAGGGGACATGGCTGGGGATGCAGTCATGGGAGCACGTATCCCTGAGGGACTGCAACCTGCAGGTGGCTGATGTTGGGTCAGAAGAGCAGGGAGATGGAAGTAGCATTGGAGGAAAGCAAGAGACATGGAGGAGACACAGGTAGAAAACAAGCCCCAACCTCCCATGCCATCCATTGCCACATCCAAGGGCTGAGTGCAGTGCAGGGCAAAACTGAGCTAATGTAACATGAGGAGGGTGGGAAGGAGAGGAGCTGGACTTGAAATGAGCCTTGGGAAGGAAGAGGGAAGATGTTTCTCTAAGCCTTCTTTTTTTTAGTGATTTGTGTTTTTCCTTTTTCCCTCATTGCCTAAACCTGTAAGTAAATGTTACTCTTCATTGGCAATGAGTTAGGTAAAATTCAAACTCAGCATGAGCCGGCAGTATGCACTGGCAGCCCAGAAAGCCACCCGTGTCCTGGGCTGCATCAGAAATAGTGTGGCCAGCAGGGCAAGGAAGGGGATTCTCCCCCTCTACTCTGCTCTTGTGAGACCCCACCTGGAATACTGCGTCCAGCTCTGGGGTCCCCAGTACAGGAAAGACATGGAGCTGCTGGAGCAAGTCCAGAGGAGGGCCACAAAGTGGATCAGAGGGCTGGAGCACTTCTAAGAGGACAGACTGAGTGAGCAGGGTTTGTTCAGCCTGGAGAAGAGAAGGCTCCAGGGAGACCTAACTGTGGTCTTCCAGTATCCCAAGGGGACCTACAGGAAAGCTGGAGAGGGGCTGTTTCTTAGGGAGTGTAGTGACAGGACAAGGGGTAATGGCTTTAAACTAAAAGAGGGGAGATTTAGATTAGATGTTAGAAAGAAATTCTTTACTGTGAGGGTGGTGAGACACTGGAACAGGCTGCCCAGAGAAGCTGTGGAGGCCCCGTCCCTGGAAGTGTTCAAGGCCAGGTTGAATGAGGCTTTGGGCAACCTGGTCTAGTGTAGGGTGTCCCTGCCTGGGGCAGGGGGGACGTGTTGGAACTAGATGATCCTTGTGGTCCCTTCCAACCCAAACCATTCTATGATTCTATGAAAATTCCCCAAGCTGGAGACTGTTCAACCTGCAGCACTGGCTTCACTTGGGTTCAGAGTGAATCACCTCCCTGCATGCACTGTGACACTCTCCAGTATTTCCCTTGCATTCCCATTTGCTTTCCCTACACAAAGGACACCTTCCCTGTCTGCTGGCCGGAACACGGGTGAAACAGAGAAGAGTATGAGTGCTGATTGCTCAGTCTGCCAAACTTTAAAGCTCATTAGGTATATGAGCACACCCTGGACAGCAGAAGCTGGGGGATGTTGTGCCTGTGGTCGCTCTCACCCATCTGGGTGCCTGAGTACTCATCCTAGTGGTTGGTCATCTTAGGGAGCTTTATATGAGAGGTATCTGGCATGTTTTGAAAGACTCTATTTAAACTGGAGATTTTGGAGTCCTTGGGAGATGGTTTTGTAGTTTCAAGAGCAGTGTGCTGCTACTGTGAGCCATAAAAATTGAATGGTGGGATCTGGGAGTTGCAGCCTGGCAGGGCTGATGCAGGAGCCCAGGGCTGTGGAAGTTTGGAGATGGCCACCACCGGCTCAGCAGTACATGTAGGAAGGCTGTCCTAATCCATCCCAATCCGTCAGGCTCTGGGTACCTAGGGATTCATGCTTGGTTGTTTTTTTGGTTTTTTGGGGGAAGGCAATCATAGCTTCTGCAGAACACTTTAACAAGTTCAACAAGCAGCCAGCACGGAAAACAGTGAGGTGTTTGTTCAGTGTCAGGTCACCTGTTCTGATGTTAAATTACAGAGCAATTTTCACCCTTTGAGGGAGTGATAAGAGCTTAATCTTAGAATAGACATTTCTCATAAATTGTTAATGTTTGCTAACCAAGCTGTGTAAATTGGTCCCATATCTTTGATTTCTCACATATTTTTTTCTCTAACTACCTAGGAATAAGTCACTCAAAACTGACAAAATACAGGTACATTTAAAAAAGAAATGCTAAGAAAAAGATTTTTTTATGCAAGTGAAATACCTGAAATAAAATAAATGAGAATAAACTGTATGCATTTCACTTGCATCCATCCTAATCCCTGTTTCTCTGAATCTAACTTCTGAATCATATGTATCTTTTAACATAGATCGGTTAATAAATCTACAGACACTTAAAACCTACATGAAATATTACTGGAGTAGAGTTCCTCCTGGCTACTGTCTAGTAACCTATCTAGACATCTGTTAGCCCTGCTCAGTCATGCCTCTGAGGTCCATGGTATCTCAGCACTATCAGTTATAGTGAAAAGCGTTATGTCATCATGGAGCAGTGCAAGAACGGTGTTAGGTCAGATTTAAGTCTGTAGCTGGGATTTGCAAGCAAAGTATATGGGCTGCAGGAAATCTGCAACAGATGGATGAATTTCTAAAGGAATTCTAAAATATACTGAACCTTTTGGAGTACACTGAAGTCACTGTGTCTTCACATGATTTTATTAAGGGCTTGAACTCATAGTGAGATTAATGTCTTGACTCCCACAGACTTCTGTGGGGAAGCAAGTGCTTACATTTTCTTTGTAAGTTACTGGTTTAAGCCAAGGCAGAGAAACAGAGGTTAGATATAAATTTGGTTATAGAATTTTGAAACATCTTTCTGACGTGGCAACCTCTCTTTTAGTCTGCTAAATTTTGTGATCAATGCAGTCCATATTAAAAGGTGAATAAGTAGATTGTCAACTGAGGCATTGTTAAAGAGTGATTTTTATTGGGGGATGTTGATAGTGACTTCAAAAGAGAACATGTTTTCAGTAAACAACTGGATAGATATTTAATGCTTGGAAATTAGATGTAGAAATATTGCTGGCAAAATTTTCCGATGACACATAATATGAAGTAGTAGATGACAAGTACTCACACACCCCCATCCAGATGAAGTGGACAAAGGCTCCACTTTGATCAGCATGAATTTTGACTCTGCCATATGTAATGCATGCAATTGAGGGAAGGGAAATTGCTCAAATGTGAGATTTGGCCACGTTATTCTAGTCTTCATTAAAACTGAAGGACTTTGAGGACACAATGAGATAAATGGAATAAACCCTAAAATACAAGAGGCCAATGACATGCTATTCCAAAACAGATCAACAAGGATACATCAACAGAAAAACTAAATATGCTTTTTGATGGTGAGAGTAATAGTTTCTTGGAAAAAAAAACCTGCCTAGAAAGATCTTGATTCTTCATCCCTTGAATATTCTAAACCTTTCTAGAAGCAAGGTTGTTATTCAAGCAGGAATTTTGACATGGGTCTGATGTAGAAATAACTGCATAGGGCTTCATGTTATGGAGGATGTGAATCAAAATATCTATAGTGCTGTCTTTGGTCCTTCAAATCTGTGCAAGCCCCAAATCTTAACTCTCCTAAGGATTTCTCTTAAAAAAGTATGTGTCCAGCAATCAAAAAAAAATAAAAATCAAGTAAAAGCAGTGATTCTGCAGAAGTATCAGTCAATGATTTTTTTAAACTCGATGTCATTCCAAATTGCAATGAAATCCAGAAGACTGATATGGGTCAAGTGAAACAATTAGCTATTTTACCTTTGCTTTCTTTCATTTTACAGCTTTTAAATAAAGTCAATTTAAACTGTCTCATTCTGCAAGTGGCAGAACAGTTATCCTGGCTTTATTAGACTTCTTCATGAAGTGTCTTCTAAAATAAAATTCTAGCAAAGCCAACCTAACTTTTTACACAGTCTTCAAGATTGTATATTGCCATGACTCATACTTCTGTGAGGCTAAATATTGCAGCCAGCTCTACTTGTACTTTTTTTACTCATATTATTCACAACTCTTCAGTCTTACTCCATATCTTTTTTTATTTTCTTAAGGAGAAAATGAAACACTGCCATTCTGTTTAACTGTAGTTAAACCATATTTTTTTCTGTATAAAAAGTTCCATTTGTAACTGTACTACTTTCAGTGTTGACTTAAGTTGTCACAGTCTATTCTCATGTTTAAGTTCTCATGTGTGATGTTCTGAATTCTGCAATTAAGGCACTAAATTACTATGAAAGGCAGTGTCAGTCAGTCAAGTCCAACCTGTATGTGTGTTTGCATCAAGCTGCCAGTGGAACTCTCGAAGATGAAAATGCTGACCCACATGGTATTTTTTTCTGTTCATTACACCAGCTTTATATTAAGGAAACCCCAATAATATTAACAGAATTCCCCTTAGTTTACACCAGTGTAAATGGGAGGAAAATCAGATACTAAGCATCTTTCTCCAGTAGAGCTCCAACTGGAGCTATATTGAAGGCACCACATGCCAAAGTTTCCATCTGCATCTAATGTACAAGTTCTTATGTCACATGCAGACTACTGCATTCATGGCCATACTGCAGAACCACTGGTTCATAAAAGTGATTTGTGTGCCTGAAAGTCCATAGTGTTCCTCTAAAAGTGCTGTAAGGACGAAGCAGCCAAAACAACTTTTTACACAGTCTAGCTAAGAAACGTTCAAAGCACTGCATGTGCCTGGCACTGTCATGCTTGTACCTGCAGATTTGTTAATAAATGTGATAGGCACCCCTCTTTTGTAAGCGTAAACAGGGTTTTGACACAGGGGTGAGTATCCTCCTGTACAGTGAATGGGTTTACCCACAGACCGATTGAGGTTTGTGGCTGTGGATGGAGAAATGTTTTTATTCCTTTTCCCCTTTAAATTCTGTGGTTTTCACTGTCTGTTGCTTAATCATCAGGAGAACTACACCACATTTGGAGACACAAAGACTACTGGTATGTGGCAGAAGCTAGAAAATTTTCTATATGCAGGAGAACACAGTTCAGGAAGGTAAAAGTAAGAGAATGATTGAAATCCATGGCAACACTAACGTGTTCCAATTCTTGTATGTATTGCAAATACATCTGATGGATGGATACTTTTGTGATGGCACAGTGAAAATAACTCTAGCATCAGAATGAGATCAGCTTGTATGGTAGCAGAAGGTTTACCAAAACTCTTGTGATGCTTAAATTTAGTTATCATGAAAGTGATCAAAGAGCTGGAGCACTTTCTACGAGGACCAGCTGAGAAAGTTGTTCTGCCTGGAGAAAAGGTGGCTCCGGGGAGACCTTATTGTGGCCTTTCAGGATACAAAGGAGAAAGGCTTGTGAGAAAAATGAAGAGAGACTTTTACCAAGGCCTATAATGACAGGACAAGAGGCAACAGCTTTAAACTGAAAGAGGATAGGCTTAGATTGGACATCAGGAAGAAATTTTTAATTAGGAGGGTGGTGAGGCCCTGGAACAGGTTGCCCAGAGAAGCTGTGGATGCCCCCTCCCTGGAAGTGTTCAAGGCCAGGCTGGATGGGGCTTTGGGCAACCTGGTCTAGTGGAGGGTCTCCCTGCCATGGCAGTTGAGGGTGGACTTAGATAATCTTTAAAGGCCTTTCTCAACCCAAAACATTCTAATTCACTTATAAAAGCATTTTACATCTGTCTTGGTATTTCCATTTATGAAAGACTTTCATGCATTTTGTTTGTTTACTTTTTCTGTAAGTGATGCAAATCTCACCATTTTTGTAGTAGTTTTGTTCCTGACTTGTGAAAATTTTGGGGGACGGGAAACAAACTCCAATTTGACTTTTTTTCCCTTTTTAAGGTAACAATGCGAGAGAAGTCCTTACCTCTTCAAATTCAAAGGGCATTTTGCACTGGAAGCAAGTTTTACCTTGTGGAGTGGGTGGAATCAGCTGACATACAAATAATGATGTGTTTGGGTTGCTGGTTACTGTCACTAGGAAGACATGAGTTTTAATCCACCATAGGATGTGTATTTCCTACAAAGCTTTGGGCAGCTGTGGAATCAACTAAAAATGTGAACACTAATCAAATGATGTATGTGAATCTTAAGTGTTTTAAGATCTTAACCTTCCAGCTGGAGTTATATCATGAAAGGAAACTATCAATGATGATCATTCAGCTTCATTCTTGATTGTTCTTTAATATAATCAAATGTCATGGTTTAATGCAGCAGGCAGCTAAAACAACCACACAAATGTTCACGCGCTCCATGCCCACCATACCCCTCCCAGTGGGATGGGGGAGAGAATTGAAGAGAGGGGGAAAAAAAAAATAAAGTTGTAGGTTGAGGTAAAGATAGTTTATTAGGACAGAAAAGGAAGACAACAATGATAAAAGCATATACAAAATAAGCAATGCACAGAACAATTGATCACCACCCAGAGCTAATACTCTAGAGCTTGCTGTCTCCCAGCCCACTCCCAGTTAGATGTGGAGCATGATGTCATAAAGTATGGAATATCCCTTTGGCTGGTTTGAGTCAGCTGTCCTGCCTGTGTCCCCTCACAGCTTCTTGGACACCTCCCACTTTCTTGTTGGCAGGCCAAGATGGAAAGCTGAAAAGTCTTTGACTTAGTGTAAACTCTAACTGCTTGGCAACAACTAAAACCATCAGTGTGTTATCAACATTATCCTAAATCCAAAGCACAGCACTGTACTGGCTACTAGAAAGAAAATTAACGTTATTTCAGCTGAAACCAAGACACCAAATTACGTTAGGGGAAAAGCAAAAATCATATGGAGCATATAGCAAAATTCTACCCAGGTGAAGATTTTGAAACAGTCTTGCAATAAGGATAGAATTCTGTGGGTTTAGAGACTCAGCATTTACTAGTTTAGCTCCCTTGATTTGTGCAGTTTAATTTGGGCTGGGATCTAGCACAGGAAGTGTCATATGTATGGGATCTCATTTGTTAGTAAACATCATTTATTTACAAGCACTTTTTGTAAATCCTATTGAATTTCCATAATAAAATATTCAAGTTCTACTAATTTTTTTCCTTTTTCATAAGAAAGGAGTACGAGAAATACCAGAAGGGAATTGCGAAGTAGGCACATCATGTGGGGGTTGTTTTGTTAGGATCTGAACTGAACAGCTAATGGGCAGAACCTGTGTAAAGAAAGCACAAGCATTTACTTCTCCCTATGTGAGAGCTGGTTGTCTGCTGTATCTTTAGTCTGCCTATGTTATTTTTGCTACCAAAACAAACTTACCATAGCTTGTTTTTAAGCAGAGGCTGAAAGTTCATCCTAGACTCCAAAAGGGCCTGATCTCTTGCAGCTAAGTAAATGGCTCCATTTTTTAGTTCAGTCTTGCTGCTTTTGTTAGTGCTTTTGGTGTTTTTTCATCGTGATACAAAACCTCTCTCGTAAATGGTGCTCCAGAGCCCAAGGCTGACCCTATGACATCGGAGCTCATTAGGACACCATGTACAGTGTTATTAAAACTGAGGGAGAAAATTTAACATTAAATAAAAATTATTATCCTGAAATATGTGTGCTAGACTGCTTGTGTCCCTGGAGATGTGTTAAATTCATCTCTCCAGATGTACACAAGGCTGCAAAATACTTTTGGTGTCTAATCTGAGCAAATGTCATTCCTGGTGTGTGCTCTCCCTCAGTAATGCCGAGACCATAAAAGGGTGGAAGCATTCGGCTTTGTACGGACAGAGAAAACTGCATAGCTTCTCAGGTCTCTCGTCAGGGTTTAGCCGCTTGTGCTCAAAGCCAGCTCTGATGTGGTGCAGCTGTGTTCCCTGGGAAGGAGCTGTGCCATGCCTTTGCCCTAGCCCTCTCTTACTCAGGAGTTGTGGTTATGCTCAGCCCCTTGCCCTCGATCCTCGCCTCACCTGCTTTGCGATTGTGCCCATGCCTGGCCATGGACTTGGCTGGTCCTGACCTGATCTGACCTGTTGACTTCCTGGCTTGACCTCAAGCCTGCCTGGTCCCTATGAGGGACAGTTGGACTAGATGATCTTGGAGGCCTTTTCCAACTTTAATGATTCTATGGACTTGCCTTGCCGTCCAGACTCTCGGCTGACCCTGCTTAGTGTTGTTGATCAGACCTCCTCCATTTTCTGTGTTCAGCATCTCACAGTACTGTGTTCCTTCTCAAAGAGGACACTTCCCATGCCCACCTTGCTGTCATCCTCAGACCCTGGCTCACTTCTCTGTAAAAAGCAGCCTACTCTTGTGGCTCCCTGACAGAACTCAGTGTGATTGTGCTTGCTTTTTGCTGATGCTCCATTTGTTAATGACTCCACAGCTAGCCAGGAGGAAGTTATCTGGCCTACTACAACTCTCTTTTTTTTTCTTTTTTAAAATTGCTTCCAAGAACACAAAGAGCCAATGGATATGGATTCTGACCTTATGTCCTCTTACACAGGGATGGCCGTGTGTATTAGACAAGGCTTATCCTGTTCCTGATTAAATATTCATAATAGTAATTACTTGTTCACATTACAATACTTCCTGCATCTCCCAGCTAAGATTAATGCTTTATTCTGCTAGGCAGTACACAAATAAAAACAATGCAGGGGAGAAGAAATACGCATCAGAGAGGACTGGCAGGATAGAGGAAAGTAAATAGAACTGATCAGGGAACAAAATTTTCAGGGTTTAAAACCAAAAAAATATCAGGAGTTTGAAGAAAGCGAAAACATTCCAGTGTTATCAGAAAATTGATGCAATGTATTAATTTGTTTATTTGAGTAGGAAAGCTATTTGAGTGCTCCTGGCTGGAAATCTGCTGCTGAGCATTTTGGAGGGCCCTTCTGTCACTGCCCCAGTTAGCTGCCTAGTTCTCTGAGGTTCACTGCAGCCCGAATTGCTCAGCTGCTGGGCTGCGCGCCAAGGCCGGCGGCTGGGTGGCCCAGGGAGACACACAGCCCCTGTGCTGGTACCTGGGGAGCTCCAGGTGGCCAGCCAGCGTTTGCTGTTGGAAAACCGATCTGGTTTAACTAGCTCTGGTAAGTCTGCTACACAAGGCTACATTGGGGAAAGTGGTGATAGAGGCAAAAGGACGAATAAGTGTCAAGAATCCAGGTTATCACAAGCTCCAGCTTCCTTAAGAATTCTTGCCAAAGACAGAGGACAGAAGGACCCTTCCCGGTTGCTGCGTGTACGTGTATTTCATTTGCAGGGGGAGTTAGGGTTGTGAGACACAGGTGCATACCAATCTTCAGTGGCCAGAAAAAGCCACCACTGGGTACCAGAACCGCCACCACCAGATAGCAAAGCTGAGAGCAACATGATATAGTTGTCCTTGGCAGTCTATGTGAAGCTGAAAAAACTCACCATGGCTCTGCTGTTGTTTCTAAATCAGGGCTTTCTTATTTTCCCCAGACTACAAATGCCTGAGAACATAAATCAGGTATTGTAAATGTAGTGTAGTAACAAATAGCAGTTCAGCTTTTACTGAGATACCTGCTTATGGGGAATACCTAGCGCTGATAGATCAGCAACTTGCTCATCGTTGATCATGGAATATAGTAACTTCGGAGGCTATGCTGTGCAGAACTGATGATATATTATGAATATAATTTTAATAATTGTTCTTGCTCACCTGCCCCATGAGTACGTGAGGCTTCATTTTTGAATGAAGTGGTTGGACTTCACAATCTTAAAGGTTTTTTCCAACCAAAATGATTCTGAGATTCATGAACATGACAGAAGTTGAGCCAGCTCTGAGGAAATCCATTAGAGACCCTGAATGTATTCAGATCTCACTAGAAGATGTTGAACCCAGGGAATTGACAGAGAAAGCAAGATCCTATACAAAAACTGCACGATGTATGCTAAAACTTAAGTAATGTTCTGGAGAAGTTACTTAATGGACAGAATGTGGAGAAACCCATGACTGCATCTTTCTTTCTCATTTAATCTGTCACATGTACTTTAGCTTTCAGGCACAAATTTTTTAATTTTTTTTTTTTTACAAATACTTTTTTCTATTTCATGTATAATTCCCTTCTCGTTATGCATGTGGCTGGCAGCTCACAACCATCTCAAATGATCTTTTGATGAAAATAGCAAAACTTCACTGAAGTCAGTGGGGGGGCCATGCATTTACACAGGCCAAACACTCTTCCAGCAACACTTACTGTTGTTTGCTTTTCTGATGTGTGAGTGCTGAAAAGAACAGTAATGTAAACAATCTGTATTTATTGTAGGTTCCATTTTGTTACAGTTCTAGTCATTACAACAATATCATGTTGTTGTACAATATTTATTCAGAATGGGAGGGATTATGTCATAAAAGGTACCTTTTAAACTATCTGTGTTCTCTGCAGATTCTTCCCAGGACTGGGAAATTAACCAGCTGTGAAATCGTACATTCGCAAAAACAGATCAGAGTTTGCAGCTTGATGATACAGTAGATCTAGCTGAGGGCTTACAGTTATCAGTTAAAAATGTCCCAAACATCTCAGCCACATGACCCAAAACATTGACTTGCTCTCAATTCAAACTATTGATTAAAATTAGGCGGTTGGCGGGGGGTGGGTTTTTTTGGAGTTGAATGTATAGTTTAGCTTTGTATCAGGCCAAGTACTACCTCCCTTCCCATAAGTTTCCATAAATCTAGAATAAAACCGGAAAGTTATCCTAAGCTGTATCATGTGTTCTTTATTTCAAAAGAATTGAATTCATGGCTGATGCAGATCTAATGCCTAGTATGCTTAGTCACTAGCAATTCACGTCTCAAAACAAGTTAGAAATTTTCCAGCTACCTTCTCCTCTGGATTTTTTGCCTCCAGACTTTAAGGGCAAGGAATGATTCACTTGAACTGAGATCTGAACCATTTTTGTCTTTGAACATTAGCAAAATCAGATTGATGTGGAGAATCAGATCCATTGCATAGTTTGATTGCTCTGAAAAGTTGGACCGGTAGTAATGGGATTCTTTATATGTGGTGATTGTAAGACTAGATTGCTGGAGGCTGAAAAAGCCAAATTATATTGTGTTGCACTGATTTTGGAGGATTCCTGAAACAAGTATTAGACTGCTTTTTAGATTAGTCTAGATGAAAACAAACAGGCTTTGGTATTAAGACCCATAGAAATTTGAAGGCTTAACTGCTGAGTGTGCCTCCTAAAACTGATAAAACTTCAGTTCTTCAGAAAGGATAGCATTTCCTTTCAGGGGCATTTGAATGGATTGGAACCTTCAGAGAGTCAAAGTTAACTATAGATCAGAGCTGCCAGGAAATTCATTTTTCCCTTCCAGTAGAAAAATGTGATGCAACAGTAAGAAGAATTATTAGAAAAATCAGTAATATGAACATTTTCAAGTGTTACTGTGCCAAACTCCTGAAGTGATTTAGTTTTATTGATACCTAAGACACACTGACAGATAAGAATTACCTACAAAGCATACTTGTGCTTACAAGTTGCTTCTAAAGCGGATTTTAGTGAGAAAGAATATGTGACAGATCATCTTACAAAACAGCTAAGCGCTTAGATTTCTGCTGAGTTAGTGAATGGATGGTGTTCAGTTTCTCATTACAAGCTAGTTTAAGGCCCTGTTTCCCACAAGAACCATGAGAAGTGGGGGAGTTGAGTTTTGGAGCAAGGGTACTGCCTGTGATTCAGTTAACAGGGAGCTGTTTTGCTCAGGGACTTTCCACTGGAGGAGGACAGACAATTCTGAAGCTAAACAGTGGTTACATCATTTCAGGAGGGACAACGTGTGGAGCCTGAACCTCTTCAAGGTAATCCAAGCCGGAAAGCTAAGGTCTCCTGCTTACAAATGCCTTACCAGTGCATAGTCCAGGAACCTTGGCAGAAGTAAGCCTCTGTGTGACTTACTTCAACAACCTCACTAGAGCATCTGGGTCTGCTCCCTATTCTGCATAGAGGAGGGTGCTCTTCATCCACAGGAGCCAGTAAGCAACCGCAGAAGTCTTTCATTAAGATTGTCCCAATTAGTTGGCTGGAGTGGTTCTTATGCAACCTTCTCCAGGATATCCAGGAAAATCCAGAGTGTGACTTCCTATTCAATATGCTTCACTTGAAACTAGCCTACTCTATCACACATTAAACCTGTACAGAACTGGATATTCTATCCTTCCACATCCCTGCATAATCTAATTCCAAATCACATTCAAGATATCGGCTCAAGTAAGAAACTTCTCAAAGACCAGTGAGACATGTTGCGTTGTGTTTGGGTTTTTTTGATTTTGTGCTTTGTTTTGTTTTCAAATAGCCTGAATGAATCTTCTACTGTTTCTCTCATTTATTGAGACTGTATGCCTATATCTGAAAATTTGGTTCTGTGATGACTGGTAACTGAGCATCAAAATTTATTTTCGGTGGTATCCCTCTCCCTTTTGCAAATTTTACTCATTAGAAGCTTCAGGCCTACTTTGTATCATAAACTTCATACTTGAAAACAATCTACAAAATCACGTGTGTGTTCAGTGTATGTAAAGAACTGACATTGTTACGTCAGCAAGGAGATAATGCCTGAAAGCACTGTGAGTTCTTTGGATAGTTATGGTCTTTGGGGAAATGCAGACTGAATAGATTGTTCTTGGTTTTAAAGGCATATTGGAGATCGATTTTGATTATTTTTTTAACTTCCTCTTTCATATTTAATTTTTCCTGGCTTAAACACATTCATATGTGTAAAACTGTTTTCATCAAGTCTAATAGGACATTACACAAATGGGTTTAATACCAGAAATGGCCATGATTCCAGCTACTTGAGGTGCCAATTGCTAATACTCAGATTGTTGCAAATTAACCTTTTATTAGTAATTTTATACGCTGTTCTTCACTATCTGTCAGCCTATCTTAACTCATTTAGGCTTAGCTTCTCCTAGTATGTTTCTACGTAGGAACAGGCCTATTACAACTGCAGTCTTCATGTCTGTTTGGTGCTGGGCTGTTCCAGAAATCTTTCTTCTGCGTATCATTCGATAAACATCTTGTCTTTGTGTTGAGTTTTACTTGGCTTGCATTTTTTTCCCTCACCCCGAACCCCTGTGGCATCTGTCTTTTCTAATTCCCAAGGGAGATGAATCTTGGAAAGACCTTGGGCCAGGTACTTACAGCCTGTTCGTATCAACAAGGGTAAAGCGTACAGATGGTAGGTGAGTCTGGAGGAGTGGGATGTTAGTGCTGTGATGGTCTCTCACATCTGGAAGCCAGGTGATCTCTTTTCTGTCTCCCACTCTTGGAGGAGTCTTCCATGACCGCCTTCAAATAAGTTGGCTTTGTAGTGTCTTGTCTGTAAATGAGGGAGAATACTTATCTGCTGCAGTAGGAGGTGAGCGTGGGAAGGGAAGAGTAGGGATATGTGGTCAAATAAGCTTTGCTACTATTGTGGCAATACCTGGAAATCCCAGTCAAGCCTGCAACGTCATGCTGGAAGGCATTATACAAAAGCTCAGTGAAAGACACTACAAAGCTTAAAGTCTAACTGGGGAAAACAAAAATGCAAAACAGAAAGAGTAAGATTTGAAGGTGATGTTGTTGTATAGGAGGTGTTATTGACTTAGAAAATGTTGTTTATCTCTTTAGATTATTAGTAGTTAATGGTATAATGCAAGGGATGGGTTTCTCCAAAATAATTTGGTTTAAAACCTATAAAATGAAAATTGCTTTAACTTTTTTGAAGAAACAGCTGTACTTTCTCTTTTAAAGGTAACATCATGCACTATAAAATTTTCATTCTCTTCCAATTAATAATTGTTAAAGCTTTAATCATTGTTTTCTTATCCGAATTGCCAAATCTCTGTATGAAAATACTTACAAGTTATTACTGAGTAGTTTGAAAACAGGTTAGAATAGGCTGCTACTTTGCTTGGTTTTCTGATGAGTTCTGTGGTTTTGTTGTAGTAAGTATAGGCTGACTTAATGCAGATTTTGCTATCTGCCAATATGTCCCATTTAATTATAAAATAATGTGATTAATGACTAATGGTCTCATGACTACATGAGCTTTGGAGATATTGAAACAAGAGATTTCTCTATTGGGAAGATAAAATATTCTCAACATATGGTCTGAGCACCGGATTTTGTGATACTGAAAACAGATTATCTCTAAGGTTAACGAAGTGTGAATATTAAGATGTTAGAGGCTGATTTCAAATGACATACTCAACATGCAAAAACCTGTACGTTTTGTCAGTCACCTAAATAAAGCACAAGTGATAACACAACTACAGGTGTCTCTCTCCCAGCAGAGCTTGTCATTCATATTAGCTAACTCAGTAGAACCGATGAGGAAAATGCATCCTACTTTTTTCAAAGCAGGGGTTCAGAAATGACTTCTATAAATTAGTGTCTGAAGGGTTAAGCTGTAATTTTGCTGCCTCTGTAGCACGCACTTTGAATGTTGTAATAGGCATACTAAAAATGTCATATGAAACCATGAAAGGTTTGTTAGCATGTCTGATCTTGAAAGACAGAAGTTCCTCATTGCACTATGAAAACTGCAGTGTGTTAAGGTTTCCTGACCTGCTTGGTTGTGTAATGCTCGCTGATACCTTGAGCTCTGGCTTGCATGCCTTTGTTCCATGGAATGCCACAGAAAGCATAGTTTGGGGAGAAAGGGTGTGTTTGTGTGTCATCTCACTGTGGAGCAAGGCTTGGACAGGACAGTTCTGTGGTTCTGTAGTTCCATGGATGGACTAAGCTGACTCAGAGCCTGTGGCTTTGCAGTGAGTATAATCACAGAATCACAGAATCACAAAGGTTGGAAGGGACCTCGAAAGATCATCTAGTCCAACCCCCCCTGCCAAGGCAGGGCCACCTAGAACACATCACTCAGGAACACGTCCAGTCGGGTTTTGAATGTCTCCAGAGAAGGAGACTCCACAACCTCTCTGGGCAGCCTGTTCCAGTGCTCTGTCACTCTCAGAGTGGAAAAGTTTTTCCTTATATTAACATGGAACCTCCTATGCTCCAGCTTGCACCCATTGCCCCTTGTCCTATCACTGCACAACATCGAGAAGAGCCTGGCTCCGTCTTCCCGACACTCACCCNCTCCCTTGATCATCTTAGTGGCTCTGTGCTGGACTCTCTCGAGCAGTTCCCTGTCCTTCTTAAGCTGAGGGGCCCAGAACTGGACACAATACTCCAGATGCGGCCTCACCAATGCAGAATAGAGGGGGAGGAGGACCTCCCTCGACCTACTGACCACAGCCCTTCTAATGCACCCCAGGATGCCATTGGCCTTCCTGGCCAATGTGTGGGAAACTGTATTTCTGTTCCCAGTTTTGCATTTGTGGCCTGTTGCATGGGAAGGGGCCGGGGGGGGATGGATTATTGGAAAGTTGTTTGCTGCAGTGGTAGTTGGGAAACCTTCCTTTTTTTAACTTAAAACATGACTGAACCATGGATTGTGTCTTACTCTATTCGGTAAGGTTTGAGATTAATTTTGTTGTTAAGCAATGCATTGACTTCTTTACAGGCACCCTGAGTAGTTTATAAATTTCTGCTGCCCCTAGGTAGCAGAATTTAAGAGGTCTGAAATCAGAAGTAGAACATGAGTGAGCAGTTTCTATGAAACACCTCAAATACTCTACAGTGCTAAAAATAAGGGGGTTTAATATTCTTCATGGAAATGGACAGACTCTTATAGATTTTACAAATATTCTAAGGAATACTTTTATGGACTTACAAACCCTGTCTGGTTCCTACAGTGACCACACTGATGTCATGTTTATGCACAAAATGCTGTAAAAACAGATGCACTGATATGTTTTGTCTTATTTCAGCCAACGTAACTAATGTAAGTGAATGTTTCTGGGTTGGGCATGCAAGCTTAATCTATAGATATCAATTTTGAGAATTGGAATACTATTCTTGGAACCAGCATTCACTTCGGTGCATACTAAAAATGTGTCAAAATAAGAAATATCCTCTATAGAAGAGAAAAAAGGATAAATTAGAATCAAGGGGGGAAAACTGTAATATATGTCTCTGATTTGTTTGTCTTCAGGATGATTACTGAAGATGTCAGCCAAGCAAATACGTAGCAGCAACAGCCTGTAGTTTGCACACTCTTTTTGTTTTTCTCCCAGAAGAAACTGTATCTTTAAGGTAATCCTTATGTTATTAAATCCTATTTCTGTTTCAGGCTATAGTGATGTACTTGATTTCTACTGATAGAAATGTGTTCCTGCACATTTGCTAATCTCTTTAGGGACCTTGCTAATCTCTTTAGGGGCCTTTTGGAGACCTGTGACTAGTGGAGTCCCTCAGGGGTCGGTGCTGGGACTGGTGCTATTCAACATCTTCATCAATGACCTTGATGAGGGAACAGAGTGTACCCTCAGCAAGTTTGCTGATGACACGAAACTGGGAGGAGTGGCTGACACACCAAAGGGATGTGCTGCCGTTCAGCAGGACCTAGATAGGCTGGAGAGCTGGGCAGGGAGGAACCTGATGAAATTCGATAAGGGCAAGTGTAGGGAAAGGGCACTTGGGAAAGAAGAATCCCATGTGTCAGTACAGGTTGGGGACTGAGCTGCAGTGTAGGGGAAAGGGACCTGGAGGTCCTGGTGGACGGGGGGATGACCATGAGCCAGCAATGTGCCCTGGTGGCCAGGAAGGCCAATGGCATCCTGGGGTGCATTAGAAGGGCTGTGGTCAGTAGGTCGAGGGAGGTCCTCCTCCCCCTCTATTCTGCCTTGGTGAGGCTGCANTGACCTCATCAATGTTTATAAATATGTTAAGGGTGAGTGTCGGGAAGATGGAGCCAGGCTCTTCTCGGTGTCATTAAGTGATAGGACAAGGGGCAACGGGTGCAAATTGGAGCATAGGAGGTTCCGGGTTAATGTAAGGAAAAACTTTTTCACCGTGAGGGTGACAGAGCACTGGAACAGGCTGCCCAGAGAGGTTGTGGAGTCTCCTTCTCTGGAGACATTCAAAACTCGACTGGACGTGTTCCTGTGTGATGTGTTCTAGGTGGCCCTGCCTTGGCAGGGGGGGTTGGACTAGATGATCTTTCGATGTCCCTTCCAACCTCTACAATTCTGTGATTCTGTGACCCTGTGAGGTCCATCTGTAGGTATCTGTTTGTGCTGCTGGACCTTGGTTAATCATGGGTCATCAGTGCTTTGGGGGTTTAACCTTTAATGCCATTTCTCAGCTGCCCTGCCCCATAGAAGCAATCACAAGATGACTGCCCAACGCTTAACCTACCAGTAGAAATTCACCAGCATAAACATTATCCCTTATAGTATCAAATCTGCTTACTATTTCAATCCACTCAGATTCTCTACCAACACTCTTGTCCTGTAGCATAGGAATCTCTTTAAAAAAAAATAATAATAATCTTAATTACCTTTGAAAGAGGAGAAAAAAATGCTGCCAGACAAACTTGCCATCATTCATAGATCCCTAAAAGGCAGGATGGCTTTAAGGTCTCTGGACGACAAGACTTCCAGAACTGCCCAAAGTAGTTTTGGAACAAACATCCTCTAAAAACAAAACAAAAACCTAAAAACCGCCACCAACAACATGAAGAAGCAGAGACGTAAGCTTAAATAAATAGACATGTAAGATCATTATGACAGTGGTGTCTGGCTGAACTTACTCGGCTCTCATTTATCTTTGAGGCTAATCAGATGGGTTTTCAGCAAATACTGCGAGGCTAGTCGTTTTACAAGGGCTCATGTACGTTGGCCACAGCAAAGCACAAGTTGGCTGTGCTCTAGACCTGGTTTTTGTTTGTGCTGAGCCTTATGATGCCCACAAGTAAGAAGTGGGATAAGGGCACCAGGAGCATATTTACAAGACTGAAACTACAGATAAAATAGGGTCCGTTCAGAGTCTAATCCGATCACTGAAAACACAGACACACATGTACTTGTTCCACTGGAGTTAAATATTTGTTTTCTTTTTGTAGCATTCATAACCTTCCCATTTAAATTGACAGGTACTTTTAGCCTTTGCTTGGCTTCAGAGAAGTGCTGCCTCTCCTGCTGTTCTCAAATCTGATGAATGTTTGGGAGCAGTCTTCGTCAAGCTGGCCTCTAATATTCTGAAGACAAATTGTGTCATATTTGCCAATAGTCTTCCTGTTAATTTGTGCAACCTTTTGTACTCAAACAGAACATCCGTACAGTTAACTGTTTTAAAGCTGACTTTGGCTACCTTTTTTCCCTGCTGTAAAAAGAGTTTGAGAAGAGCTCTCCTACCCAGAGAAGGAAGAAAAAAAGTGGTGTTAGTACTACCTTGTCTATTGAAATGTATCCATTGCTTCTGGGAATAGGGTCATTAATTCTCCTAATTTTTTAAGTGCTGATCCACAGTAGTGGTTTGCAGGCAGCAAAAGGAAGGTGGAAAAAAATTAATAATGTACCATAAATCAGTTTCTTTCTCAAGAATCTGAATTCACAATGAATATACAAAACTGAGGTCAGATGGTTTAGCTTTGATAACAAAAGTCCATTTTCAAATGCTAATTAACCCTCAAAGTGTATGCTTTTAAAAAAATTAAAATATCTAATCATTTCACTTTGAAGTTCCATTTTCTATTAAAGAAAAAAATAAAGGAAACTGCAGCCTCTTACATTTGTCTGGAAGGGACCAAACAGCTGATTAAAAGAATGAACTCTAAGCGTAAAAGGAAAATTTAATGACATCTCATGAACAATTAAAAAGTCCATTTGCATTCTTCTAAGTCTATTGAAAAAAAAAACACAAAAACCACAAGGCAAGTAAGGTTTGGCTATAATCACATGCTGCGAAGGGATAGAAAAGAGAATGTTAAATGCTTTTCAGGATTCCCCCTGAACCCTTCAATCGCATGACAGGATGCTTATTAGCATGCACATTGCTGTGACCTGGTTTACTACAATTTTGCGTTTAGGCAGGTGTTTAAAACAGGTGCACAAATCTTTATTTCTTTCTTTCTCAGAATGATGATAATATGGACAAGTTGTGCAGTTTGTTTGTTCTTTCCATAGGGATTCTCTGCCTCCTTGGATGCAGCAGGTGGCTTTATAAGATCTTGTTCAAATTGATTTATAAGCCTTTTGAAAGCTAACAGAAAAGTTAGTTGTTGGTCTCCAAGAAAAATTCCCTTTCTTTTTCATTGGGCAAATGTGCATTCTGAATGTGTAGGGTGTTTATCATGTCCCTCAAATCCTGGAATTTATCAAGTGTCAATTGATGCTATGTTGTAGTCCCAGTAACATCTGCGGCATAACAGAGATTTCACATTAATTTTCCTCTTTGACTGTCCTCATCTGTAACAACAGTGTTATCTAATGTAGAAATGGCTCGGAGGCGAAGTAACAGGTCATGCAACCCATGTTATAGGTGTAGAGGCCAAACAAACAGCTGGGAAAAGTTATGAGTATCTAAACAAGATAGGAATGCGTTGTGCCCTTAGATCATAAAATTGAAAAAATATTTCTGCGATAATCTCTTAAGTGCCATTAAGTCTAATCTTCCTGAGCTCCACCAGTGATGTCAAACAATGTTGGAGAGATGTAAGGGAGCTCAGAGCCTTGGGAGGTTCTTCTGGGAGTCTTGTTTTCCCCTGCATGCTCACTCTCACACAGTTCACTGAGCATATTTCAGTGGCTCTTTTTGGGAGCAATTTGTATTGCAGAGTTAGGCTTTCCCTGCGAGACCACAGCCTTCCACTTTTTAGTCACTTACCAAACAAGCTGACAGAATCAGCTGCTGGAAGGATTAGAGAAAGACCATGCTGTGACAGTGCGTAGGGTATTGTCTATGATCAGATACGATTCAGATTCCAGGTGATTTTGGAGGATAAACTAGTTCTCCTTCATTACCTCCAGAACAATTTCTATGTATTGCATGGTGAAACCTTTCTTGTTCTTTCTTTTTTGTTTCTTTTTTTGTTGTTGTTCTATTTCTTTAAATAGGAAAATAATTGTTCAAGCTGACAAGCAACCTGTAATTCTTATGCGAGCAAGCAGGGAAGGCACAAGAGCAGCCTTCGAGGGATTAGCAGTGTCGAACTATGTAACTCTAAATGGTGCTGATCTAATTGATGCTTTACTTAGCAGGAGAGGAGAAAACTCCAGCAAACAGCGGTTATTTTGCTTTCAGAAAGACCGCTGTCACAGGCATCTTCCTATAAACGTCACATCAGCTGCTAACAAGTTGTTCTGGGAGAATCTTCTTGCTGATTTATGTGCTGCCACACAATTCTTTTCCAGTCACTGTGAGCATCCAGGATTTCCCTTTTATTTATTATAAAAGATTGCCTTGAACATGGACAAGAGAACCAGTTAAGCAGCTCACTTCTGGATGCTAGGCAATTAATGTACAACTTGTTCTTCCTGTGTTATGTGCTTATGAAACAATGGAAAAATAGGTTATTTACTGCCTCAATTGTAGAGTTGCTAATATCTGACTATTATACATGGAGTGAGGGATGCACATTCCTTTTAGTCCACATCACAATTTAAATTTAGCACTAAGCATGCCTGAGCAATATTCCCTCTACTTTTACAGAGGAAGAAGAGTATCTGTAGGTAAGGAATTAAATTGGGAGTCAGGGGACTTGGGGTCAGTTCCTCGTTCTCTTGAAGGATTTTGTGATTTTAAACAAATCACTTTCCTGCCTGACTGTGGTGCTCTGAGATAAAATGGGTGCTTGGGAGGGGAGTCGATACTGCATAGGTAGTGGGGTCTGATGAACAGATAGACAAGTTCTCTTTTCTCAGTCTTGTGACTTTTGTTTTACTTGTCAGGAATATAGAAGAAGTTGAAAGTTCTGTATTGAGTAAGAGAGCTAAAACCAGCTGCAGCACTGGGTAAGAATACCTGCCATGTGCAGATAGGTGCTTCCTTAGAAGATGAGTTGTGTATGGGGCTCTTCACTGTGAACAGCTTCTGAGATGTTTCAGGGCATTTTAAAACAGTAGGAATAATTCATAACTGGTTCCAGGGCTGGCAAAGATGGTACATTATTGTTAGCGGTGACACTGTATAACTAGGTAAGCCCACTATGCATCTATACCTCTGATGTTCTTGAAAATATTCACGTTCATACCTGCACTTGGAGAGCACGCTCTTTAGTGAAACATAGATATTTGCCTCATGGCCTAGCAGTGACAGCAGTGGACTTGGTGTTAGGAAACTTTGGAGGAAGCAGATAAAGCTTCATACTTTCATGATTTGGAATGACAACATCTAATTTTATGCTTTGCTTTCTCTTGCCACATGCAATAAGAACTTTCCCTTTTGGGGAATTAATGCTTTTATTGCAGAGGGAAACTAAGGGCTCTCTAGTCAAGACGTATAGTCAGCATAAGACATCGTTAATAATAAAAACCAAGGAAATCTATTCCTTGTTTAACCCATTCAATCCAGTGAAATGCTCTGGTAAGCACTTGTGGTATAAAAATCATAGATATTCATGAAGCAAGTAAGCTTTTTTGCCCTCCTCCCTATGTTGCATGTGCCCTTAAATTGATGTTTCTGATTGCTTTGTTATATTTTCTTCAAGAAAGATTCCTCCTGCTATATCAATGTCACCTTTTACAAGTGACAGGAAGATTAAGTAAAATGCTGTACAAGTAATTATAACAAGGCTATTGGCAGCATGTAACACAGTGTTAATGACACAACTAATTTTGCTGTTGAGACATAATGTATGTGGCAAGTTTTACCTGCAGCTGTACTTCGTAGAATTTACCCTGCCTCCAGAGGCGTGCAGTGCGTATCACTTGGACCATGAGTCAACCATAAACTCAAAGTAGCCCTTCTACACAATGTCATCAGAGTGTGAGGAGCTGCCCTGTGACATTCATTTCAATTGCAATTAATTGTGTCACTTCTTGGAGAGTTCGTCTCATTGCATAGATGTTTTTGTTTAAATCCAGACATTTTGTATCTGATCCTCTGCTGTGAATTTTCCCTGCTAAGAAAAATAACTAAATAATATACTGTATTTCATGGTCTGGAGAGAAGTTTTGACAGGTTTTATGTACTTATCCTTGTGAGATTGATCAGATTCTGGTTATGCATATGTTCAGTGACTCCATACTGATACGCCCTTGACTTTCTCAGAAGTAATATTGCAGCCATCCTGGTTTGAAACAACAAAGCAGAATAATGTGGTGAAAATCTTCACTGTGAGTGGTTTTCTTGCCCTGTTCTGTTTTCCCACACACAAACTGTTTCAGGGTAATTAATTAACTGTCATAGAGGTAAAGCAGCTAACGAAGCTTTCTTCACCAGCCTTGCCCCACTGACTAGTTATTGAAGAGCCAATGTGTAGTGCCAAGGATGAGCTGAATGACGGAGAAGCATACAGTGTGCCTCCTTTATAACACTGTCAAAGATGAAGCTCTTAAAATTGTTTGCTTGTATTAATAGCTTCTGGAGCCAAGGGATTGTGCAGTTGGTTTTTAAAAGCCTAAAGGGCTTTTTAAAATTTTCAAATGCAGGTTATTTGTTTAAAAATGCAAGCAGATTACACATCTGAGAAGAAAAGATATTTTAGGCATTGCTTTTTTTCCTCTTTGACCTTGAATTGCGTGGAAAAGGAATTGCTTCTCTCCTAGCTCAGACAGCATCACCTTGGATGTGCAAAATGGATCACTGTTTCACAGTTTTGTACATGGGGTAGCCATTTGTATCTGTGCAAATTGGCTTTAAAATGTTACTGTTCAGCATTTCCTGCTGGAAGAACTGCAAAAAAAGAAAAAAGTCAAATGGACGGTGCAGTTGCTTTCACTTAAATCCAGCCATGCTTTTGAGAGGAAAGACCTAGATTTGCCGGGGCTGGTGTTTCTGGAGCAACAGGGTAATTCTTGCTTCCACACCAACAGACTAGAAAAGAGAATATTTCTACATTCAAAGCTGGAAATGCTAAAGGTTACAGCTGCTAAAGACTTCTTGTTGTATGTTATTTCATTACCTTGTTGGAGAAAAATCTGTCATCTTTCTCTCATGACCATATTTGGCATTCAATTAGACTAGGCAGGATAATTAATATACACTGATCCTGTCAGGGTCATCCTTGGTGACTACTCTTTTGTTCCAAGGATACTCTTAGATAGGAGATCCATCAGGATCCTCCTGTCACACGTCCTGGCCAATGCCTACATGATGCTGTTAGAAGGGATAATGGAGAGAGATTGCTGTGTTGTCTGCATTATACAGCTTAGTGATTTACCTACAGCATAATGGAGGTGAGAGCTTGGGTGAAGGCTACCTGCTGAAATTCGTTCTGATTGATGCAATGTTTGTGGACTGGGAGAAGATGCTACGGAGGTGTTTATATCCATGCATTTAATTTGAAGACACATGCTCTATTATCTATCGTTCAAACTAATATTCCACTCCCTGGAGGCCAAGGCAATTAATACTTACCAGCTTCTCTTTCTCATAGGCAAAAGGCTGTGGTCTCTTACATCAGAACTGAAGGTCTCCACGGATATCCACAACACTTCCTTTTAAGAGGAAGAATAGGATCTGTCTAGATCTCTTGCATGCTTTCTAACAAGGTGGTAAAACTACATAACTTATGCCTAAGCTCCCATTTGAAATTACTTGTTTCCCCTCTGGTGATTTTGCTTACAGGGGAAAACAGCCTACTGCGTCTACCAGCTAACTATATGGTTCCTTTCTCTCCGATGGTAGAGCCAGGTTGGTATGTCTCTCTTACCATGTTCAGCTGTCTGTCTCTGTGACACTGTAGACATGTGCCATTGGTCTTGGCTATTACTTGTGGCGCTCTGCCTCTTAGGTGTCCATTTCCAAAATAAGCAGTAGAGTTCTTATTGGCTCTACAGACCCATAATATCCCGGGCAGGTTTAAAATGAGGTGCTGTCTCTACTTATAATGACTGGAATTTTCAAAACATCAGTTACTTCTCCCAGGGATACTGGCTCCACCTTCAGGGTTCAACAAAACAAGCCAAAGCTGAGTCTTAGCCTCATATAGTGAAGATGAGTAATTTGCACTTAGCCACAATACCTAGCTTCTAAGAGCATGAAAGAATTAAGAAGAATTTTAAAACCAGCTTTTAATGCATCTGTCATTCCTTTCATACCTGAATTACTAGAACTGTAGCAGTATTTTGTATTTTACTTTCTTTATATATAATTATAGCATTAGGTCATCCCAGGGTAATTTCTTAGAAGAAAATAACTTCTTTTATTGAATCTGGAAAGTTCAACTGAACCACTTTAAAGTGTTAAAATAATTGAAGAATTGAAAGATAATTGATATTCCATGAATAAAAGACATAAAGGTTAAAAAAATAGCCATTCTTTGATTTAGTTAAACAGAATTAAAATCGCAATATGTGATTCAGTTCTTTGTCATTGCTTTCTGTGTTGTGAATGTTCATTTTTTTTCCTAGACTGAAGCGTAAAACAGAATGCAAGAACTAAACCCTGTGTTCAAATCTGAAAGGTCATACTTGGCTTTCATGCATTTCTCCATCACGACTTTTTTTTAAGAATTACATAGTTCTGGACAGGGAAGAATTTCACTTTTAAATTGCATTTGAAATACTCCATCAAATGTATAGTCCAGCCTTCAATAACCAAGGGTCTCCTGGAAGAGGAAAGGGCTAGATGGAAAAGAAACTCAAGGATAGCTGGTTCTAAGAGAAAACCAACCAGTGGGGTAAAAATGAAAGCTGGGAACTCAAAATTGCTTGTAAAAGCACCAGAAAGTTATTGAGCAGAGCACCCCACACAGCACCCTGTAGCCAGAAAACATCCAACAAGGGGATTTCTGCTGCCTCAGTGGTGCTTGTGTGACTAAGCTGTACCTTCGACTTCAGTTCAGAGCAAGCTGGCAGTGGCTGTCTTTGTGCTCAATTTCACACTTAGGGCATGTTCACATCTCTTCATATCTTATATTTCTGATCACCAATCATTCAGACTGGGTCATCAGTTGCTATGTGTCGCAGCTTTCTGTGAAAGATCGTACATCTGAACTTCATTTTGATGTGCCAGGTCTCATTCAGGGACTGAGTCAATGAATTGCAATTACCCTTCTGTGTAAGCACAGTTAATATTAAAAAAAAAAAACAAAATGCAAAAAAAACCCCACACACACAAAAAAACACCACCGAAAAAAAATATGCCTCACTGTATGCCTTTTTAATAGCCAGACGACTGGATCTTCAGCAAGAGCACAGCTGGACAAAGACTTTCGTTTCCATTTCAGGTATATAGTGACAGATGCAAAGGTTAAATCTGCCTCACAAAAGTAACAACCGTTGTCATGCGTACTTTTCTACAGAAGTGGGATGAGAGTCTGCTGGGATGTTTGTTTTGAAAAAGAATATACTTCTTTTATATGGGGAAAAAACCAAGCAAACAAGTCGGTATTTTTGGATCATAAAAGTATTAATTACAAAGAAGTTATAAGGACAAAGCATCACATAATGAGCAACCCAAACTAGAAATTTGAGCTATAGCTGCCAAAGCAAACAGCAAGAAAACAAAACTGTCTGAGTTCAGCCTTCTACACCTCTAATAACTTCTTGTCGACCTTTTCTGTGTAAGTTGTGGTAAGAGCTAACTTAAATCATCCCAGCTGTCATGAATTCTGTTTTCAATGCTGCAACTGGAAAGATGTAGTACCAGTGATCAATTAGAAGACACTGCTGCTTTTATAGTGCCATGGCCCATGAAACAATAGTGCCATATGAAGACTACTTTGTCCTTCTCAGTGTCCTTGATACCAAAGACAACCCATAAGAGGAACAAAATAGTGCAGTAATGTTCTGTACGTGTCTCATTGTCTTTCTCTGCGACTTGAATTAACATAGTCCTGAAAATGGAAAGGAAACAGTTGAAAATGAGTGTATGCCTTTCTCTGCAGCCCACCTAAGTGTATGAATCAAGCTGTAAAAGCTGTTTCAGCCTCTTCTCCATTGGCTGAGGAGCAGGTTCTAATTAGCAACTTATCTAGTAAATTAAATCAAGTGAACCCTTATAGTATATGCTGTAGCAAATGCAGGAGGGAGGGGAAGAATAATACCAGGGGTTGCTTCAAGGTATAAACAGTTTGCCATTCTATTCAGAATGTTTTTGTCACCAGTGATTTTCAGGGTACCTAGTGTAAAGAAGCCCACATCCCTCACCAAGGACTCATAGTATGATTCAACACACGTTGCCCCACTCAAATTTCATGAGGACAGTTCCTGGAGGATGAAAGGTATTGTATAATTTGTCAGTATGATTCATACTGCTTATTAACTAAATGCTTTAACTGTTGCCAGTTGAAGTGGACAAGTTTCAGTGAGCAAGTTTATGTCAGACCCTAGCAAACTAATTGATCAGGGTCATGCATACACGTTCACAGATGTGATGGTCTAAAGCAAGGTTACTGCAGATGGCACCAGTGGTGAAGTTTGCTGTTGCCCATGAGAAAAAAGCAAGCTTTTAACAGTATGATTTTAACAAACTGTAACTATTAGATTGGTTTTTTCCACGCTGTCTGAACAGTTCCATTGTTGGGTTTTTGGTTTGTTTTTGACAGTAAGATTAGAATAACTCATACCCATGATGAGTTGTCACAGCTACTTCACTGAAAAGCTTTCATATATACATGATTTTCAAAAGCAAATCTTGCATCCTTATCAAGGTGTTCATTTGTTGCTGTCATAGTTTGCTTAAGTGCTGCTGAGTTATAGTTTGCTGAAAAATTCTTTGCTTAGTAGGCTCAGAAAAGTAATTTCTTTTATGTTTTGTCTCCACTGAGCATGCTCCTTCCCCTACTGCTTGCTGGAGATATTCTGTCCTCATTCTCCGAGGTCTCAGGCCAAGATTTCAAAATGGAACAGAATTCCCCATGCGGGTGGATGAACTAGAGTAAACCAGCATGGTGATTTGACAAGGTTTTCTACATAATTTGTGGTTCAACAGTTTGCTTTTATTGCAGACTTTCTATAGGGGTGCTATTGAAATGACTGTTAAAAATGCTTCTGTCAGTGTAAGTTCCTGGCCTTACAATACATGATTTCAGACTATGGCAGTGTTATCATGCTTGGTTTTATTGAAAACACTTTGATCAACAATAAATCTTGTAAGATCACTGGAAGTGGGAAGTGGTTTGTCCTACCTTTTGTCTGAAAGGTAGAAGAAAGGAATATGGATATTCACCAGAAAAAAAAAAAAAGAAAAAAAAAGACCTTGGGGTCTAGATTGGAATAGTGGTAAGAAAGTGTGGGTAGGTGTACAAAGTGCTAAGCTGGAGGAGAAAATTTTGTCAAAGGACTCTTTAGAACAAAACACTGAGCTGAAAGACAGTAATAAAGAAAACTAATCTTAAAGAAGAAGAAGGTCTTGCGTCAACCCAAATGACCCGGATCCACCTTGAGGTGCCTTTTATTTTGCTGAGGAAAACGAAGGAAGATTACTGTATATGCAATGAATTAACGGGAATCTTTCCTCTTAAATAAATCTGGGTCTCCCACCTCTGCCCATGAATGTCTGACAGAAGGTGAGCGAATTTTAAGCAGCAAGTCCTAATGACTTAATCATCTGTAATGTCAAGCTTTATCTTTAGGAACAAACTGACCATGTGTTCAGAAACTGTGTGGATTGCCTCTTTATCACGACATGAATCTTCTCTCGCATATCTAGAAAAGTTTAAACTAGAGAGCTTATATTTGCAGAAGGGAAAAGGACTGCAATAATGTGAAAGGGAGAGCCTTAAGAAGCAGGACTGGGTGTTGGGGAAAGCAGTTGGCAGGAGATTTCATGGACATGGAAGCAGGTGTTCCAAGGAGTTCACATGAGCAACCGATGTTCGAAAAGACTCCCAGATTAAAAAGTAGTGCTTAGACCTCATTTAAATTGTAAGCTTAAACACCGTTGGCTCCATCAAGGGTATCATCTGGATAGCCTGTTGCCTCCAGCAAGGATCTGATGGCTGACAGGGAAGGTACATGGCCAAATCACAATCAAATTCAGCAGGACAACTTTGGTATGTGGGTAATATAGAGCGGAAGAAAGAAGCTGACTGGAATTTGTACAGGTATGAAGCACGGAGTGAGGGAGATGTTGAAAAGGATTTGGGACTGGCTCTGGGCAAAGGTCGTGTGGAAAGGATATGGGAATGAAGCTTGAAGAGGGATGGGAAGGAAAAAGCTAGATCCCTGGCTGTTACTCACGCTATAAAACTGGGAAGAAAAATACAGATTCCACAGTCGCATACTTGACAAAATGGCTATGATCTGCAAAAGAGAGGAAAGATGACAAAACTATGTCTATACTTCCACAGATGACTCCAGCTGTGGAAATTAACCTTCTCAAAGGGTTGCTCCATTTACTTAAGTGACACAGGTATGCATGATGGATCTAGGGGTTTCCACCCTGCAATCTGAGGCATGTAGGAACGGATTAGGGAATACAGGGTGCGGTTTCTGGCCTTCAACGTTTGGTTTCATTTGCTTTTTAAATTTGAGGATAATCTATTAAAAAACTCCTCTGTTTAATCTTACTTTAAGAAAGCAGTCTATTAGTGTTTCCTATTAGTAACGTAAGTTACTTTTGTAACTAAAGTACTTTTGACAATGATCTCAAGGGAATATTGTGAAGATAAATTAAGGTTTATGAGGTACTTGGTTACTGTAATGATAAACTTTCTAGAACAGTCTGTGAGAAATGTGGAATGCACTGTATGTTAAAGTGTGTGTAGGGACACACTTTTTAAATGTTGAGATAAAAATATTTAATAGTTCTGCTCATTCAGTGAAAATCTTTAGAAAACCTGACTTCATAAAAATAACATGTTGGGGGTTTGGGGGCTTTTTTTTCCCCCTGGAAATAATGGAATTGACGTAGTCTGTAATTTGGAAATAATATACACATGTGATGTCAACTCTTGCAAGTCACTTTATGTTCGTGCTATAGTGGATAACGATCTGTGGAGTTCAGCCTGCAAGTTTGGCAGAGTGGGTTTTCTTTGCATCTAGCTGTTGTTTAAGCTTTTGGTCCAGGGACTTTAAAATGGGTGTACCTGGCTGTATGGATCCTGTATTCCACTTGAAGTACTTTTCTAATTCTAGGGATGTTGTATCCTCTTAATTACATTGGAGGGTAAAATGTATAATTCATATTAATTTTAATTATTTTTTTTTGAAAAAAGCAAAATGAAAATTGTAATATAAAATTACTTTGTTCTTCCACACGTGGCCTCTTGAGGGCAGTAGTCTTTCAGAGCTATAAAAAAAGAGACACAACTTCTCAGTCAAAGCATGCTCCTTGTAATAATCATAATTATCCACTGGCAATGCAGAAGGATGCTAGAATTCATTGTGTCATTCAATCAATAAAAATGCTGCGCAAAAAATTTTCAAACCAGTTTGTTCTTAAAAGTGTCACACAAGCATTTCTATTTGTGTTTCATTATAGTATAATCTGTATAACTGGACCATATGTTCACCCTAGGACTTCTTCCGAAAGTCTCTCAACTGCACTAGAAATAAACAAGATGAGAATTTTTTTGTTTGTTTGTTTCCTTGGAGATAAGATTTCATAGATCTTAGAACTGTACAAATCTGAGGAAGTCTTCAGTCTTTCGAAATTATATATTTTATCTACCCTTAGATCATGAAAGTATATCTTATGTATATATGCCATATAAATGCTATCATTGTTAATATTTTAATACTCTTAGCAGCCACCTTGAAGGGTATGTGGATAGGAAGACCAGACAATCTTGGATCCCGTAATGAGACCTCACTGGTTCTTTGAACTTGAGAATACTTGAACTTTTTAGTCAAGTAGAGACTTGGTGCATTGGATATAACTCCAGTTAGACTTGATTCACAGTCAAAACTATAGCGTCCTGGTTCCAGCAAAATCTGAAAGGAAAGGGAGGTGAAACCCCATTCCAGTCTTATCCCTATTACATGTCATAGTTACTGACTAAAGCACTGTTCTTTGGAGCAGGAATTTCAACCGCAAACCTTCCTTTCCAAGTGACCATCCTAATCACTAGGCTACGCTGTCAAGGTCTTTCTTGTACTATCTGTAGCACAAGATATTATGAATTCTCTTGTTTGTTAGAAAATCCTCAACAGGATGGATTGTGTGCCGTCAACATGTATATCCACTAGATGGTACAGCCACTCTAGTGGAACTTGAAAGAAGTATGTGTCTTTGGTCTGCAAGCCAAGAAAGAAATTCCTGGTCCTACTTCTCCCAAAGAAATATGCTAATCACAGGCCTTTTATGTCAAATAGCTTTTCTTTTCCCTAAGGTTCTTGTTTGCTTTCTTTTAAAGTGGTGGCAATTGCTGTGGTATCTGTAACAGCCTGATCTGCAAGGTATCTTTTGAGAATGAATCCTGGATTAACTCCTTCAGAACATCTAGGAACAGGAACATAAAGTTTCTTGAGTCTAATAAAGGATAAAGCACAAGATGAATAACAAATTTTGCCATGTATTCAAAGCCAGATCACTGCCCATCACCGATGGAAGCACAAGTTTATACACTTGCCTGCAGAACCTGGAAATCATAATTCAAAACACCTATGGGGTCTGAGCCGTGCAATTGTCATTTTTAAGCATAATATCTGGATTCTGATTAGTCTTGACTAGAATTTGTTAGTAGATTGAAAACATGCTTCCAAGTTTGTTCTAAGTATATTCCATTAGGGGCAGCCAAATTGAAAATCTAGATATTTGATCTGAAGGAAGGCAATTTAAGACATTTTATTCATGCAGAACGTGACATTTGCAGCTGCTTTAGGAGAAAATAACAAATTACTAGCAAAATGATATGAGAAACAGGCCTGATTTCTTGCAATAATTATCAATTTAAATTTAAAGAAAAAAAGACCAAAGCCTGCAGACCAAGACTCCAGCCCTGTGACAACATCATGGGATCCAAAGGAGTGGTGATATCTATCTTATCCTTTTCTTTCAGACCTATGCCCTCCTCTCTTTCTCTTCCTTTCCTCCTATCCTTCTTCTGTTCCGCTTCTTTCCTCAACACGTTATGAACAACCAGTTGTTGCTTTTGAGTTCATTGCACCACCTGTTTGTGACAAGTTTTTCAACCTATCCTCTCCTTTCTTTCTCCTCTTTTCTCCATATCCTTCTTTTCTTCTCCTTTTCTCTTAATGCCTTATAAAACCCGTGGTTGTTTTTGAGTTCCTTGCACCAATTGTTGTTGTTTGTGGCCAGCGTTTTATCAGTTATCTGCACAGTTGCCAGTTAGTGACAGTCAGCCCATAGATTGTTCATCAAATTTTATGTTGTTCCCCTGAGTCATTGTTGTGACTTGTTCAATTTGTGGTTCTGCCGAGTGGAACTCACACCATTGGGAGATCAAAAGATTCACCTCCCTCGCAACCCACTGCGTGGGATGAGATAGCATGTCCATAGAAAGGCAACAAAGCTCGTGTAGGGTCTAGAGCACAGGTCTTATGAGGAGCAGATGAGGGAGCTGGGGTTGTTTAGCCTAGGGAAAAGCAGGATGAGGGGAGACCTTATTGTGCTC
>VWZZ01002948.1:1074-21521 GCA_013399095.1 Psophia crepitans
CGCCGGAGGGGCGAGACCCAGGGTCGCTCGCTGCTTCTTCGGCCAGGGGCGGTGCCACCGGGACAGGCGCCAGGCTCGGCCCCGCCAAGGGCTGCCGGGCCGCTGGGCCCCCCGGCTCTGCGGCAGCCAGGGCTGCGGCGCTGTGCAGCGCTGCCTCCTTCCTGAGGGTCCAGGCGTACGTAGTGAAGCAAAGCAGAACTGAAGATGTCCAATCACTTTGGCACGTACCCATCATTAAGGCATACGTTGTGCAAGGCTTTTTCTTCAAAAAACAAAATAAATTTTTTTTTTTGTCATTTCCAGCATTGACTTCATGCTGTTTTATGACCTCTTCATCTTTGCGGCCGCAGCCAGTGCTCAGAGAACCAAGATGCCCCACAGCTCTCCACCCAGCAGCCTGGTGGGAGCCGGGGTATTGCGTGATTTCCATACGCCACATCTCAATAGCTAGGGATCCCTTAGGAGGTGCAAACGAACTTCAACAGAGCCACATGTCCTTGCCATGCAGCTCGGCAACTGCCCCATCTCAATACAAACATCAAATTAATCTTGCAAACGTCTGAAGAACCCGAGAACCAACTTAACACTTGAAAACCCACATGGGTGAGGGCAGGACTGACACGTGCTTCCTCCCTCCCAGCAGCATCACCCAGCCTGAGGATGGAGCTACTCCACGTTGAGCTTCGTTTTTATGTTCATGGCCGCCAGCTCCGCCACGAAGTAACGGAAGACGTGGGGCACAGGGACAACCTCGATCGTGTCCACCTCATTGCAGAGAGAGCAGGAGTACCTCCTGCTGCTTGTCACAGAGGAGGAATGGGGTGGTTTCTCCAGCACTGGAGATGTCATGCTGCCACAGCTCGTGCAGATGTAGGCTACGGAGCCATCGGAGCAGTTGAACAGACGGTCTTGCAGCAAGAAAGACGTGCCGTGAGCCAGCAAAGCGTCACGCTCCATCTCGCCGAAGCGAATCCCACCTTCCACGTTCCGTCCCTTGACGGGCTGGTTGGTGACAGTGTCTCGGGGCCCCGTTGTCCTCACCTGGAACTTGTCTGAGACCATGTGGCGCAGGCGCTGATAGTACACCACTCCCACAAAGATGTCTGCCTCCAGCTCCAGGCCGCTGATGCCACTGTACATCTTTTCCGTCCCAAAGAAGTTATAACCCGCGCTCACTAAAGTCTCACCGAAGTATTTCAAAGCGGAGTTCTTCTCCGTGAAGGTGAAGGGAGTGGCATCGTAGGAGACACCGTGCAGCGCTGCCGACTTCCCCGCCATGCTCTCGATTAACATCCCGATGGTCATTCGGGAGGGAAAGCCGTGAGGGTTGAAGAGGATGTCTGGAACCATCCCGTTCTCTGTGAACGGCATGTCCTCAACTGGCCAGAGCTGGCTCAGAATACCTTTCTGTCCGTGACGGCTGGCAAATTTGTCTCCCACAGTTGGATTTCGGGGCACCCTCACAGTGATGCAAGCCTTCTTGAATTTCCCAGTGCCACGGTCATTACTGCACAACCTGACGTTGTCCACAATGCCGACTTCCTTATTCCTGCATAGGTGCAAAAACAACCACAGCAAAGGTGTCAGGCGTGCTAACGATTTTTAGCTAGGAAAGGGAAACGAAGGAGAAAAACCAAATCACTTCACGTACAACTCATAAAATGCCTTGGGGCAGCTGGGGAACAGCACTGCTCTTGAGAAGCACTACTCAGTTGTGAGGGAAGTCAGACTGCGTAGGAACCAGGGCAAGGAAGCAATACAGAAGTGCCGTTCGTTTGCTGTTTCTCACAACTGTCAGGTGATCGGGTAACATGCCACCTTATATTTAAAATAAAGATCATTTAAACCTGGTTCATCTGGATCGTGCTTTATCTGACAAACTGCACCCCAGTGCCATTTGTTCTGCGTTAAGGCAGCAAACCCTCGGTAAATTCACACCATCTTGGTGGGATACCAAAATAAAGAACCAGGCTCCCTGCAAAGCAGAGAGGGAAGGCACAGTGTGAGCTGAGAGGGCTTTGCCAACAAGCCCCTTGGTCGGGGGCGTACTGCTGCTCCCGGTGAACCCTCAGCCTGAGTGATGTCCCACGTGCTAGGTGCCTGCTGCAAGCTTAACTGCTGTCAGAGCTCTCAGCCCGAACTCTCCACTCAGTTAGGAAATGACAGCTAAGGAATAAGTGCACTTTGTCCCGTGGTAAGACAAGGTTTGAAGTCCTAATGAACACGCAGTGTTTGTGGAAGGCCTGTACCTAAGTTAGCTTCCATTTCAAAGCTGTTATTTTGCTGTGCACAGATGCAACACACACACACACTAAACCAAACCCAACAAAAATCCCCTGTGCTTCATAAGCCTCTTCCCATCTTGTTCAGAAATTTCCAGTCAAAGCCTGTCCTCCCTGTTCCAAACCACATACAAGATGTGGCAGCTTACGCAGTGCTTAGGACAGCAGGGATAACTCCCTCTTAAGGGCTGTGCGTCTCTGGGGTGAACCGAGAGCTGGGAACCTCTTTGCTCTGTCAGAACCTAAATAATTACTTGATTTGGACCAAGAATGAACACAAGCTGAATGGTACAGAGGTAAAATGGCTCTTTGGGCAAGGAACCTGAACTAAGGCAGGGCTGGCATGAGTGCTGGGCTGCACGAGCGCAGGGTGGGAGAGCCAGAGGGCTCCAGGAGCGCAGGGACAAGGCCGAGCTTACAGATCCCCCCCCCCGCTACCAGGTGCCGAATCTCTTAGCCCTGCTCTGCGACCAGGATGACTAATTCTGCAAGTTCACAGTCGTCTTCCCAGCGCAGCTGAGGCACCACCTGTTAGAGAGTACCAAAGAGCAGCTTTCCCGGTAGTTACTGTATTACCCAAGTGCTGCTCAAACCAAGGCGCCTTTGCAATGTGAGTAACTACACGTCGTTATCCTCGCTCTACCGGTGCTGTAGAGACACACAGGTAAGGCCTGAAGTTGTACGGACCACTGGGAGCGCAGGACGCTTTTACACAGATCAGGTTTTGTCAATGTTTTTGCTTCCTTTTCCAGAAAGGAAGAAGATGATTTTAAGGAAAGCATCAGCCGCCTTCTCTCTTCCAACTGAAGCTCAAAAATCTTACAAAACTTATCCCTGAAATATTCCAGTGGGAGGGAGGGGTGTAGTTGACACATTTTAGTATTCTAGCAGTTTGGAAGCTGCAACGTTAACAAAAGAACTCTTTGAACCCCTAATCCTGTAACAACTTTGCTTACAAGGTTTTCTGGCAAGTCTCTGTGACGAGGCACTTTGTTTTGGTTGCCTGCTTGGCATTTCTTTGGGTTTTTTAGGCAGAACACCTTATGTGCATCAATTAACAAAAAGCTACAGAAAACAACTGCAGGGGATGGGAAGAGGAACAGTCCTTGGGAGAACGCAAAACATTTCTGCACACTTTTTTTTTATACCAGCCTCAGATTCTCCTCCTGGGGCAAGTCAGGCTCTGCAGCACATGCTGGCTTAGAGAAAATCCACGACCCACACACGGAGTCACCTAAAACATGAATTTCATGCTCTCTCTGTCAAGACATGAACACTATCACGTGAGGAGAAAAGGGAACACCTGGAGGAAGAGTGTCCAACTGCAGGGCCAGCCGCTCTCAGACCAGAGCCAGGAGGGACAAGCTGAACTTACCGATAGTAGATAGTGAAGGTCTCCCCTGTGTTGAGGTTCATGAAGCTGTAGAAGGGGTCCCCGGGCTGTAGGATAGAGCCAACAAAAGGCAGTCCATCGGCATCCAACTTCTCCCTGAGGTTTGGATCACCAGGCCTGATGCCAAAAACTAAATTATCGCCTGCCTTGCTGGCTTTAAGGGAGAGGTCAATGCTCTCCATCTTGATAACGCTTCCATAGGCAAACCCTCTCTGCCAGGAAGATTTGTTCACAATCTAAGAAGAAGAAACAAAGGCCTGTTAAAGACTTGCTAATAACTTCACCAAAGAAAGCACTTCCACTTCTTTTTAACATCCCTTCCTAAACAAAGTCTTCTGTAACCCCAGTATTTTTCAATGCTGGAAGCCCACTGCCTTGCACAAGGGAGCTCTGCTCTGCCCTCAGTACCTCCAGCGTTACCTGCAGTAACAACACTTAACTGCCGTGCTCCTGTATCTGCCCTAACAGCAGCCACGGACTAGCAGAACCAGAAAAAAGGCTCTCCTCAGCTAGGTACCACCCTTCTTCCCAGTGCCCCACATCCAGTTCCTTTACAGGCCAAAAGGATTTCTCCTCTTGGTGGCTTACCATCGCATCTTCCATGTCATAGCCACTGTAGGAGATGACAGCCACAATTGAATTGGTGCCCACCGGATAGCTGTCCATACCGTAGTAGTCATACATGCTGGGCCGCACCAGAGGGCTCTGGGGAGTGTGGAGGTGGTACAGCTTGTTATCTGAGCGGTCCTTGTAGTTATAAACTGGAAACCCCATGGTCTGCTTTCCTAGAAAGAAAGTTGGATTTATTCAGGATCAATTCGAAGTTAATCTATGTTTCATCCTCCGTGTATCTTGTTAAAAAGAAAGCTGAAAATACTGACAATTTAGAGGGATTATCAATTTTAAAACTCTAGGAATTTAATAATTTCCCTAAGTCCAGCTATAAAAGTTCCTACAAACCACAACACTCAATTAATTTTATAGCATTTCATAATGACTATTTGTAATTTTGTGTCTCTTCTGCCATTTAAAATTCTCTAGTAAGGTTGGTGCGGTGGTTTCTGGTTTTGTTTGGGTGGGGTTTTTTAGGCTTTTCTTTTGGTTGGTTTGTTTTTTTTAATTTTTAATAGAATCATTAAGGTTGGAAGAGACCTCTAAGGTCATCTAGTTCAACTGTCCCCTGACCACCTATATTGCCTACTAAACCGTGGTCCCTAAGTACCACATCCAACCTTTCCTTAAACACCCCCAGGGACGGTGACTCCCCCACCTCCCTGGGCAGCCCGTTCCAATGCCCGACCACCCTTTCTGAGAAGAAATTTCTCCTCATCTCCAACCTGAACCTCCCCTGGCGCAACTTGCGGCCGTTCCCCCTTGTCCTGTTGCTGGTTATCTGTGTGAAGAGGCCGACCCCCAGCTCACCACAACTTCCTTTCAGGGAGTTGTAGAGAGCGATCAGGTCTCCCCTGAGCTTCCTCTTCTCCAGACTGAACCTCCGAGTTTCCTCAGCTGCTCCTCATCAGACTGGTGCTCCAGCCCTTTCACCAGTTTCGTTGCCCTTCTCTGGACATGCTCCAGGGCCTCGATGTCTTTCTTGTGGTGAGGGGCCCAAAACTGGACACAGCACTCGAGGTGCGGCCTCACCAGGGCTGAGTACAGGGGGACGATCACCTCCCTGCTCCTGCTGGGCACCCCATTCCTGATACCAGCCAGGATGCCATTGGCCTTCTTGGCCACCTGGGCACACTGTGGGCTCCTGTCCAGGCGAGGGTTGCCCAACACCCCCAGGTCCTTTTCCTCCGCACAGCTTTCCAGTCACCCCACCCCCAGCCTGTAGCGCTGCCTGGGGTTGTTGTGGCCAAAGTGCAGGGTTTGAATCACTGTAGTGATACCACCCTTGAGTGGGAATGAAAAACTCTGTCTTTTCAACCCACGGATGTGGTTGAACTAACAGCTGTTTCAGTCTTAATTAAAACAGTTCTTGTTACTTCCAGCATGATGCACACAATGCTTAACTTGTGCACAAGCGGAGCTCAGCAGAGAGGACAAACTATTCCTGCAGGCTCTGGAACAGCCAGAACCACATTAAAGCATTCTAGAATGATACCCAAGGAAGGCCACATTGAACCTCATCCCACTGGCCTCTGCCCATCGATCCAACCTGTCCAGGTCCCTCTGCAGAGCCATCCTACCCCTCCTCTTCCCAGAGTTTCCCACAGTGAGGCATACCTTACGCATTTCCAGGCAAAAAAGCATTTGCTTGTGCAGTATAAACATACTGGCAAGGAAAACAAGTTTTGTACATAGTCACATTGGTATTTTCAGAAAGGTATGAAAAAGTGGTAGCATTTTAAGGGATATTTCTGATAATATGGTCAGAAATGCAATATGCTAGCGATGCTATCGAGGTAACGAGACCTGCTCTCTTGAAGTCCCTATCTATATGCTTTCTCTTAGCCTGCCTTTTTTTTTTTTTTTAAGCTTCTTGCACATCACTTGCATGCACCTCAGCTGATTGAAACCCCACTACATGCCCTATCCCAACTTCTTTCAGACAACCAAATAAATCAATTTAAATCTTTGTCAAAAAGAAAAAAAAACAAACCCCACCCCGCTGCCACAGCGCTGCATTACTGTCGCGCAGCCCCCCCTCAACAGCTGCAGTCATGCACCAAAAACAGGTGGCAGGGAAAGCTCACGCCAACGACTGCGGTTAACCTCTGCCGGCTGCGGGGACGAGGGGACTGTTGGGAGCACACAGCACCGAACAGCTGGTGCTGTGCCCTTCAACCTGTCTATACGATCAACAACATCGAATGCAAAACTTACTAAAGGCTTAAGGAAGGCAATGTGAGCGCAAAAACCTAGAACTGCCCGCTGGAAGGCAGCCAGGATGATAAATTTGACTTCATTTGCTTTGCCACGAAAAAAAAATATAAGAAAAAGGCCATTAATCAACCTCAATGTTGAAACAATGGTTGGGAAGAGCTGTTACTTGGGAATACAGGAAAACAAACTGGAATGGACACAGGGGAGACTTTCCTGCCCTCCCCAAGGACTTGCAGGATTAGGTCCTACAGCACTTACCCATCTGGCACTGGTACATGTTTCGTGGACTTTGGTTGTGGTCAGAGAAGGGGATGAGGTTGGCCACCACGCTCAGAATGCTGTGAGGGAAGAGCTCCTGGTGCGTGGTCATTCCGGGCACCACCTCCGACTCCAGCGAGGCCACGTTCATGAAGATCTGCAAGCACCAAGTTGGACAAGACTTGTTCATGTCCTTCTTTCAAAGGGAAGGAAGCAAAGCAAGCTTCCTCTGATGTCTTTCTAGCCATTTCAGTTTTAGCTGTGATCATTGCCTGCACCTTAGTGTAGTAGCAGGCAAGAAAAATATCAAGACAGCTGTTGCACTCCCCACCATAATCACAGACCAACTGTAAGGAAAGCAAGTCTGGAAATACAAAACTGCAGTAACACGTCCCCCACTTTAATTGTTCCAAGTGGGCAATTCCTCGGCAATCCACTGCTCGGCTGGCAATTTGGAGAACATGATGTAACACAGGATGAGGCAGTACACACAAGAGACAGCAATCCTTCACCTCAAAAGCTTCACTAAGGTAACACTGAGAGCAGATTTCAGTATCTCAAAAAGATCCTTACAGTCTGTCCAAGACATTTACCCGAAAATAAATTAGCAGGAGGCACAAAAACCCTTTTGTCCTCTATTCTAGCTCTTCAACACAAGCTCCCTACATCCCATCCTCATCTCGTTTTGCAAGTATTTCCCAAAACATTGTTTCTGATGCCTCGTACCTCTGTAAGAGTCAGTGCTTTATAAAGGAAATACGCAAACCCCCCCACCTGTTCCAGAGTACCAATCCATTCATTCCTTCCATAGAACAGGTTTCTGACAGGCCGCACCATCCGGCAAGGAGTAGTAAAAATGAACAACCCAGGATACAGACTGGGTTTTCCTGTCATCGGAATAAGGACGACTTCTGCCCGTGCGGGAAATCTCTTCTCTTGCGTTATCTGTTTGTGCAGAGAAATACCGATTTAGAAACACAAAACAGTGGTTTAGTTAAGGTGCATCCAACAGGCTACACAATAAAAACACCAACCACAGGGGTAGCTGCTAGTATAAAATGCTGGGGAAAGGATTTTAAAAATACTTCTAGAACAATCCCACCAAGAAATAGGATGGAGTGTGGCTATCTTGCCTTTTTAAAGAAAAAAAGTTCTGCTAAAATTGACCGCTTCATAAACCAACAGACCACATATACACATATAAACCAGAAAAAAAAAAACAAAACAAAAAAAAAACCCCAAAAAAGCCCACTCCAATACTAACATGCAGCCAAAGAACACTTAGTGGGTCAGACTTTAAAAAAATTAATTAAATGGAAGTTGGAGGAAAAAAAAGAAGTTCCAAACATGCCTCTTTTTGACCACTGCATATTGAGGATGTTTAGCTAAGAAACATTTTAAACAAGACAACCTTGAAACGGCGGAGGGTTTCTGCAATCTCAGGAGCCAGCTCCCACTCTACCCAGCCCACCACAGAGCCATCCAACACAACTCTGTAACACTCCGCGTAAGGCTTGCTCGGGGTCGCATCGACGGGGGTGACACCTGTGAGAAGAGGGGGTTGGTAGAAGGAAAAGCCAAAAAAGCAAACAAAACACAGACGTTATTTCTGCAGGAAGCCTCAATCCACACTGAAAAGCTTTCCGAGACATCAAAGAATTCAGACCCACAAGGCAAAGCTGTAGGTTACTTAATGGAAACTACAGACTGTGCACAACTAAGAATGCCGTTCCCCTCCCCATTCTTCTGATTCAAATAGGGATTCTCCTTATTGTGGTAACTGCAAGTGAGCTGCAGTTTAATTCAAGTCACCAGCAGCATTAAACGGTCGCTGCTCGGTCACACCTCCTAGAGCTTGTGCTGTGCAATTCCTTGTGCTTAAGTGAGTATCTTCACTCTACAGCACGCAGCTAACAGACACTTACATTGGACTTTACACCCTCTGAAAGGTCAACACGCCTGGGTAAGCAACGTGCCACTTACCCCTGAGCAGGACAGTTAAGTACAGGTTTAATTTGGTTTCACCTTCTCAAGTTAACAGTGTACAGCGACCGTGTCTGGAGAGCCTTTGCAGGGCAGAAAGGTAAAAAGGAAGGCTGCTTCATTAAATGATCAAGCCGTAAAACATACCTAGTGAACACAATAAAGGTGGGATGTCTGTCACAGGCACCATCTCCGTGACTATTTCACACAGAGCCGTCATGTGGTTCATCAGACCGCAGGGTTCTCCATCTGGGGTGTCCACAGGGCACAGGAACCCCCAGGACTCGGGCAGCAGCTTGCGGACGGTTGTAGTTCTCATCTGGGAAAACGCTGCTCCTCTGTGTATGCAGCGGAAGTGGGACAGGTAGCGAATGAAATTCAGCTTGTCCCCCACCACACACAGACCACTGTCCTGCAACATGCCCAGGCCTGGGGAACAGAATTGACATGTACGTCAGGACATCATCCAGCTTTAACAAATAAAGTATGATTTTATGAGGCAGTTTCATATTTTTCACCAACAAGCCCTAAAGATGCTCACACGGGATCCCAACACCACAAAGCACCGGTGTTGTTGCCTGCGCACAGGCAACTCAGCGATCTGTAAGAGGCCTAGAAACATAAAATTCCAAGCTGTTGCTTAAAATCCAACTCCTTTTGGAAACACGCGAAAGTCATTCCCAGTGAAACGACCTGGCGATTTGCAGCTGGTTCTTTTTACTGAAATTCTGTGGATTTCCAATCTCATTTCATTTTCAAGTGGGCCTTGCATTACATCATCGCTGACACTGCAGGGAAGCACCAGGTAAATTTGAATTAAATACATTAGCGAAGTCGTTTCTTGCCATTTAAGCTCACACAGGGCAGTTCTGATAAACAAACACCCCTTCTCTGTCTCACACTGCACCTTCTAAGAAGAAATAATCATTGGGAAAACAAATCAAAATATGGTTGCTGTTTTGGACAATGCTAAATTTAGTTTCCGCTATTTATCTAGGTACAGGCTTTGCTTTAATAACTAACTTGTTTTATAAAATGCATAAAATCTATGCTTGAGAAGAAATCTTGCCTTTTTCCTCAAACCACATTCATTATTTCAGTTATAGTGTACAAAGTCTGCATACAAGCAGTTGTTTTCAGTTAAGAGCTCAGTTTTATAGAATCAAAGAATGGTTTGGGTTGGAAGGGACCTCAAAGATCATCTAGTTCCAACCCCCTGCCATGGACAGGGACACTCCGCTAGACGAGGCTGCCCAAAGCCCCATCCAGCCTGGCCTTGAACACTGCCAGGGATGGGGCCTCCACAGCTTCTCTGGGCAACCTGTTCCAGTGCCTCACCACCCTCACAGGGAAGAATTTCTTCCTAACATTTAACCTAAATCTTCCCTCTTTTAGTTTAAACCCATCACCCCTTGTCCTGTCACTACATGCGTGATAGACCCTCTCCAGCTTTCCTGTAGGCCCCTTTAGGTACTGGAAGGCCACAATTAGGTCTCCCTGGAGCCTTCTCTTCTCCAGACTGAACAACCCCAGCTCCCTCAGCCTGTCCTCGTAGGAGAGGTGCTCCAGTCCTCTGATCAACTTTGCGGCCTCCTCTGGACTTGCTCCAGCAGCTCCATGTCTTTCCTGTACTGGAGGCCCCAGAGCTGGACGCAGTACTTATGCTGTTTCTCATTCTGTTTAGCAGAGAAAAAAAAAAAGGCTTCTTAAGCCTGACGACCTACCGGTTTTGGATCGCAGGTTACCAGTTGCAAGAAGATATTCGAATGGCTTGGTAAGGTCTGTTGCCAGGCCGAACGCCTTCACCAAGCTGTCTGTGTTTATGTTGATATCTGCCTTTTCTGTTCTTTTCTCCAAAACAAACTTGACGGATTGCAACCAGCTTTCAAGCCTCTCCTACGGTTTAAAAGTGAGAGATTTAAATTTAAAACAGGAAAATAAAGGCTCAAATTAGAACTTCCCATCAGTTGCATCTACTACAGGAATCCTCTGAAATCAGGAGGATGCACAACTTCCAGTGAACTGACAGTTTTCCAGCCATTATTTCTCACACTGACTTCATTTTATCAAAATGCTGACAGTACCACACCAACACAGACCTGCAAGGAAAATACCTGTCCAACAGCTTAGCAATCACTTCCTCCCAGACCAGTGATGAGTCCGGCAAGTGACATTCAGTAACAGAATTTCATAAAGAACAAACAAAACCCAAAGCAGAAACTGTGCCCATGCCCTGACCACAAGAATAACCCCACTGATTAGCCTGCTGAATACAGTAACAAAGTAAAAATCACATAAAGAAATAAGTTTAGATACCACAACTTGAAGGCCATGGACGCATGGTATTTAAATGTTGCTGAGAGAAACGGAGATAGCGGACTGGATTTTCATTTTAACTGTAACTTTGTCACTGCTGTGATATCAGATGCTATATAAAAACAGGGAAAAGGACATAAGATACCCAACAACGCTTTGAACTCTTAGGAAATAATCCACTGTATACAGCCACACTGTGTCTACTGTGTGCTCTTGTCTATTTAGGACCTTTGCATTCAAAAAAGGGGCTGTCAACTTACTCCCCTGCTGATCTGACATGACCACAACCTCTTCTGGTTCCTGGTGGCAGTGTAGCACTAAAATACCTCACAGAACTCACTTTTTATTTTATTTCTAAACTCATTGAAACCATTGAAGTAGTAGAGAGGTTTAGGTTTTAGCAGTCATTCTAAGGAAACAATGCTAAAGAAAATTTTGGCTAAAACGGAAAAGACTGGTTAAAAAAGCGCCACCCAATAACTCAGGGAAGGATCTTTATTTGGGGAACTACTATTCCACAATGATTTTCATGGGAGAGTCAAGCTTCTGGACAGGAATACTTTCCTCCTGGCATCCTAAAATGCAGAATTCCTAGAAATAAGCTGGATTCATATTGAATCGGAATAGATTAGGAAACTGCATTTTTACATCACCAGCAACAAATTAACTGCATAAACCAGAAGCATGCTATCAATGTCCTGATCTGTAAAGGAATTTAAAGACAGAAGAGCAATGACATCCATCATGAATCATCACATTTGGAAGACTGGGGGAGAGGGCAGTTATTTTCTTGCACATTTGCCATGTGAAACCACACAAGGCAGATCACCACCACTCCCGTATCAGCTGGAACAACAGAATTATGCTGATTCAAAACCCCTAAATGACCTACCTTTAAGAACATAAGGAAAAGCTGTCCTGGAGTAAGCACTTCTTGATTCATCAGACTGTCCGGGTTATCCTCCATGCACTCTCCTTTGGCAAAAGCATACAGCTTCCGAGTCATCATGCACAGCAAGTAGAACTTCTCGGTTCTGTTCGTCAGGTGTATGCAGATACACTTGCTGGAAGGAGAAAGGAGCACAACTAACACCATCTCTTCATGCTAGCTGTTCTTCAAGTTTCTCCTAAATAATTGCAAACCATCTTTTTTTTTTTTTTTTTTATAAAAAGCCTAATAAGGCAAGCTTTTCCAGTTGCTCTTAGTACTGCATGAAAATTCCAAGAATAATTAAAAAAACCCCAGAGACTGAGCTAGAAAAAGAGCAACTTGTCTTTTTAAGGGGCTAGTTTTGTGAAGGATAAACCTGGTTGATTAGATGAAGGTGAACCTCATGACAGATTGATTGTATGCACTCCCATGGTAGCTTTCCCTATATGTCCTGGTTTTGCCAGGGAGAGTTAATTTTCTTCCTAGCAGCTGGTACGGTGCTGTGTTTTGGATGAGAATAATGTTGATAACACACTGATGTTTTTAGCTGTTGCCAAGCAGTCAAGGACTTTTCATCTTCTCACACTACCCTGCTAGCAGGGAGGCTGGGGATGCCCAAAAAGCTGGGAGGGGACACAGCCAGGACAGCTGAGCCAAACTGGCCCAAGGGATATTCCACGCCGTATGATGTCATGCTCAGTAAATAACTGGGGGTGGGCTTGGAGGTGGAGCAGCTCAGGAACTAGCTGAGCATCAGCTTCGAGTGGTGAGAAACTGCTGTTTGTCACTTGTTTTGTATGTTCTTTTATCATCATCATTATTATTCCTTCCCTGTCTGATTAAACTGCCCTTATCTAAACTCACAAGTCTTACTTTTTCCTTTTTCATTCTCTCCCTCATCCCATTGCGGGGTGGGGGGGAGCGAGCGAATGGCTGTGTGGTTGTGTTAGCTGCTGTCCAGGTTAAACCATGACAGCGTACAGTTTACGTAAACAGGTATTTGAGTCAGGACCAGTCGACTGATGAGGTTTGCATGTTATTTTACAGCAGCCATGACACCAGTCATACACACGCACATATCCACTTACACACTCCCCACCCCAAATCCAAGCTGGAAACTAGTAGTGCCCAAGACACTTGATCACTCAAGGAATTTTTTTCAGCCTTTCACCTTTGCTCGACATTGCCCTCTGCAGGTTCTGTCCAGAGAGGTCACAGTTTCAGCTCTCCCAGTACAGGTTACATCCCAAACAGAACGTATCACAGGATAAAAAAAAACCCCACCAATGCACAGAAGGTATGAGAGGATAAAATACCCCGAACCAAACGAACCACCCACCAGAACATTTAGAAATCAGAAAATCAGAGTAATTAAACTTTCCTGAAATCATCCACTCACATTTCTCAGTACAAAATTCTGTGCTTCCAGCTGGTCTATGGACTTTCAAGCCCTCTGAGGGACCTGCGGCTGCCTTTGTGTTCCAGCCACCTCATCACCCCTTATTTACAAGTACTTAAGACCATCACCAATGAGCCTTTTCATGTGCTCAAAAAAAGCAGCCTCTCAAAGAGCGAACACCTACTTTACCAGAAAAAGAAATCTACTTGAATGCCTGTCACACTGACAGTCTCAAATCCAGCTCCTCCATTCCTTCCTGACTTGTTCCATGGAATAAGCAAGACTTTAAAGTACCTAATTTCTACCATTTTAAAAGAAAAATGCAATTCTCATTAGTTGCCAACGACTGTGAGAAACTGATAAAGCACCACAAATCTCAGTATTTCTGTTCAGCAGAGCCTTGGGCAGTCACAGACCTAACTTTAACCTTCTTCCTCATCCTAGTATTTTTCATCAAATCCACCAGAAAACCGCATCTAAATATCAACCGATACCCTCTCCTGAAACCATTTTGGAGATACTTGTGTCAATGCATTAAAATACATATTTCTGAACAGCACAAATATAGTTTATCATAATAGCCTGGAGCCCCATCAAAAACTGGCCACTGGCTATTGTTTTATAAATGCACGTGAAAAGCGTAACAAATTGAGATATGCCAGAGTACTCTTAAATCTGCTTATCTTTTCAATACAACTACACTGAATCACACACTCCTACACGCATACGTACATACTTCAGAATGAAGTCTGCAGCCTGTTCATTGCTGTACCACTCAGGAAGGTTAAGTTTTATTCTGAAGCTCTTCCCCAGGTATTCGAGGACGTTTTGCTGCGTAAAACAACCTGCATCCACTACTGCCCTCATCATCTCAGTAACGCAGTTGACATAAAAGGTGTCACCTTCCTTGCCTTTGATCAGTTCTTCAAAAATCTGGTAGTCTGGGAAATCAACTAATGCCTGAAAGACAGAAGTGTATCAGATCACAAAACAAAGTCACAGCAACATCTGTCCATAAAACACAGCAAAGGAACTAGGGCACCCCAGTGATCCAGCTTTCCAGTCCTCTGGAAGTGCCCTTCCACCATGCAAACTGCGAAATAAAGTGGGGTTGAGGTGCTCTGAGTAATGCAGGTGACAGTCGTTCCAGATGACGGTCACAAGTACTGCTCCAATACAACGAGATCCTTGGAAAAAAAAACCAGCCTTGCACCCTCTAAGTTAACAGGCTTCTCTTATTTAGGTAAGATTTACTAATACCTTTAACAGAATGAGCCCACTTAGAAACAGGAGATAAATTCACCATTGTCTCAAGCCGCTACTTATTCTCATGCAAACCAAAAGGCAATTTAGACTTTAGAAGGCAGCTGTTAGAATGAATTCACTGTAGTTTCAGCACTCCATATACTACAGTTTGTATTTAAAATCCACTTTCTTAGCTGTTGGTGTTCTAACGGTTTTCTAGCTGTTTTGTCAGGGTTAAGCAAATATGTTGACTTCTGTATTTACTGACGAACGCACCTCATCTTTAAGTAAACTATTTGTTCATCACATTTAAGTAGGCTTCAAGAAGTTCAGGAAAAATTGAAGGCTGCATGAAAAAGACACTAAGGCAGATTTCTTCAGGAAAGGGGACAATGTAAGCTCAGTTCTGCTGCTCAGTAATCATGATATATACAGTTTGGAAGCAGCCGGAGCATGTGCTACCTCTTGTCCAACAGAGAGCACTGGGACGATCACATGGCAAGAAGAAACCAGAATTAGAGCCAGAAGTGCAGCCGTGCTGCAGTAGCAGCAGTCTGCCCAGTGGGACCTGGACGGGCCGTGGGAAACCAGTGCAGAACCGAGCTGGACTGATGCAGGGGGGGATGCAAACTCACATAGTGCCACTACTTATGGTAGAACTCAAACTTAGGACAACAAGGTCTGCTTATCTGGAGATCTCATGAGCTACCAGAAAGTCAGTACAATTACCTGTTGTTTTAGTATGCAAAGGAATCCGTTATTTTTAGTAACTACTTTTGTTGAAACAAAAATTGAATAAAAGCATTGAAGAAAAAAAGTGAAATGCATTATGCAACAGCAACACGAATACAGCAGGTTGAAATAAGAAGATACAAATTCACTAAGGCCCATTTACATCATGATACTACATCACCTAGTGCCACAGGCCTCTGATTTCTTCTAACACTTAGCTGCTGCAGGTAAAACATGTGGCTGAAGTACTCCGGCTCTGCTACTAGAGAAAGCATGCTTTTGGAAGAGAATTTAAAAAGTCTTGGCTCAAGGAAAACTTTTGCCTGCTCTCCAAAGAGCCATCAGATGTGCTCAAATAGATCTTTCCAGATCTTCACTGCCTGCAGTTCCAAGCAGAAGCAGCATTTTATTTTTCTCCTTAAAGAAAAACAAACTAGTTAACTGGTTTACTTTTAAATGGGACAACCTGACTTTAATCACTAATGTTGTTCACTCACTGGACACTCAGCTGTCATTCTGTTTTAAAAAGATTCTCGAGATCCTTCACATCAGGCAACAAACTCTTACACCCTCCAAGAGCTATTCACCCAGAGCATTCATTAGCAAAAAGTCAAGAAACCCTCATGTAACTCTCCCCTCCTCTCCCGACTCTGCACATGCTTCCTCTGCTGCAGCCAAGCGTTGCATTACAGGCTATAGGCTCTGTAGGAACTGTAGCTCCTTGACCAGTACAGAAAGGAGGCTGAAAAATACTTAATATGGAGTTACCTTCTTCTCATTACTTAAATAAAACTGCTTAGCAGAACTTCTGTGTTTATTCACCACAGAAAGCATAAGCATTAGTTGTTTACCTTCAGTGCAAATCCCAAGGGAAGGAAGAACAACTCTTTCTGAAAAATGAAATTCAGCATGACACAACCATTCTCCAAGTAGTGAAGGTTCATATTTATTGCAGTGTGCTCATCCTTAACGCAGCGCATCGTTACTCCTGCAAAAATTAACAGAGACCAACGTGAGCCGTACAAAACCAACTGGCTGCATTGCCACGTGTCCAGGCAGGCGTGAGACAACTCAGGAAACAAACTTTAGTGCTTCGTGGCTGAGAACACAAGGCAGACCACTAGTTTCAGCATCCGTCCCAAATAAATACCATTTCAAAGAGAGGCAAGTGTCTCGGGATGGCTGGCACATTTGCTCAGAGGTTTGGGAGATGCATACGGTTTTTAAGAAAAGGAAAGCCCCGAGCCTCCACTGTTCTGTCTGCAGCCTTGCTTCTCAGATACAGCAACACGCAGGTACTCTTCCTAACTGCACTCTGGGTTAAGTTTTCACACCTCTGTGTTCAGGTGGTACCGCTGAAGCAGCGTTTCCTGCTCCTGTCCTGTGCTATCCACTGCAGGGCAAAGAAAAATAAAACCAATGGGACCATTTAAACTTGCCCTGCCTCCAAATTAATTAATATGGAATTACAGCGTGCACTCAAGCACCATGGTCCAGCAGCTGGCAACACCTGTAAAACTGTAACTTTTCTGGTTTAATTAAATTTTAAACTCATTTTATACTGAGTATACATGACAAAGCTAGGGGACAGAATCTAGTTAATCTGCTGCATGCAAATTACATCTGCTATCTCCAAGATGGATAAACAAATTAAACAAAAAGTTCAGCGGTTTACACTGACTCCTACCAGAGGCAGGGTTTTAGTTACACCCTCCACATAACAACAAGTTACACGTACTCGAGGAATACGATCTCCTCGCTCAGCGTGGGTGGCTCAGACCCCACAAGGCCAGCACCCACCTCCTGCTTACACCCTTGCAGCGGCGCTGACCCTGTATTTTCATATGTAGTAAAAAATACAAACATTATACAAGAGCTACACCGAACGTCCGCTACAGATGGTCAGTCACTCCTGTTTGTCCTCAAGTAGTCGTGAGCAGGACGCTGAAGGAAACTGTTCAGCTTACCATACTCTGTGAAACCAGGGCCTCTGTTTCTCCATTTGTGTCTGGTCATTGCAAGTGGGAAATTTCGCCTGGGCATGATCAGCATCCTAATAACTTTTTCTAAGCCATTAATTATAAAGTAGCCTCCCATTTCCTGGCAGAAGAAGAAAAATAATTTTCATGTGCTTAGAAATTCATAACCCAGCAGTTTAAGTAAAAAGACAAAACCGCCTGTATTATACATTAACAAACACTTAAATGCAAACACACAGCAATATGTATGTTTCAGCCCTGCACTTGGAAAGGCTGCACTTCTTGCCAGTGACTATTAAGTCTAAATGTAGCATACAGTGCAAGGAAAGGGTTCTACAATTTAAAGAAAAAAACCAAACCCACAAACAAAACCTGTGTGGTCAACTAAACGGCTTGGAAGAGCCGTTCTTAACATTAACTATTTTTTTAATAAATAGTCTGAAGTTCTCATTTTGAGTTTAGAAACTAGAGGAATCTTCAGTGCAGAAAACCTCCTTCTGGTCACACACAAGCTCAACACCAATAAATGCAGAGCTCCCCAAACGGTACGCCGTTACACAAAAAGGCATGTTGGCAGTGGATAATGCTATGAACGAAGGTACAAGAGGCATACTAGGGGTGCAGCAACAGTACGTCATTGTAGATTTTCTTTCATAGTTTGCTCGCTCTTTCTGTGAGCGCAAAATACGGCACTAAATAATTCTGTATTTAATTCCTCACAGCTGACATGCTGCTGGAGAGACGAGGAAAAAGCTGCAGAAGACAAGAGAGAATGAAAAATGACGCTTTCAATGCCCGTTCTCCAAATCTTTGTCTCCTCAGAGGCCTGCTCACAGTTACAGGGCCTCAGCAGCTGGTCAGCAGTTGAGAAGTCGATTACTGGAACTGTAGGTATTGGTACCAAACAGGTCCCTGTACTCAAAGACAGCGGTGGCTGCAAATGCTGTGTGGAACATTCAGAGACAGTAACACGCCAAACTTGAAATAAAATACAAATGCTCGATTTCTGTAAAGAGAAGCTGGTCTGAGATACTGCTCATGTAAATCAGAGATTTTCCTGATGCACAAAAATCCCCGTTACCTCTTCCTCCTCATGGCGCTGCATGAGCTCTTGTGGAGAAAGATTATAGAGGTTGCACAGCTTGGACTTCACCATGATTGGAATATACCCCAGGGTCTGTTTAATAATCTCTTGTGACAGGCCATTCACTGACCAGCTGATGTCAGCCTGCAATGACACAAGGCAAACAGTGAGCAGATTAAGTTGCCCTTTTAATCTTTCCTGCTAGATAACTGTACCTATAATATAAGCACAATCTGTTTAACAGAGTTCTATCACTGTGAAACGTTAATAATGAACATAAGAAGCAGAACCAGTAGACACACACATAAAGATTACTCTACGGAAACCAAGTCAACACGGGCTCACAGCAGAAAATCATACAAGCCCAGAACAAGGTAAAGGAGCTACTAGCAGAGTGAACAAAGTTGATACAATCTACCTGGCCTTTCAGACCCTTTGACGGGGCAGCCTAAATAAAAAAGCAGCCACAGGATGTGAAAGGAAACCCCAGAAGTTAACAAACAATTAAAACAAAAGGAAAACAAATGACTAGAAACTGCTTAATGGAAGGACATCCACACTACAAGCCTGCAGAATTAAGAATTGTTCACTTAACATGCTCAGGAGCGATCTGAAAAGTGAGACAGGTGAAAGAAAACGATCTGTTCAGAATAACGAGATCTGGCAGTGGGTCTGCAGGACCCCTTGACTGTGAGAAACAAAATGCTCCATGGGAGCAAATGGTTCTGACTTCACATGCGGAACGATAGGCTTTAAAAGAGGAAAGAAACACCAGCACTGCAATACAAGAAACACTGACTGGTCCAACACTTGCAAACAGTTAAAAGAGTAAATCAAGTCTTAGGAATTACTCGGAAAGGGGAATGTTACCCCCTCCCCCCTAAATCCACGGTGCAGCCTTACACCGAGTCCTCTACAGTTCTGGTCTCCAGCTCAGGCCAGGACTGAAGGTGTAAAGGGGCTCCTGTGCTTGGGAAAGTGAGGACTGCGGGGAGAATCCAAGGGAGCCGGACGTGGTTAATCAAGGGCAGCAGTGTGGAAACAGGGAACGATTCACACACTGCTTCCTTCTGTGCGAGGGCTGGGAGCGGGACAGACCAACGCACCTGTCCAAGCACTGAGCAACACCTTCTGGCACGAGGCACGGCAAAATGTCTTGTTCCAATGCCTCCAAACATTTACAGGTGCTCAAAACATAACTAAGTAACCAAGCATTGGAAAAGAGATAGGAATAATTCGGGAATGAAAAATAAAAGCATCTCTAGCTCAGGAAAATCTAAAAGTCACTGGAAAAATTACTGCGAACAATCCGCGACAGCCCCGCTTTCACATTAAGCGACTGCGCTCACAGTCACTTTTATCGCTGTGAGTTGTAATGCTTCGGACAAACAAACAAACAAACAAAAAAACCAAAATAAAAAAGGGCTGTAATTGCTAATAAGCCCTGCCCTGCGCCAGGCGCCTCATGCCCACGCACAGCTCAGGCACAGCCGCGCAGCGCAGCGAGAGCCAGCGATACCTGCACGGTACTTTCACAGCGCAACGGAGGGTGTGCTGAGGGAGGGTGCTGCCTCTCCGGGCAGGTTTCCGAGCAGCTCGGGGAGAGCACGACCGTCCGGCGTGGGCCCGTTCGTGGCTCCGGCCCCGAGCCGGGCTGCCGCAGCGCGGCGGAGGCTGCCGCGCTCCCCGGGACGGCACACGCCTCCCCCCAGGGAGGACGGGCCTGCTGCGAGCTCGGTGTAAGCGACGTTTGCACCGTGAGCTCGCACCTCGCCAGCCCCGAGACTCCACGCGGGACAGAGCCCCTGGAAACACACAGACACCCCCACACCCCCCCAGCCCCTCCGCGGCCAGTGAAACCGGGAGGGGACCCGAAGCCCGCGGAAAGGCGCGAAGGGCTCAGCCGGCACCGCTCCGCACGGCGGCGGGGAAGGGGGGCACGGTGTACCCGGCGTGAGGCGCACACGCGTGTCCGGCGGGCAGGACCCCGGCGGGCCGCGGCAGCCAGCGACTTAC
>VWZZ01002948.1:22087-38726 GCA_013399095.1 Psophia crepitans
ATCACTGTGCCCCCCCCGCCCCACAGCCACACCACCCGTGTGTCCCCATCGCTGTGCTCCCCCAGCAGCACGGTGTCCCCAGCCATGTGCACCCACCTCCCCCAGCACCCTCCACCCTGTCTGTCCCTGGGTCCCAGAAGCAGCGGTGGGGAAGCTTTCCCACCCTGCACCCCACACCGCTCCCCACCACCTCCGCATCCCTGTACCCCCAAAGACCCCCCCACTGCCCACCTCCCACGGGTGCAGGACAGCCCAGCACCCCTCCTGCCATTTGTCACCCCAAGGTGAGGAACCCTCTGCCGTGGGGCGGGGCTGGCTCCTGGGGTCCCACCTGGCAAGGAAGGTTTCCTGGGGATGCTGGTACCGCGGGGCCCGCTGCCCAAGGAACCACCACCAGCTGGGGGTTGGCATGTTTTAATGATGGTTTTGGGGAGATGGATGGAGTCACCAGAGATGGGGAGCTCAGGTGCCCGCCGGCCCACACGCACATGCTGACGTGAGAGCAGTTGGGGACACAGACCGCAGCCCGGCCGCGCTCGACATGCCCCACCGCCCTCTCAGCGCCAGGGTTTTCTGAGGGCTGCCATAGCGGACACCGGCAGCGAGACGCGGTTACGGACCGTGCGGCTCGGCACTGCTCCCCGTCAGGAGAGCTGCAGGTGGAGAAGAAGAGATGCGGGGAGCAGGGACACGCGAGCAGTTCCCAGGAGCGCTGGTCGCAGCAGGGCTGGGAAGCCAGGCCACCCGAATGAAACGGCTTTTGAGCCTTTCTTAGACTTCTCCGGTGTTTTCGGTGGGCTGCGGCCAGCTACCGGATTTCGGCAGGAGCACAATAGCTGTCGCACGGCGATCGTGACTGGCCTGGCATGAGACAAGTACTGGAGTTACCCAAAACCCAGAGGGACCAGATCCTGCTGGAAAACACAGCCCGAGCGCCTGGCCTGGAATCCTTCGTGGCTGACACAGAGGGATACGATGAAGAGGAGAGACATTCTGCGATATGGCAGGTTCCTCCTGGAAACCCAGCACCACCCCTTATGAAAGCCTGGGAGAGAGTACGACCTTTTCTATGGACCTTTCGGCTGAAATAAGCTAGAAAACATTTATTGTTGTGTATTCCTAAAAAAAAGGTGCAAACAGAAGTCTCACAAAGGCTCGTGAGCATCGCTTGCAAGGTGCGCTCATGGCTGCAACGCTCAGGCCTCAGTGACACACATGTCCTCTGCTCCACCTTGGAGCTAATATTTTGGGGGACACCTTAGGTCTCTGTCCTTTATCATCTACCTCCTGGGCTTTACCTCGGGGAGGACTGTGAGAGCAGGCAGTAAATACACACCGTACCTGCTGTTTTCCTCCAGAGGCTGCTGCTTATTTAGGAAAAAATCAGCAAATGAGCCAACGGTTGCAGCTCCCTGACTCGCTCGCTCCCCCAAGCTCAGCTGAAAAGGCAGGGTATGAGTAGCTGCAGTGCCCGTGGTCATGGCTCCACCACGCCGAAGCCCTGCTTTCAGCTGAGCAGGAAAAACAGCAGCTGCTGACGTGCCACAACACAGTCTGGGGTGAAAAAGGTGAAAATTTTCTGTTCTCGCATCATGCTCTGCTCTCATCTGCCCTACAGCTTGCGAGAGCCCGGCATCTCCTCTGTCACCTCAGGCGCGTGCGGGGCCAAAGTGATTGCCGTTAGATCTTCCCTTTGCAGGGCAAAAAGGTGTAATTTCTACACTCACATGAGCCAACGTGAAAATGCCAATGGAGACATGGTGAACCTTGCAAGTTGAGTAACAACCATTACAGCCTACGCTTTACCTGGCCTGCAGTAAAATTTTGACCCTTATGCACTATCATGAGCTTAAAAGACCCAACCCGTCCTTCCTCCACACCCCTCTCCCATCTCACAAAGTGATACATTCACCGTCCCTCTCCTGACCGCCATGAGGCCCAAATCCAGACAGCAAACCTGGCGCTCGGGGTCTCGCTGGAAGCGAAGTCGCGCACCAGCGCTCGCAGCACAGGGAAGCAAAGCCACAGCCCCATTTTCACAGAGCTCCTGCTCCCCCGCACTTCTCCACGTGCACCACCACGCCCTGCATCTGCCGCATCCCCATGGATGTGGATCCACATCGTGCTGACCACTTCAGAGGTACCTATGCAACGCTCTGGGACATGCCCTCTCTGCCCTGCTTCCGTGGGGTTCTCCCAAGCACTGGATCTGAGTGGCCCCGCGTGAAATGGTGCCGCTTGCGGACTCACAGCACGTCACAACAGATGTCCATCCCGTGACAGCACAATCAAAATGCATCACTCTGAGGAGGCCTGGCCATGGTAGAAAAGGCCTACAGAAAGGTGCCGGGACGGTCTGCTGGCACAAGGACCTCCGAAATCTCAGGCAGGAGCAGAGATGGGTACGCCAAGGCACTGGGATCTTCTGAGGGAGGCAGAAATCCCACTGCGTGATTCACTTCCCATTACACTCAGGCAGCCACAGGCTCATAACCTCCACAACCTCTTTTTTGTTTTGGGTAACAGGAACCAGTTTATTTTGGTGCCAACATCTCTCCCTGCCAGAGGCAGCAGCACGCAGCCCTGAACACCCCCCACAAAGCCCATTGCTGTCACAAGTGCCGCTGTACTCTGCAAAGAGCTCTGGTTTAGGAGGGGTGCGCTGGGCTCATGCTGACAATACAGACACGCTTCCCAGGGCGGGCAACATGCCAGGGATTTAGGTTACACTCAAAGTAGATGTTAGCTCTGAAATTCAGGGACCTTAAGGGACATAACCTGCCCTCCCTGCCAAACACCTGCCTACCCAGCTGTGTGGCAAACCTATACACAAGGAATCTCTCTCCTGATCTACAAAACCTCACCCACCTTCCCCCCCAGATGGGACCGAGCTGCGGACTGCGTACGGGGCGGAAAACTGCAGAATGTGTCAAATGGAGGAGAATAAAATCGGCTGGATCAAACGGGATGAAAATCACTTGGGTTGAAAGGTTTCGGATTCAAGCCACAAAGGCATGAAGGTGAAAGCTGAGAGAAGAGCCTCAATTCACTGCAGCATCTCAGAAGAAACTGAGGAGATTGGGTTTCTGCTATTTGAAACCCTCTTAGGAAAAAAGTGATGCTAGAAATCCTACAGCCTGCCGGAGAGCCCCGAGGGGGTCTCTCTACCTCTTTTAAACAGAATCCAACTGCGTCAGAGTAGGACGGACACTGATTCAAATCTCATTAGGAAAAGGGATAGCTATAAATAAACAAAATTGCCTTCCTTTCTTGGGTTAATTCACCACCTACAGTTCAGCACCCTTTTGCCAGCTGTTGCCTGGGTGTTTGGCCAACCAGCCTGAAAGATGATCTAAGGAACCAGAAAGAAGAATTCAGTTTTTGGGCATCCTGCGATGCAAGACAGCTTGCTCCTTTCTGTGTAATAGAGCAGGAACAAAGGAAAGGAGTCACCTATTTGGAGCTGAGCTAAGGCACTAATGATGCAGTAGGTGAGGAAAGAAGAAACACAGCGGGAGGAGGACAACTTCCCAGCCACGACGTCCTGGAATATCATCGTGCTCTTTGCTCAATTCCCTTAAAAAACCCCAATGTTATCTCTATAGAAAAGGAGGAGCTAATACAGTATTACAGTATCCCTGCTGGGGTTTCATTTTAAGGTTCTTCTGTTGTTGTTCCAGAGAGATTTGTTTCAGGTATCGAAGTCACACGACCTGTTTCTAAAGTGGATTTTCGTGAATGCAGGCAGAGTTATCTGAGCATCTCTGGCTCATCGCAGCTCTGTGTAGGTGTCTGTTTTGTTGTTTCCCCGCGTGATTTCCCAGAAAAGAAGCCGTCTGTCTCTATCACTTTTTGGCATGATACTGAGATAAGCCACCGAACTGTGCTGACCCGACGGGCGCAGTCTCTTCCCGTGCACAGCAGAGGCATTCCTGTCACCATCACAGCTTGATAAAGATTGACGATGGCTGGCTTGTCTTCTGCCCAGTGTCGCTGAGGGGGAATACGCTAGAGATGGCTACATCCACAATTCCTTGACAGAGCTCTGCATACAGTTTCCTAAGAGACGAGAGAGAGGGAGAATCAGATGTCCAGGCAGGACAAAGCAGCAGGCCCCCAATCAATTTTTACACAGACATGCATTTTCCCGTTTGGATCTACAAGATCCTCCTCCTGTTACAGGTAGCTCTGGGGTGGCAAACGGGAGGAGGGTGGCATCTCGTCCGTCTCCTCCCCGCCTACCCCAGCAACCATCGTCTTTTTCAGCAGTGGTCCCACTCCTAGAATCACAGAACCATAGAATCGTAGAATGGCTTGGGTGGGAATGGACCTCAAAGATCGTCTGGTTCCACCCCCTCTGCCGTGGGCAGGGACACCCTCCACCAGACCAGGTTGCCCAAAGCCCCATCCAACCTGGACCTGAACACTTCCAGGGATCCAGGGGCAGCCACAGCTTCTCTGGGTACCCTGTGCCAGGGCCTCAGCACCCTCACAGGGAAGAATTTCTTCCTAATGTCCAATCTAAATCTCCCCTCCTTTAGTTTCAACTCATCAGCCCTTGTCCTGTCACTACATTCCCTGTTAAACAGCCCCTCTCTGTCTTTCCTGTCGGCCCCTTCAGGTACTGGAAGGCCACAATTAGATCTCTGCAAAGCCTTCTCTTCTCCAGGCTGAACAACCCCAGCTCCCTCAGCCTGTCCTCGTAGGAGGGGTGCTCCAATTCCCAGTACTGCTCTCTGGCAGACAGGACAAAAGCCATTATTTAAGTTTACTGTTAGAACAGGCTACTGAGCAGAGTCTCCACAGCTTCAGGCCCCAGACTTGAGTCACCGCAAGGAGCATGGGGGCAAGACAACAGCCGAACACCCCCTGTACTGTCTTTCCAACTCAGGGAGTCGTGATTATCACACCAGACCCCGTTCACGCCGGGATGCGCCCCAGAGGGACTGCCCCGATGCCCTCCTGGTTTGATGAAACGCCGCACTGGGGTGCAGCCGTGCACACCAGCTCGTGACCAGGCACAGAGACTTCGCAGGACCCTCCGGAAGTGCGGGATGTGTTTCACCACGGCACAGCTCACACAGAGCAGCGTTAGGGAGAAGAGAGACAAGGTGTTTGAGAAATGGGTTAACAATAGCTTTGCTTTCTGGTGAAGGAAATACTTGTGTTGAACATGCTGACATCCGGGGCATTTTTAGTACCAAAGCTGTTCTTTTCTAGGATTAACAATGTCTTTCACCCTGTGCCTTTCGGACTACATGACAGTAAGATGTTTTTTCAGTTCCTGGGAGCGTTACTGCTTTCAGCAGCCGATTTTTGTCTCTTAAATGGGAACAGTGTGATATGGGTGCTGTAAGATAGAATAACCCTGAAGAGGACAAGCCACAAATAGTCAAAACCTACCTCAGCTGCTTTGGATGGCTTCCAGGTGCCCACAGAGGCACAAAGCAAACAGAGGATTGCTGCAAACCAAACCCACCCAGCAACAGCCAAATTCTACCCGTACAGGAACGCGAGGTACAAGGCACTATTGCACCGTGGTGCACAGCACAGCTCTGTGTGGATGCCTGCTTTGTCATTTTTCCTGGAAACAGAAAGCTCCCCAAGCTGCAAAAAGGCTGCTGGGCAGGCTGTCTGATAGGCTTGACCTGTATTTTTTTGTCTACTGTTAGCAATGATCTAATTAGCTAATCTGATCTAATCTCCATCTAATCTAATCAATTTCTAATGTAGTGATGCACAGCATGTTCTGTTTTGTTGGGCTTGTGTATGACACAGATGCCCATTTAGCAAAGATTTTTAGTCTCCCGTGGTTGCATCAATCACATAATACAGCACCTCCTGCCATGCTGATGCAGAGATGCTCATGGGCATGGCTGTTTGTCTGTCCCAGCCTCCCTGCGGCTGGTGGAGGCTTTGATCCAATGTCTGCAGCATCCACAGTGTGCTGTGGAGTCCTGTTGCCTGCAAATTCAGTCACTCACTTGCAGCTGCTGTGCCTAACGCTACTCATTTATCATGTGTTCAGGTAAAGACCGGCCACTAGTGGCTCCGCAGGAGAGACGAAGAAACCACTTGACCCCCAAACTGTTGATTCTGCAACATAACTTCAACGCAACAGCATCAATAAAAATGACCCAAACTATATCCAAAAACAGAAGTCAGTGTCCCATCTCACATGGGAAAGAAGTTGGGGGATACCAAACACTGAGACAGGAGCAACGAACTTAAATCAACCGGCACTTGTATGGGTTAGCCTGGAAAAAAAACCCTGCCTTCTTCCACCTTTTTCACTTGGTGCTGGGACACAGGCATGTTTTGGGCGAGATGTGTGAATGGTGGCATCACAAGGGTATTACAGAAACCAACTACTCACTGGGCACATGCCGGGGCCCCATTGACTTCTATCAGCCAGACCTTCAGCTCCTCATCCACCATGAAGTCAAAGCCGAAGAGCTGGAAGCTCTGGTAGTGCAGATGCTTCGTGCTGATTGCAGGCTCTATACACATAAGGCAGCTTCTGCAAAGGGAAAACCAGAAACCTAAGATTAGAAGCCCTGTGGACACACCTGTCACACTGCAGCTTCTGAGGGCATGTGCATAGCACCGTCAAGTGGAGGGGTCCCTTGCTGCCCCGAATTACAAGCTTTATCCAACCAATGGATCCTCTATGGCACCCTGATCTCTGAACTATCTCTCCAGGAACTTTCTGTGCCCAGGAGGCAGCTGGCTCTGTGTGGATCTCTGCCAGATCCTCCAGACTTAAGTTTGGCTTCATTTTCCCTCTGACACCTTCTACCTTTTTCAACCTCACCCTCTCCCAGCCCTATATTCTGACCTACCCTCTTTCCTTACCAAGTGATCTCACTCCATCCTTCTGCAGCCGCAGCTGGCAAAATGCAGATACCTTGACACGTACCTTTGAGAGAACAGCACCCATGGAGGTCCCTTTCCATCAAGCAACGACATCGGGGTGTTTATGGCTTTATCTTAAACTTATGCAATTGAAACCCTTCCCTTGTCGGTCTGCCTGCTTCCGCAGCTGCGTTCATAACGCATTCCCTGTCACTGAAGGGTTATGTTCCCCTACACAACAGGGAGCCGCCCACCTTATTATGTGTTTGATTTGCAGTAGGATGCTATTCTCAAGCGTTGTGTTCAGGGCATCTATCAGATACTGGTTGAACTCCTCGAAGAACATTTCATTCCCTTCCTCATACCGCCCATAGTTTTTGGAATATTCCTTCTGAATGCAGTGATTGGTCAAGTGGCAGGTTTTGTCCTGGAAATTAGCACTGTTATATGGTTCGGAAGAGGTCCGCAGGACACCCTCTCTGTAGAGGTAGATATTATATTGATGATCCACGAGAACCCAGCTCCTGGAGGGCGAAAAACAAACTCTAGTCTCAGTGACTTAAAAAGGAACAGCATGAAAATGAAAACCGGTATTACGACCAATTAAAGAGCAGAAACGGTTACCTGATGTCAAATTTGCGATGCCCTGGCTCTAAAAGCAGAGGCTTCTCCAAGTATTTCTGAATCACATGCACTTGTCCCTGCTCATCGATGAAGTCCAGGAGCTCTGCAGCCTCTGAAGAAATCATGATCCCTTCCCCTGGCACAGAAAAACAAAGACAAAATCAGGCAGAGGATCCTGCAGCTTTTCCAGGGCCCAAGCGGACCACGGCTCATTTGCCCCAAAAGCCATGCCACACGCAAGAACCCATGGCCTCAGGGCTGGCCGGTGCCCACGCGATGTCACGTTTGCTCAGTATCAGACAATGAATCTGCAGAGGGATCTCCCCACCACGATGGCATGGCCTGCCAGGGGCTGGTCTGCAGGAGGTGGCTATGGAGGTGCGAGGGGATGCACAGCAGACAGGGACAGCGAGGCAGACGCTTGGTTTGGGGGATTTTGTTTTCTTTTCCAGTGCTGTTTTTTTCCAGCTGGGCTTGGCAGGGCAGGGGTACACATGTTCAGCACTCGTGGAATTTTTTTTTTGCTTTTTCCTGTTTTTCAGCAGTTTGGAGAACGAGGCTTTTGGCAGTTTGTTTGTGAAGTTTTTTCTTCCCCATTTTTTTTCAGGAGGGAGGTTTGTGGGTTTTTAATCCTAGACTCAGACTTTTTCTCTCTGCCTGGCTTCTCTGGCAGCCAGAGGCAGTCACACATGCATGCTCACACAGCGCCCTGCTCACCAAGTTGATTTAAGTTACTATTACAATCATTGCTGAGTTAGGAGAAGACCTATTTCAAAATGTTCATCCATGTAGTCAGTGTTTTCCCCTGCTGTGGAAGCTCTTCATTAAAGAAGTTAGATGTGCTGTTTAAATACTACCACATTTTGGCTGAAGCTGTCACTATTCATTTTTTGCACAAGTCCAGATATGAAGCCACTGTTTCAGAGCACTAGAGCGAGAACACATCCCTCCTGGGATGTGATAAAGGGATGGCACGCTGCCAAAGGATAAACCAGCTCAGGTAAAATTATTTAACACTCCTCTGGCACTATTTCCAGTCTTTAAGCATTTAGTTAACTTTTTAGATTAAAGTTGATGACTTAAGTCTTTATTTTGTGCTGAGTGTTTTGGAGGAAATACTGAGTGAAAAGAAACAAACGCTCTTCAAGGGGACATTGTGGGGAGAACACTGGTTAGGAGTATAGGCAGGATCTGACAGGATCATCCTGTGGAAAATGCTCCTAGCTGTGACTTCTGAAGGTCGCTGTCAACACAGCCCTGTGGGTACTTTCACTGCTCTGTGCTTTGCATTCCCAGCTCTACTGACCCCTACCCGTCCTAGCGCCCTCCACCAAAAGAAAGTCCTTTCATCAGACTATCTTTCTCGCCCACGTTTGATGCAGGGGGCAGGATTTTTAGATCCCTGATCACAGCAGAACCAGGCAGAAGCTTGCATTGGTACAGCCACAGGGTGCACACTGAGGAAGGAGGGAAACAATGTCTGTAAGCCAGCAAAGCTGCTGTGACGGGAAGATGGGCAGGTGTCCGTTCTGCACTGGACAGACGGTGAATCAAGGGGGAGGGTTATCTTAACTGCGCACCTAGTCAGCAACCCAGGGAGGCAGCAAAGCAGCTTATGTGGGGCAGCTGTCCCTTCTCAAAGAAAACATCCAAACCTCTAGCCACCGTTGAGAAATCTCTCAACTTTTAAGTCAGGACATCCTAAACCTTTAATTTTTCTTTTATTGATGGACAACCAAGCTTCCACTAGACCTGTCCTGAGTAAGCTGCTGTGCTTCAGCTGGATCTGCTTTAGCAGTTAATGTCAACAAGCCTTTTTTTTTTTTTAACAGAAGTAATCCCCAGACATTTAAAACTTCCCTCTAGAAGATTAACATGAGGTTCTGCTTTCCAGTTTAATTCCCAGCTTGAGTCCTGCAGCACACTGATGAACATGAAAGGTTACTCTGCTTTAATGCAGAAAAGATAGGATCACACTTGAGTAAAGTACATGGAGAGTTTAAACCTCTCCACCCTGCAGCAAACCATACCAGTGGCCTTTTCAACTGCCCAGACTGAGTCTCTGCCAGATAGTTACACCACACAGAAACGCATTCCCTCCCTGGCATAATGCACAGACTCATCTCCCCTTCCTCCCTGATGAAAACACACACACACTCTTCTGATGCTTCTTGGCAACACAGCCAAGAAAGCAGAGCAGCAAAGGAAGCCAGCACGAAGGAGAGTTTTATCATGCAGCTTCCCTGCAGCCACCTCCGGCTTTTGCATTCTTGGATGATTTTTGTCAGACTGCATCAAAAGTGACTCTGCAAATATGAGTAACACATATGGGCTTGATCCCTTTGAAAAGGCCAGGTCCTTTCTCAGGCTGGGCTCCACTGCCTGGGCTTGCACACATGGCAAGGCAAGTTTCCATAAAACCATCCTGATGATGTGCCTGTGACACTGCCGGAACTGACAGACAGCACGTAGTTACCAAAGCACTGCATCTACAGCGGTGTGCAGCCATCTTGTCTAATAGCTCGTTATTTCTGTCGAGCGAGCGATGCAATGACCCTGGAACAAAGGACACGTTATCGCTTCGGTATCTCCTGCCTTATTAAAGTTAAAGGGACATGCAGGCATTGCATTGCTCATCTTTGCTCTGGTACCGTCCCCTGAGGCTTGGGCATAATTTTGATGCGCTGAGCTCGTGGGTGCTCAGCCAGTCTCCCAGTGCGACCACGGGTAGGCCACTGGCACCAGCCGTCTGGGTTCAGCTGAAAGACAAGCACGGTATTTCTGCCCAGGTGAAGCCAGGCTTAGCTGCAGCACAGAGAAACGGGCTTCTGGCCATCTGGCTGCTGTCCTCCCCATATCCTGTTCTGCTCCCTGTTATCTCCTGCTCTCCACATTCCCCTTGCCTGCTGGTTCCTGCTGCCTTCTCCCTGCCAGAAGCTTTCCTGTATTTTGAGGCGCATGTGTAGAAAGTGGAGGTCCTTTCACTGCCATCCATGTCCTAGGTAGCATGTGCACGTTACAGCACCTGTCAGGGGCCTCACGCCACCAACCAGACACAGGAGAGCCCTGTGCTGGCTTGATCGGCATGGAGTTGGTAGGTGAAGCCCTGCACAGACAGGCTAGATATCGGCTGGGCTCAGGCAAACCCCGGGACTCTACCGATCAAGTAAATAGTAAGGAATAATGAGAAGGTGGCTCATTTTGCTGGGGAATGAACCTTTGGCACCAGCTGAGGACTTGGCGATCCACACATTGCCTTCTTTGCCTTCTCGCCGCCTGTTGTAAGCTGCCAAGAAGACTTCCCGCTCATCCGTCCTTGTGTTGTTTATGAGATGGCGAATTCCATTCTGTGCTGGAGCCACCGGGGTCTTCAAGTTTGTTGGGTAAATAACATACGACTCAGGGAACCACGTGCAGGACTCCGATAGTTCAGGGCTTGTCTTGATTAGCCTGGGTGAAGAGAGACAGGCTGTTAATTTCCAGAGTACCCCTACATGAATGGACATCATTTAGTAAGTAAAAATCATCATTAACTGGGCTCTTTCACTTGGTGATGAACAGCAGCTTACACGCAGTCTGTGCTAAATTACGGTATCTTCCTTACACCCTGGAAGTTAGGGTTTTCCAAAAGATACCATGGAAACCCCAACCTGCAGCCAAACACTACTCTTTGAACCAGACCTGCACGCTTTCATTCAACCTTCTGTAGATACTCTGGATATTGTGAAACAATCAGTAGAGAGTTTCCATGTAACTAGAGCTTGCGGTGCATTCCCTGCATCGTCTCTGCACGAGGGACCTGAAGAGGTGTGTCTGCTAACACAGAATGGGGCAGGAAGGGTGCTGTGATCACAACAAGCAAAAGGGAAGCCAGAGCAGTGATGTTCCCTGTGCTGCTGTGTAGTTCTTGATCCCATCCCCACTGAGATCTGATCAGGTGTCCCAGTTGTGGGCAAAGACCACCGGTAGTCCACTGAAAGCAAGGACACAGCTACACGTTTCATGTGCCAAGGTGTCTGGGATCCCTCTTGCACCACGCAGTCTGCAATCTCTTTGGCACATCTCTCCTACCAGTAAGGTCTAGAGATGCCAGCAAACTCCTGTTAGCAGAGCCCAGGCCTGCTTTCTTTCAGAGTCAAGGGAGCTGCCTGCCTCTCTGAATGCTCACTCTGTGCTCTGCTTACAGCCTTACTTGTTGACTCTCTCTGTGCATTTGTGCCTCTCCATTGAAGTGTCAGTCAGTCAGTCAGTGACACCCTGGGAACCCCAAGGAATGTGCTTTATGGTGCCTTGGGTCCATAAGCACCTTGATGCACAGTTGACCCCACAGTTAGAAAGGTCAGCCAAGCTTCAGGAGAGACAGACAGGCGTGCAAGCGCTGTCAGCACTGCCTCTAGACCACGGGCTGCACAGAAACCCAGCTGGGGAGCACCGTGAGCGCCTGTTTAAAGACTGCTAGCTCTGACAAATGCCATCTCCGCTGTAAAGAAAGCAAGGAGAAGGAGAGGCCTCCTTGGATCAGCACAGACTCTGCAGGACCACATTGGCAAGAGGCAGCACAGACACTAATGTGGAATCAAACGCTTGAAGGAGACCAAGAGTTGTGGCATGAAGAGGCCCTAATGGCCGCAGAGTTTGCACATCTACAATGAAAGCTCATCCACATTTCCCCAGGAGACCCTGGCACAGCTGGTCATGCAGAAATAACTCCCAGAGCTCTTCCTGGAGATGTCTCCAAGCATTTGTTTGACCAACAAATCTGATTAGCTAAAGGCATATTAGTGTCTCATCTCTGTATGAAACAGAATAGAAGGAGTAGGTTTAAATCAAATGTCTACAAGGAAAAAGAACAGATATGTTTGTTGGGTTTTTTTTTCCTTTTGATTTGGCTCTAATCTGATTCAATACACTCTGTGGTTTCAAGTAGACGTAATTCAGTGGAAACAGTATTTCCCCTGCAGTTACAAAGACGTCTTTCTGCACACAGATAGCTCCAGAGACCAGCACAGGAGTCTGAAGACAGCACAAGCTAGGGGACTCCCAGGGCAGCTCTTCTGGGAAACACCCTCCAAACAGTTTCAACACTCCAACACGGTTAAAAGAAAAATTTCTGCCAATCCCACGTAACATTTTGGTGAATTTCTTACTTCACCAGAGATGCTTTGCGGCACAGCTTGTCTGCTCCCCTGTAGTAATTCACCAGCTGCACAAGTCCAGGTTCATGGCCTAAACACAGGAAACAAAGAGGTCAGACGGAGTTCTTGATTAACGAAAGAAAAACATCCACTTGATGCAAAGGACCTGTGCAGGAGGGAAGAGAAGGGAGGCCATTTCTGCACCCTGCATCACAGAAATAGGGTCTAAGCTGGTACTGGCTCCTGGGGTTGGTTTCTCTCTCAGTTATGAAAACCCATGCATTCACCCAAGTCTGTTTTCAATCTGACGCTTCCATTTTCCAAAGGAAAATAATAATTTCCCAATCCACACTGGGAACTGGCAGCGCAACCCAAAAATGTGCTCCATTTGCTGGTGGTAGATTTTAAAAGTCAGTATGCCAGTTACTCTTAAACGCAGCAGGAGGGTGCAGGGGAAGCACGCCACGATAAAGATCACAGCTCAGGAAATGGCCTCGTTTCTTTGCCACGTACAGCAGGATTCCCTGTCGGATCTGGTATCACAAAACACCAGAAAGCATTAAGAGATTTGGAGTCTCGCTTCCCTCTGGCAGCATGCAGCAAGCCCCCTCAGATGGCTGGGGTGGGAAGGGACCTCTGGGGGTCTCTGCTCCAACCTCTCATTCGGTCAAACTCTGAGTAGCTCTAAGGATGAAGATACTACTGCTTCTACAGCTCCTTGTCCTAGTGTGTGACTGTCATCCTGTGTCCACATCCCTGCTGAAGTCACTCCAGGCTATGCCTTTCTTGTACTGGAAAGTCCCAAACTGCTCCCAGCATCCAGCTGTGGCCTCCCAAGTGCCAAAAAGAGTGTCAAATGGATGGGTACCTCCTTACCACTACTGGACTTCACACCACAGCCTGCCTTCCTTCATCTTCTCACACTACAGGAACACTTGTGCTCAGCTGGAAGCTCTCTGGGAGCGCGGGATGGCAGCAACCGAGTGACAACATACAGCCTCTCCCACACCACTGGTACGGCCGAACACGGATGCGCAAGAAGCAAGCGATAGGACAATAATACCTGGGGCACTGGCAACAACAACTGACAAGAGCATCGATAGGGAAAGTACAATGGAAGACTGCTCTGGTTTGAAATGACCGAGGACCAGGGGGTCCCCCAAGCACAGTAGTTGCTCCCATCTTTACCTTCTCTTAAAAAAAAAAAAAAAAAAGAAAGCGAGTGATTTAGAACCCAAAAAAAGGATTCAGAGTTTTAATTCTCCTCCTTGGTGTTTGCCTGGGAAGAAAGGCCACTCTGGGTGGGCTCTGCCTCATGGTGGTCAGTCCACCCTGTCATCAGTGATGAAGGAATGGGGCTGGTGAAAGAAGGAGGAACAAAGCGGCTGAAACCTGCTTTGAAACCACAGCTGTCGGAGAACTCCGACCTGCTGCGAGGCACATCCTCATTTGTTTCCTGAGCACCTCCACGGAGCAGTGGGCTGTGGTGGTCAGTATGGAGGGACCATGAGGCAGGAAGGGGAATGGGTTCTCAGGCACATTGTGAGGTCTGCACCCCACATTTAGCAGGGTTAAAAAGCTGCCAAGGCACTGAGCAAACTGGGACGGCAGGGTGTGGTCCAGCATCCTCTGCAGCTCCTTCCTCCTTTCCCTTCCCTTAGGGCAAACCGCTCCTCCATTAGACACAGACACTCACAGCTTAAGGGAACGATCCTCCAAGAACTGAGAGCAACAGAAGTCCCTGCAGCTGGACAGGAGCCGGGGTGCATGCTGAGAGTCCCCACTTCTACCCCTGCCAAATGATCTAGCTTAACCCCTGAGTAACACAAATGCCTACAGTTCCCTGGATTAATATCTGCTTCCACTGAGTAAAGCCTTTAGGAAAACCAAACCAAGCCAGCTTTGATGCAGCAGTTGCTCAGAGAGCAACCTGGCCTGGAGGTGTTGAAGGCCAGGCTGGATGGGGCTCTGGCCAACCTGATGTAGCTAGTGGGTGGCATCCCTGCCCATGGCAGGGGGGTTGGAACCAGATGATCTTTAAGGTCCCTTCCAACCCGAACCATTCCATGATTCTCAGGAGGACATCTTTAGGAAGATGTACCCAGGAAGATACAGCTTTTTGGAAGATGTACTAAAATAAGCATGTTATTTTTGGTATGAATCTACCGATTTCAGGCAACCAGCTCCTGCCATAGGAGGATGGGTTAAAGAAGCCAGTCCCAAAGCACAGTCCCTCTCCACAGGTCACAGATGTATCTTGCCTGTGAGAAATGGTTTGAATTTTTGGGCATCCCACGGCAACACATGCTGAAGGGCTTGCTGAAGCCCTTCCATCACCCCAGGACCCTTTTCAAGGATGGAAGGGGTCAGTAAGAGATGGTCACAAGCCCACCATGGCTGTGCAGGCCCACTCATGTCAAAGAGCCATGTTTGTTCTGCTACGAAGCCCGATGCTCATGGGCCCTGCCCACTGGCCACATTAAAGCACAGGTCTGCTTGCTGTGCCTGGCTATAGCGTGTGTGTGCATCCTCGGTGCTTAAGTCTCTCCCGGTGTTTCCCTGCCTGCTGCAGACACCCTGAGGCTGGGAGGTGACCAGATGGCATCGCCATGTGATGGGAACTTTCCACTCACAAACACATGTAGAGAAGTGAAGAGGTGCTGGAGCTGGTGACTTGCAAATCTGAAAGAGCAGTCAGTGCTGAGTCTCAACTGCCAGAAAGGGGCTGCAAAAGCCCAGAGCATCAAAGCTGCTGGTGCAAGGGGCTCCTCTCGCTCTGACATTTCTGTGTCCAGAAGCAGTGCTGCACAATTGCCCCCAGAAGGAAGAAACCAGGGCCAAAGGCAGGGAGGGAGGCTAGAGGGGTTGTGCCAGCCATCAGACGCAGACACAGGGGACCATAGGAGGGAAACGCGCTGCTCTGCTGGGCTTTGCAATGTCCTCAGCCCAAACCTGCTCTGACAGGCAGCTGGCACCATGCACAGACACCTGCCGGCCTTGCGGCTCCTGCTGGCTCACCCCCAGCCATGGTTAATGACAGTGCATCTCCACTCCCCGCTGTGCCCCATCAAAGCTGCCGGAGCACGCTTGGCTCTCCCCACTCGCAAGCTGTGCATGGCACTCACCCTCCCTGCTCTTGGGCTCTTCCCGATCCGGTGAGGTGGAGGGCCAGGGCAGCTGTGCTGACAGCCCTGCCTGCCACAGCACGGGCAGCATGCACAGCAGGCAGGGAACACGCCTGCACAGGGAAGCTCCTGGGGCCCTGTGCATTGGCAGGGTGACAGAGGGGGTCAGACGGCAGAGAAAAGGTGACGGTGGGAGGGCGGCCTGGCCCTACACACACACAGAGCCTTTGAAACAACCCTCATCCTGCTCCAAGCAGGGACCAGATGTGCTGTCACCCCCACCAAGCCCCTGCACAGACACCTCCCCACCAGTCTTAGCTCCGGGGTGAGGGATCGGGCATGCCTAGCTCAGACCTGCTCCCCCAGATGTCCCGAAATGCAGAAACACCCCCACTACACGCAAGCTCAGCACTGCGGCATCCCTGCCCTGTGCCAGGCAGGGGGATGCCACGGGCATCCCTGTGAACCCACGCTGGGTGACTGAAGCTCCCTGCAATGGCCAAGGCGGGCAGGCCGGGAGGTGAGGGCTGCACCCGGGGGCCCTGGGACCCCGAGGGTCTGCGACATGCGAGAGGGCAGTCCCGGATGCCCTATGCCCAGGCTGGGCGTTTTGGGGCGGGGGGCACCAGTGAAACTACCCTCTGGGAGCTTGGGAGAAGGGGCCTTTGAGCCCCGGCTAGTGGCAGCAGCCGCGACAGGGACGGAGCCCCCCGCTGCCCAGCCTTTGTCCCGGGCGAGGCCGGCCGGGGCGGCCGCCGGGTCCCCGCGGCAGGAAGCCCAGCACACCGCCCGCTGTCGCCGCCCGCGGGGGGTTCCTTTCCCCTCCCCTCCCCCGAACGGCGGGGGACGCCCACGGGGCACGCCCTGCCGCAGCCCCCGTGTCCGCAGGGGGTGGGGGGA
>VWZZ01002948.1:39621-68465 GCA_013399095.1 Psophia crepitans
GGAGGGCCCCCACCAGGAGGCCCTGGGGGCGCAACCCTGGGCCCTCACAGCAGAGAGGGTCCTGCGAACAGTACAGCTTGGGGCGGGGGGACAGGGGATGTGCCCCCACTTCAGAGCTTGTCTGACTGCGCCTAGGTCCTGTCTCCGGTTCAGGGAGGGTGTTGATAAACCAGGGTGGTAAACTGCTGGAGGAGGAGGGCGGTGGGTGAGGAAAAGGCTGGGCTGCCTCCTCCACTCTGCCCCCTTGGACCACCGTTTTCTTTGGGGCGATGCAGTGCCCCAAGCCGTGTGACACGGGGACTGGAGAGCCAACAGGCCTTTTCCTCTTTGAAACCTGTCCAGCTTTTCAACCGTGTTTTTCTTGATATCTTTTAGTTTCCCTAAAGATATGTTCTTACCTTCTCATGCATTGTTACCTGGTTTGTTTTTTTCTTTGTGAGTTTTTTTTGTTTGTAACCATCACTTCTGTCCTCGTAAACAAGCTGGCAGCAGACCACAGACATCTCCAATACAGAATCTGCACATCAGGTTCTGCCCCCCTCCCTCCCCAAATATATTTTGTCTTAACAAGCCTATCAGTAGTGAAGACTCAGTTTTGAGTTGGTTAATGTCCTGTTTTTCCTGCAGACACTGTATGAGGAATGACATGAGCGTTGCACACTCATATTGGTTGCTATAAATCATGAGGCATTTCCAACAAACCAAGACCATTTTGCTGAAGGAAACTCAGACGTGTGGTAGATCAGTCATGACCTGTGCACCGATGTTACTGCCTTTTCTTCTTTGACAGCACAAAGTGGGGTATAATTCATGGACAGAAAAAATAAATTTAAAATTTGGCTGCTATGTCATTTTCTCCTGCTAAGTTGTTCAAAATGTTTTTAATGAAATACTTTTCACCTTGGAAGAGTTACGGACAGGGACAACAACTAGTGTTGCTAAGCTGGTATAATAAAACACCGATTTTATTAATAGTCTAAGGGAAATACGGAACACTTAACTGTAGGCCAAATGGATGATAATAACATTCAAATGAAAAAGAACTGCCAGATTATTTTTTATCAACTTTGACAGAATGCCAAAGCGGAGGTTGTTAAAATGGGACGCTATTGGGTATTCTGTTTGTTACTGGGATGAAACTCAGGATACCAAATTTAGTCTTTTTGAAGCTAAAAGTTTTTTTTTCTGAATATAAAACAGGAACAATTGGAGCTTCAAATACATCCCCACAAAAAAGAAAAGGGTTTTAAAGCAGTATCGTCTCAACCCTGCCATGTAGAAGTAAGCCACGGTGATTTTTTAGCGCACAGCTTGGTCTGTGGGGAAAAGCCTGTGGTACGCTCTGCATGGGCAGAGTGGGAATAGGAACAGGCAGCCCGCAAACCCATTAGTTTGGAACCCCATCTGTTGTCCGTGTGACAAGACTGAAGAGATGGGGAAGAAATCAAGACATTAAATCTCACCTTTCTCCTGCTGTGGAGCAAAATTTCACCTTTTTTGAGAGTTTTCCTAGACTGGTGCTTGCCAAGTTGTGACAAAGCGAGTTTCACAGCTCGTCTTGCCCCATGTCCTGGATGGGTGAGAAGAGCACTGCAGCGTTAGGCTGCTCAGGTTCCTCTGATGGCAGAGGAAAACACCCTTTCCAGCTCTTCGATGGCAGCCAGCAGGATGGCCAAAAGATGGTGAGGCTGTGCTGCTCCCAGGTCAGAAACTGCTGACAGCGTTGCAAATATAATTTATTATACTCGCAGGCATGTAGAGAAGATGTGAAAACTCGTGCAGTGACTAAATGTGAACTAGTGAGAGATACCAAGCTCATCCAAAAGCAGAAATTTCTACTCATTTCTGCTCTTTGGCACAAGCACCTTGGAGTATCACCGCCACGTATTTGCTGTAGGTAGGGGAACGCCGTGAGAAGGTGCCCAAACAAGTGCTCTGCACATGACACTTCCGAGGGCGCGTTACGCTGTGCTGTTAACGTTGGCGTGTCGCGGCCAGCTGATGGTTAGCTCTGGTCTGCCGCTGCTGAAGCCAAGGCAGCGCACCGGGAGGTGCTCTTTTCCCAGGGATTTGGTGGGTTATTTAAGACACTCTTTAAGACAGAAATAATACCCAAAATTGTCTCGGCCTTGGTTCTGAGGAGTTTGTTTTCCTTTTGTTGCCTTAAAGCAGAGAGGTGATGCTATGAAATTTTGCCAGGCAGCTTATTTCTACTAGGAGGCGCTCTCTGACCTGGGATTGCAGGGTCTCTCCATCCACCCAGCTGCATCCTCCGTTTTTACCCTCGCAGGATAGCTTCCAACGCCTCACAGCCCGGGGAAGCACCCTGCGCCTGGACTGGTTTGTTTGTTTGGGTGGTTTTTTTAGCTTAAAGGATACTTGTTGCATACACACTAGATTTAAATAACTTGCAAAAGGTTTTTTTCTTCTTTGTGTATCTGTGACAAATGCTTGCAGTTGCCCCCTTCTCAGTGAGGTTCCTGCATGTGCTTTTTACTGGCTTTGAGCCTCCGTGTGAAAGATGTCCAGACCATTTCCAAATTTCACAAAATACATGTAGCTACAGTTTATGGTTTACGCACCACCCAGTTAGATTTATTTGAGATTATTTGGTTTTGTACTATTCATGCTCAGTATTTTTTATTGCTGCATCGTGTTCCTTGTGGTGTGTAAACCAATGGATTGCAGTTTCTGGAAGGCTGCTCTGGTCCAACAGGGCCAAAGACTGGAAGAGTTTATTTCCACACCCTGTTAGATCTCTGCTCCTGGCCACACTACAGAGCGGGTTAGCTCCCTCCAGCTGGTTTTGGGATCCGTCTCCTTCCTCCAGTGTCCTCAGCCCTGCTTCTCTGCAGAGATAGACTAGGTGGACAGTAAAGTCTCTTATTGACAGGTCAGAGTATGGCTCAGTTTTGCAGTTCTACGGCATGGCTGTCCCACGGAGTCCCTCACTTCAGCAGAGGCTGTAGCGGCATGCCCTCGGGAGCGCTGATCTGTGGCGGCCCTTTCACCCTGCAAAAAATGACGGCACCTTTGGTCTGATGGACAGAAGAGCAGGAAGCCTGACAGCCCCAATCCCCACCCTTGATCCCACCACCGACCACACATGGGGAAGTCCAGGTGGCAGAGAGGGACATCCCCCACCTCCCTCAGCAGATCCCTGTGCAGGGCAGGATGGCGCTGACTCACTGTGCCTTCTCGATGTCCTCAATGCCCTCGGGCAGGTGCACGTTGAGGGTCTCCGGGAGCAGGAAGGCCACCGAGCCGCAGCACACTGCTACGCCACAGTACGTCACCTCAGGCAGAGACCTCCACACCTCATCCAGCAGAAACATAAGTGGGGCCAAAGCCCCGCCAAGGCGTGCCATGAAGGAGCTGTACCCCATCCCATTCTGCCTGGAAAGGTAGGGCACCGTGGTGGTGCAGGCCATCATGAGAAGGGCATTGGTACTTCTTTCATTTCAGACCTTGAGGAAAAAGTGCAGACCTTCTGCCCCTTCACCCTATTTTTCTGTAAGTGCTGAGGCTTTTTCCCCCCCCTAGGTTTTTCCTCTGCTGCGTTTTTTTCTGTGTTGTTTTTTTCATTTCTTTATTTGTATTTTCCTACAACGATAACATTTCCCTGAGAGCAACGTAGCTGCTGTGAGAAATGGGTTTATGTCTGTTATGAGAAAGAAGCTGCAGTTCCTCACTAAAAATATCTGCTGTAAACTAGTTTTCACTTTAAATGTCTAAAACCCTGAGTGCGTTTTCTATGCATCCCCAGTAAGTCCTCCCATCTGCTGAGAGCAAATCCTCGTCCCTCCTTCTCCCCGGTACTTGTAGGCAGGTGGCATGCACTGGAGATACCTGCGATCACCTCTGGTCCTGCTGTAGCTATAAGCCCAGGAGAGGAGGCCACAAATAAGACCTATTCCACTTACTAATTTTCAGGGAATGGGGGGGCATTTCACACTGATAACAAGGATCTCAGGACCTACTTGTGCATATGCAGAGTAAGTATCGCAGGAGGAACCAACATTTTTGTCTTTATCTGTCAATATCTTTAAACACATGAAAATACAAACCAATGTGAGGAGACAAGCAGCAGGTCAGCGTGCCCACTTTGGTTTAAATATGCATCATTCCCCGCATGCAACAGAGCAGGGAAGGTTAAAGGACTGACCAGCAGAGAAGGGTTCTCTGGGCAGGGAGGGACAGAGGGGAAGTAAGCAACACGACTTGCTGGGATCCATGAGGACTTTTTCAGACTTTCACAAAGCAGCCAGTGAGGTGATTCCCTCCACCAGTCTCACCTGTATCCCAAACTATGCTGATGCTAAATCTGGTTTTATGTCACCATTACCCAGATACTTCAAATAAGCTCTCTTCCTGAAAGGCTCGTTAATCCCTGCTTTAATGTCATCTAATGTTCAGAAGGCTGTCAAACATAGAATCATAGAATCATTAAGGTTGGAAGAGACCTCCAGGATCATCTAGTCCAACCGTCCCCCTACCACCACTGAACCATGTCCCTAAGTACCCGATCCAATCTTTCTTTAAACACCCCTAGGGACGGTGACTCCACCACCTCCCTGGGCAACCTGTTCCAATGCCTGACCACTCTTTCTGAGAAGAAGTTTCTCCTCATCTCCAACCTAACATGTGGTAGTATGTGTCCCTTATAATTTGAAATATCAAGTTTTATTATTTTGGGTGTCTCTTGACAATTACTGGTGGATTATCACAGAGTACTAAGACTTTACTAAATACAGATGCCTTATGGACTTGAAAAATCTTCCCACACAGAATACTTCCCACCTTTCAATACATCTCCCTGTCAACACAACCTAACCACACATAATGCAGGTAAAGAAAAGGATGCTCTCTGCCCCTTTATTGTGACTATGTGTAATCCCTAGAACCTGCTGCTTCTGGAGGCAAGGCATCAGTCCTGCAGTCTACACCGCAGCACCTCTTGCTGCTCTTGTCACCTCAGTGTTGAACACCTGAGGACGACATCCCACCGAGGCTGTGGCTGTGCACTCAGGCGAGTGGCATCTCTTACCTCAGTACAGTGGGGTACAGCTCAGAGGTGTACAAGAAGACGGTACTGAATGCAGCTTCTGAGAAACCTTTGCCCATAATGGCTACTACAGAGCGCAAGGAGGTGAAGGCTAGGAGAAAAGAAAAGACGTTTATGACAGTGGTCAAAGAGTGGTCCCTGGAAATAAGCTTCTTGTGGCCTCAGGTACAAAAAGGAAGAAGATTCAGTGCTCCTGCAGACAAAACAGGGAGGTTCGTAGCCCTGGAGCTGCTGTCTCCAAAGTCAGGATCAGTAGGTTTGGTAACTATCAACCCAAGTGTGAGCTGACCTCGTGAAAGGATAGGTTGTGGCATTTCCCATGGGACAATGTCTGTATTAATGATAGGCACTTCACCTTGCCATCACTGGACCCTTACTGCCCACGGGAGGCCATCTGCTGCCACCAGATTTTAAGGCTATCCTGCATTAGCAGCCTTGTCCCACAGATGCCTTTTAGATGGAGGACATTTCTATACAGAATTGCCTGTGGACAAGATCTACGGAAGGTTGTCCTTCTCTAGCACTGCACAGAATGGAAACCTCCCTTTTAGCAAGTACAGCGCATAGCAGAAGAACATCTCACACTTGGGAATGATCACGTTGGCTCCTATGCATAGTCCGGTCAGGATGAGTGACCATGCCTGGCTCTGCCGTCGTCCAACTCGATTCACGAGCACGTACATGATGATCTTGGCTGGAATCTCAATGGCGCCAAAGACAAACTGGGAGAGATACATGTTGAGCCCAAAGCCAGTTAGGTTCATGCTCATGCCGTAGTAAGAGAAGGCAACACCAAACCTGCAGGGAGCGTGGGGAGATGGGGATTAGGGAAATCCAGCCAGGGAACTGCAGGGCAAGTCCCCTGAGTGAAGCGGCACTGCTTACCACACAGCCCCAGAACACAGGGAGATCTTCCGCAGGACTGGTGTCCTGAACAAGCTGATGTAGGAGTAACTCCCTCCTGGCGTTTTGTCTGTTGCCATCCGTCTGAGGACCTGGGAGAGGTGAAAAGAAGGAAATAGCTCAGCTACTGTGCTTTTAGGATCCAGATGTGAAACCCTAGACAGGCTGGAGTCTTTCCCCTTCCCAGCCCCAGCTGCACCTTGGATTTTCCATACATTCCCATTGCAGAACAGCTCTCTGGGCATACGTTGTCAGAGGCACGTCTTCCTACAACTTTATAGGTTGCCTACCATTTTAGACATCTTTTTCTTCCCATGGCCCCTTCTTCCCTCATACCTACATACCCCATGTGGCAGAAAGAGTTGCAGATAAATGGCAGGTCATGGCATTAGAATCGGCAGCGTGGGCCAGTTCCACACCTTCCCCACGTGGCTGCCTGCCGTTGTGTCAGGTCTCAGGCAGGAGCTAACAGTGAGCTGTGTGCTTTATTCTGATCCATAGACATGTGCGATTATTTATACATCTGTTTATATAAATACAGAATATATAACAAAGTCAGGCACTGAGAAGGGCGCTCTGTCCGTAAGGAAGGAAAGAGTGCTGATTCACAAACTCTTTTAGGAACTGACAGAGGGGTAAGTGCCAGGAGAGTTGATAAGTCCTTGCTGGCTGAGATGCAAGAGAGTCACACAACTACAGGTCTGCAGTGCAGCTATACCTAAGCTAGTTGCCATAGGCGCACTGTGTAGTTACTGGAGATCTCCAGTGGAAGTGATGGAGTCATTTTATTCTAGAGCAAACAACCACGTTTGGTCAGAAGAATCGTGCGCTAGCCTCCATCGGCTATTCATTAGATTGCAGACTGTAAAGGAGACTGCAGACAGTGACGATGTGGACACCTAACGTCGGGAGAGATGAATTCCTCTCAGGACAGCCTTGCTTCACCATGTCCAAAAATCATTGGCAAATGCAGTTAAAATTGATTAGGTTATGAAGCACAGGAAACCTTGAGGAGAGACTCTAGCGTGCTAGTTACATGTATTCTCAAATCCGTGTCCTCTTCAGAGAAAGCAAAGCCTCAGTCAGAGCTTTTGCATAAATACTTAATTCCAGCCACAGAGCCACATAGGGAAGCTACAACTTGGATGGATGAAGAGGGCCTGCAGCATCTTGGACCAGAGGATCGTCTTCTCCAGTGCCTCATCTCCAACAGCACCCTGCAGTGGAGCCTACAGAAGAGCTGGGCAAGCATGTAGAGATATTCCCCTAGAAATGTCACTCCCTCCAGCCATTCAGGGACTTTCTGAACAAGACAGGGTGTTGGTTTAGCACTGCAATGATCCTTTCCCACACTACCTAGTGGTTTGTGGCACCCATGTTTTTGTTTTATTTCTGTACACTCATCTCTGGATTTGGTAACTTTTGTTAATGCTGCGGTATGGCAAGTAAGTTCTTTTTAAAAATCTTTTACCTTTTTTCTTTACCTTTTTCACAGACAAATTATCAGTCTTTTCATCCAAATGCATAGGCATTATCACAGCACTGATAACAGACTGTTTCTGCAGTGCTGGGAATTTCCATACTAGATTCAAGTTACCCTGATGACAGTCTGTCCTCTCTTTAAGCTGCATGATTTGCTATTAAAATGGGTAACGACATTAACATGGAAAACGTTTTCTGGTATATATTGTTAACCAGATTTCTTGGCATGCGGAAGGACAACCAAGAGAGGCAGAGCAGCAAGAACCCCAAGAAACGTGAAAAGTATCTAATACAGTGATGGCTGGGGAGGGAGGAGGGTGAGCGAATCTGCAGGCCTACAGCATCACCTACCATTAAGAGGGTGCTGAGCAGTTATGGAGGCTAGGGACTTGCAGAGGTAGAGAACGAAAGAGAAGTCACAGCCCAAAGAGCTCTCTGGTTAAAGGAATTGTACAAAATGAAAGGAACTGTTAGGAAAGGGAAGAGGATAGCTATAAGTAACAACATGTTTCACGAGGGAAGAACTAAGATTTTATTTTTAATTGCATACTATTCTTTGCAGTTTTTGGATGAGTGACAAACCTTTTCTTACTGAAAAAAAGAATTTCACACTGGGAAACTCCTTAATCAGTTCTATAGGACAATGCTATTAAACCTCAAAGTACATCAGTAACGTGCTGTGCAATTATCCAGAGATTGTACGTCTTTCAAAGTTCAGTATTTTGAACTAAGGAAAATCAGTTGTTACCTTAATAAGCCATCAAAACACACTGATGCACAGTCAAGTCAATTAAGCAAACCAGAACCAGGCAGTTCTGTGCTGCCTGCATGTCTGGATATGGACAAGAAAAAAAGAGTAGGTCCCTATCAACCTCATGGATCCATCAAGGTATCATGACTGCAAGCCTTTCTTGGCTGTGGTCCACTCGTCACGGTAGGGTGTGCCTTGGTGCCAGGCTGTGATCATGGGGAACCACATTTCCTGACCCTAGGAATGGTACGAGGGTGTAAGCCCATGCCCTTCCTGGTGAAACACTGCACTCTGAAATACAGAGTCATCAGCCAAGAATGACTGAAAGAATTTATAACTTGTTATTTTTACATACTTAGAGCTTCTGGCCTGATTAAAGGCCAGGAAGAGTCATGTTCAACTGTTGTCTGCCACAACCAGTAAGCTCATAATTTCTCTCATGATTAACCAACATGTTTCTGTTGTAAATCAAAAGGGCTAATCACCTCCTCAATGGATATTAAGAAACTACTTTTAACAAATGGCATGCTGGCCAGGATCAGACAGCGGTGTGGATGCAGGAGCACTGGGTGCGCACAGAGTTGTAGCTGGACTGTGCACTGGGTGCACACAGAGATGCCAGAAGTTTCCCGTCTTCCTCTTTCAGTAAGAGGAGAACTGATGGACATTAAAGGAGAGACTGATGTTTAATGAGCCACAGACTTCCATACCGTACCCACCGGATTTCACAGCTGAGCTTTGTTGCTCTTGAGAAGGACGAGACAAGTCATGTGGACCAAATTAGTCGGAAGTGACAGACGTGCAGCCTGGCTGCAAGGGTGGTTGTGAGCACTGACATTGCTCTGCTGTCTCTCCAAAGGGAGAGACCAGCTTCTGCCTGGCCCTTGAGTCCTCCCTAGAGCTGGGACATCACGTGAGCTTATCACCATCCCCTGGAGCCACCAACGTGTCCTAAAGTAAGAATCGTGGACCAAGGTCTGAACAGATGTGAGTCTGAATGCAAAAATACATTTTTAAGAGAGAACTGAGAACAAGGTGAAGATCTCCAGATCAGCCTCATACCTTGAGCTTTGGACTTGAAAATAGGTGCCTGTTTTTTTAGGGTTCTCCTTCCCCTTTATTTGTTCAGTTATCTGGCAAAGCATCTTCATTCCATCCTTTACGTCTCTGGGGTCAAGCAAAAGGATTCAAACCAGCAGGTACATGCCTACTTTGCCCAGTGCCTCTCCCTTGCCACCTTACTTTAAGACTGCTGGCAGAGCCATGACTGACTTGAGAGAAGAGCCTTACCCAGGGGAAAAAGATGACAGATGTTCTTTAGACCCCCGTTCACCGCTGGGGCACTGTGGCTGACAATATTCCAGATTCACATGTACACTAAATGCAGCCTGAGGTGGACTAGCCTCTACATTTTTGGATAACACTCTATGCAGTACTTCAAGAGCAATATGAGACAAAATATGCTAACTACATGCTATTAATGCGTGTTGCTTTCTGCTGGCTCTGTACCAACACTTGGCAAACACTATGGCAACCAAGAAGGCAAACGCTAAGCTGCACAAATAGCTCGTGCACCTGCGTGCTCTCCTCTCTGTTAGGGAAGGGATGCCTCTGCCTTATTTTTTCAAGCTGTGCTTCTCCCTCACTGCATATTTAGTCCAACGTTCCAGTGCATTGAGGCTTCTTGTCATGGCAATAATGGATGGAAAGGCACTCCACCTAATGAAGGAGAGTTCTGGCCTTATGGGAGCTGAGCTGCTGCCTTATCTTTAGGAGTGGATGGAGCTGCTTTCCAGAGCAAAAGGGAGCTTGGCACCCTGCGCAGCACGGGCCCCACAGATCACACGGCAGGCTGAGCTTGCTTCAGGTATCAAATGGAAGTAAAATAGAGAAAGAAAATGGGAGAGGAAGAACATGTGTCTGGATCTTCAGTTTCTCACCTCTGGTGAGACAGCGAAGTCTTTCCTTCCGTTCATTCTTGCACATCTAAGCAGGTGCCTGTGGGCTTGTTTCACTTTGCCATTGGCTATGAGCCACCGGGCAGACTCTGGGACCCACCACCTGGTGCGAGGAGAGAAGACAGTGTTCCTGTTGGCTCTGTGTTTTCCACCCCACATACATGGCCCTGACCAAAGAGAGGAGGTCTTCTCTATGAGACTTCAACCTCAGCTAAAAATAGCAACTGTGGTCCATAAGAATAGGAGTAATGGGACACCGTTGTTACACGTACATGCTGTTCTACCCTTAAAGGAGTACAGTCTGCTAATTCAAGTATGTCTAGCCGAAATTTTAATCACATGATCTGTGATCAAAGCTTGAATTTTCTGAGCTGGTTGAAGTTTCAAAAGCTTATCAATTAAAATTGGCCCCAGAGAGTTTATATTTGCAGATTCATACTTTTTGGGACTCTTCAGGAGTTAATATCCTAAATTGTAGGATACTAAAAATTACTATGTAGAAAGGATATAGTGGGCTCTATCCTTTGTTAGTTGCTAAAATTATTTAGTTTCTCAATAATCAAAGCCTCGTGCACAAGACAGTCAACTGGTATCTAATTCATTGTGGATGTGGCCCCCAGTGAGGTATCCATTGAGTGACAAGGAATGCTATACTGCAGTAGAGCTAATTAGCAACTCTGAGAAGTCTGTTTAGCAGACCTGCGTAGGGTGGGAGTCCTGTGACTCATTTTTTTGTCAGTTCCAGCAAAAGATCAAGTGTTCCAGCACTTGTCAGAAACTAGCATCTGCAACTCCCTCTTTTTGATCTTCTCTCTGATCTTGCATGTGGTTGCAACTCATGGCTACAATTGCCCTGTCTGGCCCAGGGCTTCCCAGGCCATCTGGCCTGGAGGGTCTGTGGTGTTTTGTGGGTCTGCATAGCGGTCAGGGCCCAGAAGACACTGGAAATACCCCACAGTGGCTACATTCTGCTAGAGCAGCCAACACCTACCTCCTGCTACCCAAATCTGTCCCCTGAGAAAAATGGAAAGCAGAATCTGCTCTTCTCATGGAGACTTTCAGCTGAGCATCCTGTGCAGTCAGTGGGAAGACTTACAACCTTGAAGAAGTATGTGGGTATGAGGTCTACTGAAGTCACACAGTTGTCAAAAGTCTCTCTCTCACTGGAGTCTCCCACTGGAGCAGTTCTAGACCGGTTCCCTGTAAGCTGTTGGTGATTAATGTGTCCTAAATCAGGTTACAAAAAACTTAATGAACAACTCTTGTCACTATTCAAGCAGTAGCTGGAAAGGATGTGGAAAGCAAAAACATTTGCAGAACTGGTCTTCTGGAAAGTTTTCCACTCCTTCCTGTAAGCTTATAACCCAGCGCACCTTGGGAAACATAAAGAGTGAAAGATGGCATTTTGCACTCACTGCCACCATCTCCAGAGTAAAATATTATGTCTTTCGGTTGTCTAATGTCTCAACTGAGTTCTGATACTGTGTCAACAATATCTACAGAATGTGCTAAATTAGATTTTGATTCTGTACTTCAGGGGTTTTTAATTATCACTGACCTCTTGGGTTGCTTGATTTTTTTATCAGACTATGGTATATTTTGTGGGAGAACTAATCTCCATAAAAAGCATTAACATAAGAGAAAAAAAAATCAGCTATCATGGAAAGGGTGGGTCCAAATGTATCTGTGAATTTCAGCACTTCCCAGGACTCAGTTTTGTAATGGATGGTTGTCCTAGAGAAAGAACAAATATTCTCAAACTAAAAAAGTCAGCAGAACACTATTTTAGTTGTGTTGGACCTGATCAGCAAAATATCGTATGTTACTCTTTGCCAGAAACCCCTCATCACCAGCAAAACAATACACCTTTTTTGAGCCATTGATTAACTACAACATCAGTTTATATTCCATTTTTCATATGTATTATCTGAGATCTTTCTGGTAGATCTGTGCAGCTATTTAATCTACTGCTTCATGCTGAGGGACAGACATAGTAAGCAAGCAAACCATAGTCTCTAGAAACCTCTCTGGTGGCAGCTGAAAGGCACTTCAGTGTTTGGATGTCACTCTTTCTGCTCAGTGATTATGCATATAATTTTGGGGCCCATGTGTCTAACAGTCAGAGCTTATGGGGGGCTCATGGTTACCAGCTGGAGCTCCCCATCACCCTGAGAGACACATCCGTGATTTCTGCGGTGTCGTCCAGCACCACACCGATGTCCAAGAGGAACTAAACAACCACCGTAAGGTGAAGGAGACTCAGACCCCCATTTCTGAATGTTTTCAGTGGGGCAGCTGTGGGAATACCTGCTGGCTTATTTCAGCTCTGGACTTTCGTCCAGCCAGGAAATGGAGCTGTTTATTCAAAGGACTGCTTTAGATCATTGAATAAGTTGATCCAATACACTTCACATTACAGTCTCAGTATCGGTGAATTGACCCTGTATTCTAGGCTGTATTGCAACATGAAAAAAGAAGAAGGAAAATTAGTTTCTTTAATTAAATGAACCCTCTCCCATTTTAAGACTTAAGAGATCTCAGGTATTTCTTAAATAAGGCTACAGGAGAAAAATAGCCCACAGAACACGGATGTATTTGACCCATCAGGATGGTTACACAGCTGAGAAAGGCTATGGGAGGTGCAGAGATAAATGTACCTGACGTAGCCTGCTGATGACATTGGCTCATATGGGAAAATTGGTACCAGAGATGTCCACCCAGTGAGGTGGGGGCAGATAAATTATTTATCTTCAGTCTACCAGGGATTAAATCCAGGGATCTAGCCTCGTCCTGCCTCCCTGTATTGGGATCTCTTTACTTTCGCAGAGCCACGCCTGACAGTGCCTGCAGCACCAAGTCCTGCTCCTTTGCACTGCAACCTGTCCCCCAAGTGCCTGGCCTCAGCCCCAGTCCTGCCTCCTCCTGGTCCCCGAAGCCGTGCTGCGACCTTGGCCTTGCCGGGGGTGAGGAGAGGTGAAACCCAGGCCACTGCAGTTTTCAAGAGGTGCCACACCAGGGCAATTCGAGTGCAGGACACAGACGAGTCCTGCTCACCTCTGGGTTGCTGGAGCCAGCCCTAAGATCGGTGTTCCAACACTTGCCCGCTCCCATCCCCACCAGCCATCCGCCTGCAGGTCACTGTACTCACCACAGGCAGACAGCGCTCAGAAGACAAGGTCCTGTCACAGCTACTAATAGCCAGTGCCATTCCCGCACCAAGTATGCTACTATGGCTAGCAGCATGTTCCCGATGCTCCAAAAGATGCTAGTCAGGGTCCCCGAGAAGGTGCGGTGCTGTATGTCCACCCACTCCATCCCTGCAAGAATGGGGCAGCGTTCAGCTGGGACACACAGGGCTTCTCCAGGAAGGGGTCTGCAAGGGTTTGTAACAAGGGCAAAGCGAGGTAGTGTCCCTGGTTGTCTCCTCCAGGAGAGTTCCGCTGCTTGGCCGACATCTGGCACATTTAAAATGTTCATCCACAACGCTTAACCTCTTGCAAAGCTGTAAGCAACTAAAATAAAGCCTTAAAAGAAGAAATACTGGACATACAGTAAGAAACTGCTAAAACAACCTTTGGTGATACTTTTTTTTTTAAAAAAATCCCATGTGATAGCATTCAAATGGTCTTCATCAAACCGATAATTTTTTTTTCTAACCGTCTTGCCTGCACAGTTTCCCATTTCTCTGCCCACTCATTATTCCAGATGAAAGAAATATATTAAGATGAGTTGTCATTCATGTGGAATCTACCTGAGGAGGATACTAATGTACAGGTAAAGCCAGAACAGATGGTGGTCCCCTTGTTTGTGTGTGTGAACTAAATGCTAATTTTCCTCCAAAGATCTCGACATCTTGCTACAACCACTAACCATCAGAAATGTCCCTCCAAAGCTCTACTTTGCCTTGCACAGATCAACAATAAAATAACAATAAAAAAACATAGCAGGCCTTGGGATTTGTCAAGTCTTGTGTGGACTTTTCCAGTCTTGAAGCCATTTAAGCTTGATTTTGGCTGTATCTACAAAAATCCTGGAAATTTTTTGCTGCATCTTTAACTTGCTCTTGGGTACAGTGAGTCTTGCCTAGTGTGTCCCAACTGTATCTACAAAATCACCCTGTGCCCTGTTGGGTACCTTGAAGTTTGGAGCTTGTTTTTATTGTATAATTACCTACATTCTTAAGCTTCAGTTTTGCCTAGCTCTGCATGACTTTTTTTGCGGTTCCTTCCCCCCACTCTTTCTAGAAATACAGATTGGGAACTTAGGAGAACTGTGAGCAAACTCAAGACTGGGGAGGTAGAAACCCCCCGTGAATGATACACTGTCCTCCTCCTGCCGAGCACACAGCGAGGCTGGTGAATTGTCTTAACAGTGTTTTTGAAGGGTGGGAACTCGGTATCAAAGGGGCAGATACTTTGGTGTATGGCTTTTATTGCACTACTGATGATCCTTAGCTGGAATTGGGTAGCACGGATTGCAAGTGCTAATGTGGCAACAGAAGTACTAAATAGGTGGTTGTTATATTTTGAGCAGGCTGCTAAAGCATTAGTTAGACTAACAGAAAATTGTAATTCTTGGATTCTCCCAAAAGGGATGTTCTTTTGACTGCCCATAGTGAAATCGCACACATAATGATTTCCAAACTCCTGTTCTTACTGGCTCTGCCCTGTCTGGTAGGTAAGTCCCTACCTACCCGCTGCCTGTCAGAAGTCCCCCTGTACAACCGGGCACCCACAACCCCCACGTACTTACCCAAAGGCAATACAATCAGGGAGACGCCGCTCAGGGCCACCCCGGTGAGGGTCCGCGTGATGGCCAGCATGCTGTAGGAGACGGAGGCGGCGCTCAGCATCCCAAATACAACAGAGCACACCAGCGACAGCAGGAGCATGGCCTTCCGTCCAAACCTGCCATGAGCACAGGCTGGGTTACAGCAGCTGGAGATCTGTTCCAGGAGTACGGTTTGAAATGGGGCAAAACAGAGGCTCGAGAAGAAAAATGAAAAGATTGGCTGCTTTGCAAAGAGCGCAAGGTGCAACCCCCCAGAGAGGAGGAAACAGCTCCAGCAATAGCTGGTGACACAGTGGTGCCCTCCCATCCAGAGGGTCAGTCTGCCCCATGAGCATCGGGCATGAGGGCCTCCAATGGAAAGAGCAGCGCTGACCAAAACGATACGTTGGGCTTCCCTGTTCAACGCTGTCATCAAAAGCAGTGATGTCAGCTTTAATCCCACGCTGCTGGCACACCCTGCTCCCTCCCATGGCTGTCCTCATGCCTGGCTCAGCATGTCCTCCTCCCGGGACTCACTCAAGACCAGCCACTGCCACTGCTCTTGAGGAGGAAGTGTGACACTTTCACCCCGATCCTTGGAAGGAAAACAAAGATCCCAAAGGAAAATGGAAGGAATCCAACTGTCAGCCCACATGTGCAGATAGCCCTGATGCCCTAAGGGGTCTATGAGGAATCTGCTAGGAGGTTGTTCCCCAAAGGTTTTGGACGTTGTGGACCATCTTACGCCTGGTGTGGGGTCCTGTGTGGAGAGTGTGGAGAAATACAGAAAATTGGATACACACAGACGCACGTACAGAGAAATATGTGTGTATGTGTTTCTACACAGCCTATGAAAATCTAAAAATCAAAATGGAGCCCAAGGCATCGGTCTTCTGATAAACATGAGCACTGCATGTGACAAAAGCGTAGGTTCAAACTGCAGTAGTAAAATAACCCTGTCAACAGGTACTGTTCAGTCTGCAGGGACTGAAATCCTGGTCTAATTCTAGCATTAGAACTCTCTTAGTGGCCACCTGAGAAGGATGTTGGCAAGAACAATTGCTCCAGGGGAAAAGGTGATGTGACGGGACATAATGCCACAATAACATTCCAAAAAATTATCACGAAGCAGCTAATTAACGGATCTACTGGAGTAAAAACAGCTTGTGGCTTGGGCCCCGGCAGTTTGCTAGATCTGCTTCGAAATTTAGGCAGAGCCAGTTTGCAAAAGTCATTGCCCCTGGGTCAGAGCAGCAAACGCTGAGAAACACACCAGAGCTGGATCTGTTTTCCCACAGGGTAACTGCCTGAGAAGGAACATACCTTTTTTTAAAGGAAGTGTTTTCTTGAAAATACAGTAAGAAGGATCCAAACCCACAAGATTCCCTGCAGGGCGCAAGGCAGCTATTTATGGACCCATTACTAGATGCTCTCAGCAAACGCATGCCACCTGCTAGGGAACCAGAGGCAAGCTGGCAGGGCTGACCTGCAGGCTACAGGAAGATTGCTAGAAATAATGCTGTTAAAAATTGTCTTCAAAGGAAGAGGTAGGAAAGCACAACCTCTGAAAGATGAAATGTGGAAAATATAATGAAAGGAGCAAACTGCACAAGCATAAAAATTAATAAAAAAGCCATTTTCATAAATACCCCAGTCTGAAAGTCTGCCAAAGCATCGCACAGCCAATTCAGTACAAGGACAAAGCACACGAGGAGCGTTTGGAAAAGGCCAGACAATACCAGAAACTATATATATAATTATTTTTTTTCATATATATGTTCACAGTGAAGGTTGTTGGAAGGTTTACCAGGGTAAACTTTGTCAGTAGAGATGTTCTCAAATCCAAATGGCTGTAGAGGTGTAGAACAAAAGGAACCTGAACTGCAGCGAAATGCCGGATGGCTTTCAGCCTGGAGCGCTAAGGATGAAACCTCTGTATTGCTGCTAGCACAGAGCGGGACCTCTCCTCTGTCAGAGAAAAGGAACGTTTTAAGGAGTCTTAGGAGAGGTGGGGGGGCATGACACTTGAGGTTTAACAGATCTGCTCGATTTACTGCCCGTGTAGCGGAGGTGCTGCTCCCGCTGCGGCTACCCGGGCTGCAAGCCTTTCCGGAGGTGGCCCGTGGGCCCCACGGGCAGGGAGCTCTGCGCACAGCCAGCGCTGCTCCAGGCTGCCCGTGAGGGCACAGATGGCTGGGGAACTCTCCTTAGCTGCTGCTTCAGCAGACTGAAGGGTCCTGGTCTGCATCATTTGAAGTCAAACCATAACCTGGTTTCTTTTCCTTAGCTCCTCTGAATTTTCTCCGTTTCTTCTGCATCCTTTTGAGATAGGGAAGGAAGGTGGGGGGAAATCAAAACTGCACACAGTATTCAAGATGTGGGGCCACCGGGCATTTACATGTTACTGCATAGTGATATTTTCTTTAATTTTATATTCCTTTCCTAATGATTCTTAATTTTCTATTTGCTTCCCCAGCCACTACTCATCGCTCAGTGGATGTTTGCCTCGAACTGTCTGTCATAACCCCAAAGTCTTGCTCCTCAGCAGCTATGGTCAGCTCAGAGGCCTCAATTTTAAATGAGAAGTTAGAATTGTTTCTCTATTTTAGATTAATCTGCCCTGAACCTTTGTCTTCTGATGCTCCCATCCAGTCACAGAACTCTTTAAGCTCCTTTTGCAGTTCTCCGTGCTCAAGTCTCATCGCTGTCAGCCTGGTCACTCAGCATCACCTCCCCACTCACTCCTTTTCCAGATAATTTATAAATGTGCTGAAAAGCACAGAAAGCCAAGCACAGATCTCCCTCCATTGTCACAAATGAACACTTAGATCTCCCCTCTCCTTCCTGGCTTGTAATCAATTATTTATTTAGTCATGCAGAGACTTTCCTTCTTATCCTAGGGCAGCTCAGTTTCTTTAGGAGCCTCTGGTAAGGAAACTTCTTGAAATCCGTGTAGATGGTATCTCCCCTTTTCACAGTGCATTCAAAGGAATCTAGTGTGTTTGTAAGGTGCGAATCTTTTGCAAAAACCTTGCTGATTCTTCACTGGTCTGTCATATCCACCCGTGCAGTCACTGACTCAATCTTTCAGAATAGTTTCTACTAATTTGCCTGGTACATGCAGATGTCAGGCTGCCTGGAACGTAGTTCCTGAGATCTTTTTTTTTTTGGAAAAGAGTTTAAAACTGGTTTGATACATGATACCTTCCCAGCCCTCTCCTCTGGAGGCCACACAGTGCCAAGTGTTCCAGGTTTTTCATCCCAAAGCTCCTGCAGGGCTCTAGGATAGCCACTGCCTGCTCCTTGCGGTTTACACCTGGTGTATTGCTCCATGCCTTCTTCTACCAGCTTATCTCAAGCTGCAACCCCTGCCCCGCACGTTCTCCCACTGCCCCTGCCCCGCACATTCTTCCACTGTGAGCACAAACTCATTTCTGTCTCACGCTACAGCCTTTTTATTTCCAGATGCTCCTTTTACACCTCAATCTTCTACTGGCTCTTCCCCCTCACAATCCATTTGAAAAGCAAATTATTTTTCATTTTTTCTCTAGCAGAGACCTTTCTTTTGCTTTATTTTGTCCTGCTTCTTCCCCTGATTCTGAATTTCTTTCCTTGTAAAAGCATACCAATATATTCGTATGCAAAGATGTGGATGTAGAAATTGCCCTCTTCAGCACTGTCTCTGGGTGCTTCATGCTGTGAAGCTGGTTCCCCTCTGCTCTGCAGTGATTTCGTAGCCTGCCATACAGTAATGCACATTTGCTCCCGGAGGACGGACATCAGGAAGCAGTTTCCTGCGCAGGAAAGTGAGGCGTTGAATAATGAAGAGTGTGCAGTCACTCCCTGCCTGAATTCCTGCACTATGTATTCCCTGGTAGGTTTCCTGGTTCTGCTGTTCACAAAAATATTTAATTTCTTATTGATGCCCTTTCTAGGTTACTACTCAGATATTTTTTTTTCAGGTTTACATCATCGCATTGTAACATTTAACCAGAGAGAGCAGATTTGTGCCCCCTTTTCCTCATTGCCTCAGCTCTTCCTGAAGGAACGCCTCCCTGCTTTTACAAACCTCCTTTACCCTTCTTCTCTAGTAATGACAGAGTCAGTTTTTGCTTCCTGGAGACTTTTTTCAGCTATGGCTTGCATTACCTCTGAGCCCCTCACTTGTCTGTCCTTTACCCATTCCCATATAACTTGCAAGGAGTTAACTCTTCCAGCCTCTTGTTTTGGCTTTGTTTTAACCAGCTTTTCCTTTTTATAGCCATTTATCTTTTCTGAAGTTGATTTCATGAACAGTGGATTTTTTTCCCAGTTTTTACTGTTCCTGTAGCAATGCTGACCACAGCACTGGGTCACTGCTGCAGAGCATCTTACTCCTAACCCAAGGCCAGAGCTACTTCTCTGGTGGGCTGCTAACTGATGGCTGGAGCATTTAGCCCCTGCATGGCTTCCCAGTACGACTTTAACCCAATTTTCATGTGAGAGGCTGGATTCTCCCTTTACGATTGTGCTTTTTCCTTTCCTTGCCCGTCTGATTGCCTTTTGCAGGTCCCAAGTTTGTCAAGTTCTTGTCACGGAACTGAAGCCCTGGAAGAACAGCCTGAAAAGGGTCAAACCTGTCTGAAAGGTATCCGAATACCATGGCCCCCATCGTAACGCCAATGAAGAAGAAGGTTGCTGTTGCCTGGTTCAGTCCGCGCTGCTCGCACACGAGGTCCCACTGAAACACAAGCCCAGAATGACGCTTAGTGCCCAGTTCAGTCTCTGTTGCCTTTTCAGACACCTTCCCTCTGGTGGTCAGCCATTGTGCTTTTCCATTTATACTGTCTGAATCTGATCGAGGGGTAGAATCCTGCACTAAACTGCGTGCAGGACAGTGCTGGAGTCCTGAAAAATGCAAGGTTGCATCTTGCAAAACGCAGAGGCCTCCCAGTTATCTACGTCCTGTGTGACAACCTCTCTGTAGACACTTGCTGGGCACCAGGAAGCTTTCCTGGGTACCACTCATCATGGAGAGTTCCCCTGTTTTCTCTCCTGACCCCTGCGATAGCTGCTCTCAGCCTGCATGTCTCCCCCGGCTCCATCCGTCATGCTCCTGGGACTGCCCTGGAGAGGTGGGCATTTGCAGGGTGCCGTGCTGCGGAGAGCTGTAGGATGTGCCTCAGCCTTCGTTAAGGAATGTCGTGCTGGTGTCCAGTTACTGTTGCCCTGACCTGAAGGTGTCTGTGCGGGGAGGATGGGGGCAGAGGGGCAGTCAGACCAAATACTTGCTCCTGATGCTAACTTACACATTTCCTACTGAAAAGTTGGTCTAGACATTCTTCCTAATTAAGTTAATAAGCATCATTTTGCTTTCTTGGAGGTGCAAATGTCGCTAATCATTACAGAATGCTGCGGCCAAACTGCAGAGTTAATGTTCTGTATTTAAAACCTAATTTAATCATCGACTCAGCCTCGCAGCCTCTCTGACAGCCAGCCAGACCTTAAGAACCCTTTGTTGCTGCAAGACCCCAGGGAGAGCCCCTGCTCTCAGGGGCTCTCATGGCCCCTGGAACATGTCCCGAGGTGAGTGCATCATGGGTGCAGCATGACGAGGCTCCGTGCTCAGCGTTTGAGCTGCAGAGCACCTCGCCTGCCTTGTCCCCCAGGGGTGCTTTGTGCCCTCCTCCCTGAAATAGTTCAGAAATCAGGTACAGACCTGGCGTGCGTCTGGCCCTCACCTCTGTGCCTGCGGAACCCTGGGGTGGATGAGTGGTTGGGAGGAGGCACCAGCTCTAGGTTAAGACTTGGCCCCGCACTCACTGGGACAGCACTGTCCTTACCAAACCAACCATGCCCCTTTCTTCTGACCAAACTGCCCTCTTCTCTAAGACTTCCCATGATTTGGGCCACTTTTCAAGGAAGGAAAATTCCAGCCTGCAGGTAAAGCATTAACACCCAGAGGTATCACTGTCACCTTAGCAAAGCGTTTCAGAAGGCAGGTGGTTAATGTTTGATGGGCAGGGACCTTGGGCAGGCTGAAGGTTATGGCTGGGCAGCATGCTGCATCTCAGCAGGAGGCCCCTGGAGAGCACGTTGGGCTTGACAGCCAGGGACACTGGTGGCAAGAGAAGAGAGGCAGCATGATGAGGGAAGAAGAGGGGGAAGCTGGAGATCAGTGAGGGTGGGCGGCCAGGGGAACAGAAGTTACAAAGTGTTTGGGAAATCAAGAAAGCAAGTCATGGGCTTGTATGAGATCCTGACAGGGTGGAATCCCGTGCAAATGCCACGTGGCCCAAGCAGAGAGAATTCTGCACGTGTGTTTCCCACCTGCCCCCCACCCTCTCAATCATCTGGAGACATTAAGATGCTTATAATGAGAAATGTTGGCTTCTATCAATCTAGAGCAAGATGCTCATAATAAATAATAATAAACGTTGGCTAAACAAGTAATTTCCACTGGTTAAAATGCAGATTCCCCTCTGATTCTGCGCACCCAGTGAACACCTCTCCACCTGCTTCTCCAAGCACCGAGCCAATTTCATTTTCAGCTAGATCACAGGCCAAGGGTTACCTGGGTGACGATGGTGGAGGTGAACTGCGAGTGGTCATAGACCCATCCGTGCTGGCAGTGCTGGACGATGGACTTGTTTTCTGGCTGCAGAGAAGAATTGAGCAGCAGGTGAAACTGAGGCTGCGAGAACATCTCACAGGACCTGAAAGTGCCGTCTGGCTCCCGGGGGATGCTGATGAGCAGGACTTCCTCCATGGTGAGGTTCACAAATGCCTCTTGGTGTGGAATCGCACAGTGATGAGAGGGGGTAGCAGCAAGAAAATTGTGTAGCAGGAAATGCATGGGAAGGTTGGTTCTTGGGAGGCAGAGGATAAACAAAATCAAAATCTGGAATCTGCCAAACCCCCCAACTTCCAGCAGGAGATCCTCAAATTTCATCTTTTCTGTGGAGTTTGCTCATTCAAGGCAGCAATGTACCAAGGAGCAGGAACACGAGCCTGAAAATCAGTCTCTGTCCTTGGAGCTCAACTACCCATGGCTTTTAATACAGCCGCTTCACTGGACTTTGAGACCTTGCTGCAAGGTTGTCAAAAGTCGCAGTGAAACTCTCCATTTGGGGTAGAGCCAAAGGAATTACCCGGTGTGCACACATCACAGCCACTTCGAGTGGACCCAGGGCAAGACACCTTCTCTTTTTAGAGCCCTTTCCTCCTGTTGTGGTTTTTGAGAGGGAGATCCACATTAGGAAGGGAGGCTGTGGGAAGAGTGCTGTGAAAGCTCCGTCGTTTCTGGATGGATGCAAACAGGGAGGTGAGCACACTGGGGAGAAAGGGTGGGCTGCGGGTGAAGGCCACCAGCTCACCAGTGTCCCCTAAAAGATGGGAAAAGTGAAAAAGTTTCCCCACAAATTTCCTTTCTCCACCTGGGAAAGTGCTTTCCCGGGACACTTGCAAGAAAATGGTGAGAGCTGCAGTGCTGGCACACAGAGACGCTGCGCCTGCCAGATGGGGACCATGACAAACTCCTGCACGGTCACAGCCACCTGCTGGTGTGCCCTGGGCACTGGTGCAACAGCCAAAGGAGTGAGTGAGTGTGCAGCCCCTGCCAGGGCCACTTGCACCATGGTTCTTCCACTGCCCGCTTCAGGGAGCAGTTTCCTGGAGGAGGTGGCTCTTTAATGTGAATTTCTGTTCTTCTTATGCTCTTAACCAAGAAAACAAGCTCTTTATTCAGCTGGAGCCTCTGCAGAAGAACAATTCTGCATGGTGCATCCAAGAGGCTGAAAGCAGCTGGTTGTCAAAGGCTGTGAACACACAGCTGCTGGGCACAAGCCTTGAGCCTGTGGTGGCAGGGAGCAGAAGAACTGCTGAATTTTTGGAAGTTACAGAAGCAATGCCTGGAAAAATACAGCAGCTGGGGAGACGTGGCATCAGAGCCACAGTTTGGTTCAAACAACCAAAGAAGAGTCCCTAGTCCATGAGCCAGAAACAAAAAAAAAAATCCAGAAGAAGTGGCAGCTCCAGGCACCTCAGGCCTTTTGAAATTTCCAGGAGGCGTGCAACCTCTTCCACGGCCAGCAGAGACTTGGCTGGAGGATGACTGGTGCTTCAAGACAAGATAGAAACAACTCCTTGCCCCACAACTGAGCAAGCCTAGGAATTGGGATGAGATTAGGGCAGTTAAACTGGGAGCAATGGGAGACGAGGCTCTACCCTGACTGTGTGGAGAGCCTGAAAATCCCTTAGCAACCTCACCACGTCTGGGTACCAGATGTGGGCATGCTTCCCTCGCAGCGAGTGCTCTGGGCAGGCTGGACCCGTGGGACAGCCCCTGGGTATGAGGCATCCCAGATGGTCGTGTCCCAACAGGTTCAGGGGGCAGCGGGTCGTGCAGCAGGCAGGAGCAGCGCCCCATTGCCTGTCCAAAGGCTACAACCCCTGCACAGGGCACACGTGAAGTGGCACAGTTACCGACACCTTGCTATAGCTTATCTCCTGCTGCATCTTCACACGCCGTACCTCTCTCCTCGCAGTCTGCGTCCTCCCTCCTCCACCAAACCTGCAGCCTTGGGCTTTGTGGATGCTGGTGTGTCATCCCAAGCTGTTGTCCTGGGACATGCTCTGCTTTACAGCAGCTCTGGCTTGGCCATCCACCTTGATAGCAGTGACGTTTGGTGTTGGGATGCAGGTGCATCAAGAGCACAGGGGGCACGGGGAAGTGCACGCGCTGCCTGCTGCCAGGAGCTGCCAAGGGCCGCTTGTCTGCACAGCCTCCGACAGCGACTGCCTGCCCCCGTCCCTGCGGCAGTGGGGAAGCGAGAAAGGGCTGTAGAGCAGCAGGTAGGAACGAGGAGATGCGGCAAAGCTTTGCGTAGTGCCTACCGCTGTGGGCGAATGCCCAGGCGGAGCCTCACCCAGATGCTAAATGCCGCCAGGGCACAAAGCGCAACGAGCAGGATAACGCCACCGGCTCACGCACCCGTGGCAAAGCACACCGTGCTGTGACCCTAGGAGATCTTTGCTCTTCTCGGCAGCATTTCTGGCTGTCCTTGTTTAACCAGCGTGCTGCCCCAGTCTTCGCTACAAACCGTTTCAGTGCTCATCCCGGGATGAGCACGAAGGAAGCACGCAGGAGTGAAGCAGGGACACTGGACAACGCCGTGCCTCCAGGGTTACAGTTTAAGCTGAAGTTGAACTACAGGACAAATTGTTTTTCTTCACCACTGGTCTTCTGAGAGCAAGGAACAGAAACTCTGCTGATGCGCCGTTGCGTATTTAAACTGCAAAGCAGCTCCAGCCTCCCCATCAGAAACGAGGTTATGGGTCGTTGCCCTGCAGCTCCCGGGGCTCTGCGTTCGTACAGCAACTGCTTACAACGTACAGCTGTTGATTGCTGTATGTCTGTAACCCAAATGTCTTCATTTAACCAGTCACCAGATTCGGTTAATGACTGCCACGCGTACAAACGCTGTGACTGACCATGCCCCACCACTCGGTTAATCAGACCCCGGACCTGACTCAAGTGTCTTGGCCTTGCCCAGCAGCTCCTGTGCTGCTGCTGTCATGTATAAACCTGGGAAGAAGAGTTTACTTTTTACTTCACATGTGTACAGTTTTCTTCTGCAATCTTTCTTTCTTCTCCTTGTCAGGGTGCCATCTCCTTGTCCAGAGGGAAGATTATTAGATGACTCAGTCACTAAGGCACTGGCTTTTCTGTTTCCAGCAGTAACTTCAGAACACCTTGTGTGGAGCTGGTGGTGGTGGTGGTGGAAGTAGTGAGGGAGGTGATTTGCTCCTTTAGCAATTAGAGCCGCCCCATGGGTATTTCAACAGCTGCAGAGTGGCTGGAGATCTGATCAGTTGCTGCAGGCTGGTGCTCAAACGGTATTTCTCTCCTATGGGAAAGCTGCAGATCCTGAAATCCTCCTTCCCCTCCGAGCTGTGCCAGAAATACACATCCATCAGAGCCAACGAGCAGGCTAACCTTGCTCTCAGAGGGCAGAGGTGACCCAAACTGCTGCTCATCGCAGGCTGGGGTGCCTGCGGGAGGGGGATGCACCCCAAATGCGGAGTCTCCATTTTTTCTATTATTTGCAAAGGCTGTTTGGACAGCGAGCTCCTGCAAAGTTGGCTAAAGTCAGCTGAGAATGCCCACGGTGTGCTGCAGCAGCGTGGCCAGGCGCTCTTGGCAGGACGCGTGCACGCCAGGTTTTGTGGCTCAGCTGGGGAGAGTGGAGGAGAGGCCAACAAAGAGGTCCTGGGGCTCCTGAATGCCTGCGTTTGGTGTCAGAAGGAAGTGGCTGAGTGCCGTTCTGACTTGGTGCCACGTTAACGGGACTCCTGTGCTTCCTATTACTTGCAGTTGTTCCATGTGCAGCCATTTTACTCCGTGACACACGCAAATAACAACTGTTTTGTAAGTAAACTGGTTCTGGCCAAAGCTTCTTTTCTCGCCTCTCAGAAATATGAACACTGATCCTGCTCCAATATGAAACCACGTGAGCCACTTGCACATCTTCTGCCACGCGTGATCACAGGTCCACAGCCAGCGCTTGCATCCTGGCTGCTCCCGAGCCAGACCCCACAGACCTGTCTCATGCCCCTTCCTATGGCCATCTTATGGAACTACTTTCTTTACACTTCCATCTCACCAGTGCTGCTGGGAAACTATGGCAGGGCAGGGATTCAGCCCGAATTATTAGGCTGGGTTTTACTGTGGGAGGGGCAAACCCAAACCCACTCCTTCAGCCAGGGAAAGAAGGACACAGCAGGAATGGGAAGTCCAGCCAGGATCAAATGTTTTCCGGGGTGAGATGTCATCTGATTAAATCGCTGCCACTTGCAGAGGATAATCCTGTGTGAAGCAGAAGGTTGCCAGGGAGCTAGAGATGCACTCCCACTGGGTCAGGGAGCAGCACGAGCAGGCGATGAGCCAGGAGCTGGCGGGGGGGGGGGCGGCTCCAGCGCTGGCTGTTCCCTCAGCAACAGGGTGCATTCCCACAAGGTCTCAGCACATCCCGCAGAGCCGGGTGGTCCATCAACAGCCCCAGACACAGCGAGGGGATGAACTCCAGGGAGCCCAGTCTGGAGCAGGCGATGGGGTGGGAGACACAGCTACAAGGCAGGTCCAAGGTTTGTGCAGCAGCAGGAGGCAAGGACACAACGAACGCAGCTCAGACAGGGATGGGACACCCAGGCCCGAGCTTAAATGAGGTTCTGGGCCATGGGCAGAAGGTACATGGGTGGCAGGTGCGGGGCAGCTAACACCGTTAGTGCCCTTGAGGCCCTGACACGTTGTATCTTAAATGAAGTACCTGGATTTTACATCAAAATGCCATGCAGCACTGCCTGGGGAGCTCGGAGCAGGCTTTAGCGTCGGCTGGAATGCTATTTTTGGAAAGCCTGTGCAGACAGTGAAGGTGTGGGAGTGAAGGCAGCCACAGGCACACGCTTCGTTCCACTGAGAGAGGCAGGGAGGCTGGATGCTGAGAGTGATTTGTAGGCAATTGCTGAGTGGGTGAAGCGAGGTCTAACGCTGGCCCTGCCAGCGTTTCTCTGCCCATGTGGCTGCATGCTCATCATGTCCTGGGAGCTCCACAGCCCCGTCCTGCCCTCCCTCTCTGCCACCCCTTCCCAACAGGTCTCTCCCCAAAAGGAGTGAAGAAAATCTGCGGAGTGTCTGGGGGAGCTGCCTTCATCGTCCAGCACCAGACCTGCAGTGTCGGAACTGCTCCGCCTTCCTGCGCTGATCGCTTTCCTCCACTAATTACCTTCCTTCCACCAACTTTCTCATTTAAACCTAAGCATCCCCTAGCTCCTGTCTCGGGTGACTAAGATTTCAGTTTTGACCTTTCTGCCCTGTGTTTGAGTGGGGATCCTCTGCACCTTGCAGTTTCAACAACACAGGAACTGACTCAGGCTTCAACCCCTCGAATCAGTAAGAAACTCCATCTCCAAGAAGCCTGGGAAAGAGTGTGGGAACAGGGCACTTACCTAGTGTTACTTTCCAGATAATCTTACTGCCGCCGACCTATTCCTCGTCTGAGGATGCAGTCTCTGTGACTCCTGCTATTGCATGCATTGTCCCAAACAGGATGTTTACGACAGCTTTCAGTTTATGTCTATGCTTTGTCTTAAAATTCCAACATAATTTTACTTTTAGGTCATTTTATATGCCTGCAGATAGGTTGTCTTGTCATGTATATAATCGCTGAGGGTAATGTCATGTAATGCCATCTATGTAACTGCTGACATGCAGTTCATGTCTTCATATTGGTTCATTTTGGTCAGGCAGTGGAGCAGGCTCCCCAGAGAGGTGGTGGAGTCACCGTCCCTGGAGGTGTCCAGAAAGAGTGCAGACATGGCACTGCAGGACATGGTTTAGTAGACATGGTGGTGTTGAGTTGACGGTTGATGATCTTAGAGGTCTTGTCCAGCCTTAAAGATTCTGTGATTCTATGATCCCAGTAGACAAGTTTCCAAAGTTCCTTAATTCATCTCTTTTCATCTTCTGAGCCATACATTAAAACTTTGCACCCACTGTCAATCTGCCTGTCCATCTGTCCCGCATGTGGCATTGAGAGTGTGTCAGGGAATGTGGCCGCAGGAGCTCTCTGGTGCAAGCCACAGGGTGGCCTTTCCTTGGCAATGTTGGCTGTTCCAAACCGTTCTATCTGCCCTCACCAACTCACTGTCCTCCTGCTCACAAGACGTCCCCTGAAGTAGTCACTGGGGTTGCAGAGGTGGTGGCTGAGCAGGGCGTATTGTGAGCTGCCTGCACCATGCCCAGCCCATCTGCTGCAGGCATGGTGCTCACCCACAGCAGCTCTTCTGGACTCCTTCCTATCACCAGCCTTACCTGGGCAGAGAGTTATTGCTTTGGTCTGCATCTCATGCAGCTCTTTTTGTGCTGTTTGTTGCACAATTAGACCTTGGTGGCCTCTTGATGCCACAGATAAACTTGCCTGGGCCTCATCACTCTGTACGTTTACAGGGGTCGTGGTGATGCTGAGTCTGGTCTGGGGTGCTGCCTCCATTTCAGCCAGCGTCCCCCACGGGTGGCTGTGGGACAGCCCTGGGAGAGCGGAAGGGTTGGTTTGCTTCGAGTGTGGGGTGAACTCAGCTGCTGTCGATTCTGCACCCCCAGCCCGGCCTCCAAGGCTGGGAGTCACGCATGCACCTCCCCTCCATCTACCGCACGACCTGGTGGGACTGCAGGGCTGACCCAGCTCTGGGCAGGGGCTTGGACCAGGGACCTCCCGGTGTCTTTTCCAGCCTGAATTATCCTGGGAGCCTGTGAACATTATACCGCAAGGCGTGGGACTAGTTCAGCCTGCCATTTTAAATCTGAGGTTTTACCTCATTCTGTTCTAAATGCGACTTAGTTAATTTCAACAGCTGGACTCAATTGTATTCTGTTCTTCAGTTGCCTTTGGGCTTTTTTGTGCAATCTGCGTAGATGCTGTAAGTTTCGGTTTCTGGGTGCCCTTTGCAACCAGACGCACAGGTCTGGAGGACCCTTTCTCACGTCAGCGGCCCTTGGGTCTGGCTGACTCCAGTGACCCACGTTAAGAGTCCATCATAGCTGCTCCCTGACGTTAGGGGGTAGATGAAGGCAAAGCCAGGAATAACGAGCTGGAGCTGTGTGTCCTTGCAGTGCAGTCCCCTGCAGTGGTGAGGCACTTCTGTGGCTTGCCTTGTCAGTGCTGGGGCTCTTCTTGTCTCAAAATATCTCAAGGTGGCTGCACCAGCTCTGCAGAAGAAAGATCTGTTGTGGTTCAGCCCCAGCCCCAGCCGAGCCCCACGCAGCCGCTCGCTCACCGCCCCGGCAGCAAAACCAGGGGCAGAGTGAGGCAACAAAAGGGCAAATGGCTTCGAGTTGAGATAACGGCCGTTTAATGGGCCGACAAAGGGAGAGGGGAAA
>VWZZ01002948.1:68667-174346 GCA_013399095.1 Psophia crepitans
AGCGGGACCAGCCAGTCTTTGCTTCTTTCTCCACTTGCCTTCTCACCAGGCGAAGGCAGAGTGCCTCAGCCAACGCGGCACCCACCCAGAGGACCCCTCATTTCCCCACCCGGGGGGTGTGATGGAGCCCCTCCAGCAACCCCTCCTGCTGGCGGCCGTCCCATGCGCTTCTGAAGTCTTTCCCACTTTCCCAGTTGATGCTGCTCCGCTTTAATTTTCCTCTGCCTGTTCCTGTCATGGACTTTAAAGAGCTGCTTAGACCCCAGCGTTTCTTTCTATGGATTTAGATTCTGTACTCATCAGCTGTGTCTTCTGTTGGCTACCGGAGAAAGAATAAAATCTGTCATCACAGGGACATCTTTCCAAGGGAACACTCATTTTTTCTTCTTTTCTTCACGCTCACCAATTTTTCACAGCTTGTAAAGCTGAGAGGAGCTGACAGTGTTCTCCTCTCAGGTTAGTCGGTGTACCCGAGGAGACTTAGCTTCCTGCTGCTCCTTGTTGGTCGTTAATTGGATGACCATGGGCTACCTTGTCCCAGGTGGGCTCACTTGTGTCCTGGGGCTCAGGGGAGGAAGGCAGCTCTCGCCTGTGAACTACGCAGCTCAGTGTATCAATGTGGAAATAGTGTGTTTTGGGATGTTTAGCCAAATGCTGCACGTGATTAGCTATGCAATGTAAAATAATAATAATAAAGGAAGCAACCATATTTGCCTAACAAAGCCAACTTCCAGAAAATCACGTTGACTGGTACAAATTATCTTTTTACCCTGTAGGATTCTTGTCACCTGAAATCTCAGGCAAAGCACTCATTTGGTGTGGAGCCCACTGTGGTGCTAGTTGAGGTACTTTACCATATACTACATGTTTCAAATAGGTATTCCAGTCATAACCACAGCCATGAAATCAGGACAAATTGGATTTGAATTTCATGTCCTCCCCATCTCCTCCTGCTGCTGTCTGGGAGCGTTAGTGCCTCACAAACACAGTTTTAACCAGTGATTTGGCCACCACTGGCTGGTGTCCACACTTGTTCCTGCCCGGGCCTTTTTTTGGTGTGTTGCTGTTTATTTATTCACGGAGCTGAATAGCGTTTTACTGTTTGTTCTCTGCAAAATCCAATTCTACTTTTGACTCTGCTTGCTTTATTTCTGCACCACTTGATCTCTGCAGTCCATGTCAGTGGCTGGGGGACTTCCTTTGCTCGCTTTTTGTGGCAGTGAGTAAACCTGCTTTATTAATTGGATTGCATTTACCACGCCTTTTACGACATGTGTTAATGAAACCGGAATCGTGGCACAACTGCCAAGACACTCGCTGTCAGCCTCATTCTTGCTCCTTATGCCTTGGGGATGGTCCTGGGAGCATCATTCGCAAACGCAGCTGAACCTGCCTGGGGTGACCTGTGCTGGTGCGTGGGCAGGGAGGGAGAGCCCCCGTCAGCTGGAGCCTGAAGCATCACCAGAGAGCTCAGCGATGAGATCACTGAAGACCACCAGAGAGCATCCACCAGCCATGCTCCTGGATCCAAGAGGAGACCTAAAGAGACATTTTCACAGCACTTGGGTGTACTGCAGATGGTTGGCTGCAAGACAGTGAAAACACTGGTGAGAGCAAGTGTAAAAAGAAAGCCCTTACCACACAGTGAGCTGGACGGAACGCTATTTATAAACCCTTTAATTGTTACGCTTCCTTATCTAGCAGCTCTCAGCTTCCTGCTTTTAGCTGCTTTTCAAGGTGCAATGGTGCGGTTCTAGAGGTGCAAGGTCCTTTTCGTGTCAGCATGCTCACCTGAGGGAAAAGGCACCAAGAGATACACTTCAAAGCACTCAAGTCCTTTGCATCATGTTCAGATGCAATTGTCTTAGGGAGCTCTTCCTGGGGTGATTTCTCTCTTCCCTCCAAATATGAACTCCTGATAGTTTTTGTTCCTCCACTAAAAGTGATTCTGTGTTCATGTTCTTCAGCCCTAAATCCCATCAAACTCACCAATACAGTGACTTCTCAGAACTAAAACCTGTCTTTTGACTGATAGTCTGAAAAGTGAAATGCTCATCACAGAAACTACTGGTCTAAATCTAGTGTGTGAGACAGCAACATCTCTTCCTGCAGTGTTTGCTTTGGAAGGTCACCTCCATGCTATCACAGCCACCAGCTGCTAGAGCCAAGAATATTTGGGTCCTACCTTACCAGCAGGATTTGTGAAAACCTCCCAAGCATTCATCTTTCTTACCAGTACTTCTTCCCAAATCCTTGGACAATGGCCACATGGTCATTATTTGGACATTGCCAGGATGTGTCCTCTCCCACACTGTCCCCCTCTGCCATCCCTTGATGTCCAACCTTCTGAAACTCCGGTCTCGTTAGCTGTAAATGCATGTCCTTTGGTAGGACAAGAAAGGGAGCTTTTTCAGAGCTGAGCAGAGAAACGCAGTCCATGAAGCTACATGTGAAAGATGCTAGTGTTGATCACGTTACAGATTCACAGATGCTTAGGGGTTGGAAGGGACCTCTGGAGATCATCTAGTCCAACCCCCTCCTAGAGCAGGGTCACCTAGAGCAGGTTGCACAGGATCACATCCAGACAGGTCCTGAATATCTCCAGAGAAGGAGACTCCACACCCTCTCTGGGCAGCCTGTGCCAGTGCTCTGTCACCCTCATAGCAAACAAGTCTTTTCTCACATTGAGATGGAACTTCCTGTGCTCTAGTTTGTGCCTGTTGCCCCTTCTCCTGTCACTGGGCACCACTGAGAAGAGTCTGCCCCCTTCTTCTAGACACCCACCCTTCAGGTATTCATGAGTGTTGATGAGATCCCCCTTTCAGTCTNAAAGGTTAGACGCGGTACTGAAGGACATGGTTTAGTGGGGAATAGGTGGTGGGGGGACGGTTGGACTGGATGATCCTTGAGGTCTCTTCCAACCTTAATGATTCTATTCTATTCTATTCTATTCTATTCTATTCTATTCTATTCTATTCTACTCTATTCCCTTCTCCAGGCTAAACAGCTAAACAGCTCTCTCAGCCTTTCCTCATATGGAAGATGTTCAAGTCCTCTAATCATCCTGGTAGCCCTCTGCTGGACCCTCTCCAGTAGTTCCCTGTCTTTCTTGAACTGGGGAGCCCAGATCATGCATGTTAATGGGGTCACACACACAGAGATACGGGCACAGCTACACACAAGGTGATCTGAATCAGGCACAAGGTGGCTCAAAGCAAACACAAAAGATGGCTGTAGCATCAGCTAGCTTCACGTCCCATTCTATGGGGACAGGATGCATAAATGCCTTTGTGTTTACTGGTGTCTTAGCTCTTACTTTTGCTAGCTCAACTCAAAACCCTCAGCCCAGGGTTCAGGCTTCTGGGAGCTAAGGACCCGATTTGATGCCAAACCCTGGTTTGAGTTTAGCCAGAATAGGTGCAAAAGACCTTTCTGAGAGAGTCTGTGAGCTAAAGCAATGTCAGAAAGGAAACTAAAGACACTAGCAAAATTGTTGATATGGTGACACTGAGCAGCACAAGGACTCACAGAAAAAAACCCTCAAAAAAAGCAACAGAAGCTGAGATGGCGACTGAGCAACAGGAGAATGAGCCCGTTTCTGGGAGCCACGGAAGCTGACACGCACTGGCCAGCAGACAGCTGCAGCGTGCCTGCACGGCGGCCGTCAGTTCATGAATGTTTAGCCAGGTAACGTGTCGGAGCCCTGCACTACCTGCGTCAGCTACAAAGGAGGGCTGGCTGCTTGTGAGCTGTGCCTAATCCTGCCGGCATCCTCCTGTGCTCAGGAAAGGTGCCCAGGAGAAGGAGGTGAAGGGGTATGAACTTACCAACTGATGAAAATGGTCCTCCGCTATAACTGCCCTGTTCCCTCTCCCACCCCCCCTTCCCAAACCTTGCTAGGAAACTACTACACACACCTGGATGTGGCCTGCACACGGTAGCCACCAGGCAACTTGCACATGGTGAAATGGCTGTTGTAGGAGCTCAAATGTCCTCAGCTTAAACGTCAGACTGTCAGAGAGTGTTAAAAGTCCAGTTACTGGTTTGCTTCTGCTCCACTTCCAGCATATCAATGTGCAGGTCCAACTGCAGCCCCAGCTGGCTGGTCTCAGCACAGAGTACAGACAGGGCCAGTGAAACATTGCGATGCTCACAGTGGTGCTCACGCTGGGAAGGCCCATATAAAGCAGAAGAGCAAGAGTTCAGTCCTGTAAAACACTGACCCTGCCCAGCTCTGGAGCTCTGTGAAGATCCTCCAGGCAGGTCCCAGATGGACTGCATGGGCCAGCCAGGCATGGGTTCTGCAAACAACTGCACAGTTAATTAGCTGTGGCATTGAGGCTTCTACACTAAAAGCATTTTTTTTGTTGTTTGTTTTGTTAAAAAAAGCAGGCTTTTCTCTCTGACAGATGCTGGTTTGGAAGTGGACAGCTGAGCCTGCTGCCTGCAGAGTGGTCATGAACAAGATTGATGGTGAAGGGACATGTCTATGGTGCAGAAACACTTGCATGAGCCCTGCTCTGGTGTGTTCTTCCAGACGTCCCTCTGACCTCGCCTGCTTGCGCAAATCACAAGCCATAGAAGAGAAAGGCAGCATCACCGCTGCGGCACGGGGAAGGGATACCAGCAGATCAGACAGCACTGACCTTTTGCAGACCCGTTCACATGTGCAAGGCAGGAGCCGCATCACCGATGCTCACACTGAAACAAGAGAACGCTCCTCATCCTTGCCAGCGTGTTTTGGGGTTGGTCACAGCAGTGGTCGTGATGTAGGAAAAAAATAACGTACCTTGTGGGGAGATCTTATGGCAAGCCAGGGCACCGCTCCGCAGGAGGTGTCAGAGAAGGAATGGGGGCCACAGCTGCCACACAGCTGGAATCACAGCCACCCAGGCACAATCACAGCCAGGGGCCCTCGCCAGCAATGCAGGTGCTATTTCTGCTTCCCATGGCAGCACCAATAAACCGGAGAGGACACCAATGAAAAGGTAGACAGGCTTTTAATGGCATGATCAAGAATCCCCTTTTAATAACAAATCTAATGACAACTGTGTCTGGTATGAACAAGAAATGGCATCATCATTTTTTAATTTATTTATTTTTTTAAAGACGTGGTCTGAAGTTATGACGGATGCCAGGTGGATCTGTACACAGACAGGGCCTCTGTGATGCATGCCAGATTTTATGGCCAAGAAATTTGCCATGCAGTTGAACCGGATTGTGGTTCCTTGGTCGGAGTCGTACATTCTGTTTGCAGTGTGTAAACATTCTTCAGCTGCTTTCCTAAAGAATGCAAAGAAGATATGTAGAGAGATTTTAGCCTTGGGACCCGGTCGCATTTCCAGGCAGGCAGTACCGAGGAGCAGAAGTCCTGTCTCCAGGCCAAAAGACTTCGTCAGACTGTGCCAGAGGCGAAGGAAAACAGCGTCGGTGCGCCAGGTACAATATCTGAGTGTAGAGTCACATGCTATCGTGTTAAAAGGAGATATACAAAATTATCTGCGTTTCCAGCTCCAGTTCCTGTCCAGAGAAGCAGCAGCCCCGGCCCCGCAGCACAGCAGTGCCGCTGACGCCCTGTTACGCCCGGACTCCGCGCCTAAACCCCCGCGTCCTGCAGAGCTCGTCGCAGGCGATGGCCGGAGAGCCTCTGCCTTGCACCCCGGCAGCCGTTTACCCACGCGCTGCGCAAACGACAGCCGCTGCCTCCGCCGGCGACCGTGTCCGACCTCCTCGCGCTCAGGGCAGGGGCAAGGTGAGGCAAGCCAGAGGCAGAGCAGCTCCTGGCAAGCCCCACGCTGATACCGGCCCAGCAGTGCCCTCGCCAAGCGGAGATCTCGCCCCGCAGCCCCCTCTGGATTGGGAGCTGAGGTGGGCAGGAGGAGTTCTCGCCTTCGTGCCTGCCTGGAAGCCACCTCTGGATTTGCTGTGGTAGCTCCCCTACTCCTTTTAGCACAGGGGGTATCAATGCCTACTCTGAACCTGCTTTCCAGGCACCTGCAGCTCCAGAAGGGAAAGGGATAATGTTTCTCCTCACAACCCGGAGCACCAGCCGGCATGGTGCAGGGCTGGCTGCACAAGTTGGTGGCCAAGCCTGCCTCAAGCTTTGCAGAAACCCAGGAGGGCTTCAGGCCCCCAGCCAGAGCGGGACTGACCTGCAGGGAGTACACAGCGACTCTGAAGACAAGATGTGCCAGGAGGTAAATTTGGAAAGAGGGGACAGGTCAGTTATGGCTTACAAATCACTGTCACTTCACGGGATCCTGGCCGTGCCCGGCGTCACAGCACACCACAGCCTGCAACCAGGGCTGCTCTCTGCCCTCACAAAGATACCAACCCCAGCGCTCAAGGACGTGCCACTAACCTGCCAAAATGTCAGCTGGCTCTGCTGTTACGATCAGCATGGTCCCAGCCCCTCGGAGAGCAGCAACAGTCTGAGGAAGAGCAAAACATCCATCCAGGGTTCCACAGAGGACCTCGGGAGCCCAATGGCACCCACCCAGCATCAGTGGTACAGGCACGCACCACGTGGAAAGGGCCTGGGCAGGAGCCCAAGCTGTCTCCCTCCTGTGCAGATGTCGGAGTAGCTGGCAAACAGGTGGAATGAAAGGTGGTTGCAAACTCCCTGGTGGCCCCCATGTGCTTTGTGAAACCAGCCTAGCACCGCTGGAGCACGGGCACGGTTAAGCCAGAATAAATTCATTTGAAACCAAAGTCATGTCCACAAAGGGACGTTCACTGTGTTCACAAGGTGTAATTTAACTGCAGTCGATTGATGTGTGGGGCAAGGCCTTAGGTGGGCACCAGTGTCTGTGCACATGGAATAGTGGTGGGATCATGCCAGGGGTCAGTAAACGATACAGAGAAGAAAGAAGTGTGCTAAGGGACCATCGAGCTGCTACTGGAGCTGGTCAGGCTATCAACAGATACTTAGTCATCTTCTTACAGAGGATCTACACTGAGAAAATACCTCTGTGTTGGAAAGGAGAAACATCAAAGATTTTCTTGCCTCCACACAACTTGCTTAGGAGTGAAGCATTTCACTAGCAAAGAAACCATGGTTGTGTTAGTCAAGGGCAGGCAGGTGGGCAGGGACTCTCCAGACCCCAATCCATCCCCCAGTGACTACAGCTCTGATGGCAAGCATGACGGCTGCCAACCAACCAAGCTGGGGTGTTTTGCCCCCCGGTTCATGCTCGGGCGAGTGGAGCCTCACAGCTCACATGTGCTTTGGTAGAGCGGTACCCTGTTCCTCTGCCCACGGCCACCACACACAGCAGCCAGTCCTGCACACGTCGGAAATCCCATAGCGTCAGGGCACTTCTTTGAAGGTAGCAGGATCCTTTTCAACCTTTAGCCGCTATATATAATGGGCACTACTTATATTATATTGTTATAATAATATGTTATAATATTCTTTACTTAAAAAGGGCAAGCAAAGTGTCCTGCCTCTCACAGATTCCAAGCACAACTGACTAGGAGAGGTTTGCTACCGAAACACCTTTTGCACCAAGACAAGCAGAAGTGTTCGTGCTGCCGGCCAGACAATCAGTTAAGCAGCTCCATCCGTGTGTTTGAACCCCCCCAGCATTAGTCTGACTGGTGCCATCGGTCCTTCTGCTCCCTCTGCTCATATAACCTGTCCTCACATGGGCTTAGTGCTGAGAACCGTCTTTCAGATTCACCACTTGGAACATTCCCCCCCCCATCCCTGTTTCTTTGCAAACATCTCCTGGCCAGACAGCAGCCACTGCCTGATTTTTACCGGCCAGTGTGCCAGCTTCTCAGCAGGCGGGACCTTTGCAGACCCCAGCAAAGTGAAGACTCATCGGAGCGTTTGCTTTATCTCATGATACCAGGCAGTTCCCAAAGACGCTCAGGCTCCTGACATGCACAGGACCCCACAATGCTCCCCTGAACAAGTCCTATCTGTTCCTACCACCCATGCACATCCACGCACAGGTGCAGGCACAGCACTAGACTGTCTCAGAAGTCCCCTCAAGACACACATGGGCACAACGCTGCAGCAAACACACCGATGGGGAACCACCTAGTGTCGGGCTGTTCCCAGAAATTCCCACAAACATGGAAAAGTGCTGAGAAGACTTCTTCTCCTCCCCTGACCCCAAACAGTTTTCTTTATTCTTTCTAGCCATTTCCTCTCCTCTGGTCAGCTTGATCTTCAATTCGATCTTCTCTTCTTTGCAGTGAAGCAAGGATGCAGCCTCACACCAACAGCAGTGTTTGAGCAGGCCTGTGTGTCCTTGAGGCTTGACAGAGCTTGCACACCATGTCTCATGGCAGGGAAAAGCAGGGTCTTGCCTCTCCTGCCTTGCTGGAATGTGACAGCCCACCATGTCCTGTGATGCCAGACTGGATGGTCTGGCATCCCTCAACCACCTAACTTCTCCCTAACATTACAGGTCTTGTCCCCTCCTGTCCCCAGACATGATCTCCTGTGTTTGCTCCAACTATGGCAGGTACCCTTCCAGCCTCCCTGCGGCGCGCAGGAGGAAGGGAGGGTGAGAGGACCCTTTTGCAGGGCTGTTTTCACAGTAACGCTAGCAGAGAGCATCACCGCTGGTCCACCTGCCTGCCAGAAAATCCCTCCAGAAGACCCACAAAAGGCATGGGAACTTCTGCAAGCAGATTGTGTTGAGCATCCCTGTGGTGGGGATACCCTGGAGTCACACTCACCATTGAAGGCCAGAACCTTGAAAATCAGAGCCAGGGAGGAGATCCAGAGCAGCACCCAGATGGCAGGGGCTTTCCTGAGTCCCTCTGCTGACACCTCCAAGAGGGATCAAGCCATCGCCTCCTGCAGCACGCTAATCGAGCTGCTAACAGGGGGCTTACCAGCGTGCCTGGGCCTGGCAGTGCCCTGTGACCAGCTCTGCCAGCAAAACACGGCTCTGTGGACCACCTCTTGCGAGCAAACGCTTGATATCCACTTGACTGGAAGAGCACAGCACTGAAGCTCCTGTAAAAGTAACTTCAGCGAAGGCATGAAAGAGGCAACGTGACACCCAGCCAGGATCACAGCAGCACTTGCCACTGGGAAGGGGAGCACGTCTGAAGACCCACACTTGTGAGATACATGGGGACAGTCAGGCCTGGCAGGAACGACCCTTAGAAGCCTTTCAGCGATGGCGCCCAGCAGCTCCCGCGCAGGTTCTCTGGCCAGAAAGCACTGCCGCACAGCCAGCTTTCGCTGCCATCACACCCGATGGCGCGGCCCTCTCCCATCCGGAACAACCAGGGAGCACCGTGCTGTTGACGCACCCTCTGTTCCCCTCCATGCCAAGGACAGCTGGGAAGCAGGGCTGTGCCGGGGCAGGGGGGCTGGTAGGACAACCACGGGGAGAGACAACTCGTGCCAGCGCCAGCTCCCTGGGTTCCCAGCTGTGTTCCTCAGCCCGGCCCTGTCAGACATGGCTGGGAACAGCTGTTACCTTCTGTGCAGGAAATGTTTCACTTGCTTCCTGAGATCTGCAGAACCTATCTGGTGGCTCTCCAGTATGTGACAGCTTTGGCTTATGTCCGGCAGGACCAGGAATCTACTGCACCACAGAGATGTCACCCTGGTGTCACCAGCTTCCTGCCTGCTACTTGCAGTTGGGTTATGGTGGAAAGACCTCTTAGAAGACAGCTAGGTTTCTCATAAAACTTTTTAGTAAGAAAAAGTTCCCATGTTCCTGTGAAAGATTTCACTGGACTGTCACTTCACAACTAAAAGCCCGCCCGATTTCTTCATCCGCTACTCCGTCTTCCCTGCTTTCATGTGCCAGATGGAAAATCTCTGCCCTGGAGCTTCCTTCCTGACATGGGTATAGCTGGGCCACAGAAATCTCTCCTTTAAACTTTCTTTTGAACAAATACATTGATTGTGCTTTATTGGCCTCCCACGATAAGGCAGGTTTGCTAACCCTGTTAATAGTCCTGTACTCCTCTTTCCAAGCTCTTTCAAAATGTCATTTTGGGCACATGCATCTAAGACCAGGATGGAGCATCTGGGAAAGGCTTCGTGACAAAGTCTTACCATCTAAGCACTCTAAAATCAATAGTCTCCCAGCAAATTAATGAGTGCTATTATGGTTTATAGCTCTGGAAATAATCTGTGTTTGGGTTTATTCTGTTTTTTAGTTTCTGAACATAGAATCATAGAATGGTTTGGGTTGGAAGGGACCTCAAAGCCCAAAGTTCCAACCCCCTGACATGGGCAAGGACACCCTCCACCAGACCAGGTTGCCCAAAGCTCCACCCAACCTGGCCTTGAACACTGTCAGGGACGGGGCCTCCACAGCTTCTCTGGGCAACGTGCAGGGCTTATTTAGGTTGTAGTATGACCCACGCTTCAAACTCCCATGAAGTTACAGTGCCACCAGATGAAGTGAGCACACTCTCTGTCCTCTCCTTCCCCTGCATCTGTTGTGTGACCAAATGCTGAACCAGATTGATGAACTGAACCAGATGAAAACCAAACCAGCAAACCAGAGCGCTTGGTGTCATGCTGGATCAGCATTTCCAGCCACTTCGCCAAATAGCTGTCCCAGAGTAACGGGGTGGGACTGTGCAATGAAACAGCTGGAACTGGGAGGAAACACTGCTTTTGGTAGCAACATCAGCTCAGTTCATCAAACCACAACCTGACCTTGGAGTTCTCATGCTTCCCTGTGAAGATGAGGGCGTGTTTTCAGATGAGTTTTAGAGAAACTGTGCTTCTTACTCTACCACGGTGAACATCAATGAAAAACCCTTTGAGCTAGGTTAAATAAATTCTTAGCATTAGCAACACTGAGCCTGTCACATAAGAGGTAATTCCCATCACCTATTTCTAGACATTTCCCTGCCTGGATGTCCAAGGAGTATCCTGTTCTCCCAGCCACCCCATCACAGCTCTCATGCTCCTTTCCAGCACAACGTTCCTGTAGATGTGAACAACTTTGGGATTCCTCGGACACGATGGCTATCAGTGTGACTGTATTTATGTTCAAAGGAATCAAGGTTATTACTGTCCAGATTCCTCTATCAAGCTTTGTTGTCTGCAAATATTAAGTATTTGCAGGTAGTTGTGGCTGTGGGAATACAGATCAGCCATATTTTTGTTCTGCCTCATGCAAAACCTCTTTTAGGCATGACAATGGTGCGAAGCCCAAAGTACTTGGGCCTGGAGTGTTTCCCCCTGTGAAGTGCGGGGAAAATTCTGTGACTACTTCAAGGCCTCATCAAGCTCAGACAGGTCTCAGTCCTCTCCTGGCTTTCATTTTTAAACCTTCCTAATCAGTCTGGGGGCTACAAAGTTGGTTGATTTAGTTCCAGCTGAGCACTAAGCTTTATTATAACATTACCTGAAGAGCACAACCCTTGCTTTTTTACATTCACGTTGTTAGTTCTCACGCAACGTGTGGAAGAGCTGAGCACCGAGAAGGAGAATGACATAAACCCGACGTCCGCAACTCAACCCGCTGTACTCTGGGATAGAAATGCACAAGGTACCCACGGCGTGCCAGCAAACCTCTCCTCGCAAAGCAGCAGCTTTTGAGTATACTACAGGATAATAATTTCCCACCCTGCGGTGTAGGGGATCCTTCAACCACAGTGCCAAAATTCACAAACACCAAGAGCATGACAATAAAGCACAAGGAGTTTAGGTGCAAAGGGCACCCAAGCTAAAGGCATCCAGTGACTATTCACATCTTCAGGATGGAGCTGTGTTTGGTGGACTGTGGGTCTGCGGCACCAACCACACTCAGGTCAAGAAGAACCACCCATGTTGGGAGATGTGGTCTCCACAGATCACAGTTTGGCATTTGAGACAGAAGCGGCTGTGGTGTGCTCCCTTCTACATCAATTAGCAAAGCACTCTTGGTTTCCCAGCAAGCTGCCAATAGATCCCTACTTCCATCTAAATACCCACCACGCAGGCATCTGCTGGAACAGCAGCAGTGTCGCTGAGCAGCAATGCCAGACGGCCTCCTCCGTGGGACATACTGGAGCAGATAGGAGCACCCAGCAAGACCTGCCTGTCTCCCACTCCCACCTGCTGAGGCATCTCTGGAAAGGAGAAAAGAGCCCCCTCCACCCTGCCCCTGCTCTTATCTCGGCACACAAGGATGCATCCATCCCTCCTGGCTAAGCTGGTGGCAAACCCTTCCTTACACAGGTGGCAGGAGACGAGCCAACGCTCAAGTAGATGGTGGCGGCCAAGGCTGGCGTTTTCCCAGCAAGGAGAGAGGAGGGAGCTGCCTGCAGGACAGGAGCCTTCCTCTCCAGCAGGCCTTGCTCCCATCGCCTCTGCTCCTCCTTCCAAAGCCAGGGTCGGTGTTGGCGACCGGTATTGCTAACAGAGAGAGGGGGATGCCTGGGGAGGGAGGAGCTCAGGCACTCGGCAGGCTGCCTGGGTCGCTGCTTGGTGCTGTGCGTTAGCAAGCGTGAGCTGCGGGCTGGATGTCTCCCTTCAAGAAGGCTCCGTGGCTCAGAGGCTCTCAGGCCTGTGGGAGCTGATCACGATGGTGTGGGGTGAGAGTGAGTGAAGCATTGAAGTACAGCTACTGCTCTACACTTGTGGGTCCAGCATGGAAGGCTGTGCTGCAGCATCTCAAGTGTATACTATATGCAGAAGTTACCCAGTCTGTTGGGCTGGCAGACGAAGATCATTATCTGGCAGCTGCCTTACTTTCCAGGGACACCTGCTTTCCTTTGGTTGCTGGACTCTGAGTCTGGGATTTTCCTCTTTGCTGTTTTTTGGCCACACCAGGGGAGGGCAGGGAATCTCCTGTCGGCCCCAGGGCCTGAGCTGGGGGCTGAGGTCGGGGGGAAGGAGGAACTCGCTGAAGAGCAGTCCCTGGCTTATGCTGTCGGCAGGGAGAAGGACTTTCCCTCCGAGGTGGCAGCTGGCTTCTGGGCGAAGCACTGGGGTTTCTTGAAGGAAGGACAGGGCTCCGAGGGGATGCACAGCTGGACCTCCGTGAGCTGCTCCGTGGAGGAAGAGAAGTGGAGCTCGGCAAAGGAGGAAGCCGACTTTGTACCTGTGTTGTTCGGCACTCATTTGGGACACTCCCAGCTGGTCTCTGCGCCTGAAGCCTGCAGGGGAAAAGAAGAGAGAGGATGAAGGTGAATTTCTGCAAGAGACTCTGGGCTTGTGGCAGGTTTGGCACGAATGTTGCTGGGCAATTACAAGGAGCCTCCAGTGCCAGAATGACAGGAGCTATACTGTGAACAAGACGGGGCACTGGTTTGAACACCATCCTGCAACTCTCGATGCTCTTAACTATTAAGTGTTCGCCCTGATCCTGCAGCACCCCCTGGGACAATGCACAGGCATGGTTTGGCTGATAGCACGTATCTGGAACCCTTCTTGACACGCAGCGTGGATGCAGCATGGATGCAGCAGCCTCTTTCAAGGCAGGAGATACAATTTGGGAACATGGGCATGAGCTGGATTGCAACAGTTGGCCCTTGATGGGGGGTTGGTACCTGTCAGATAACTGGAAGATAAACCAACCCACAGGGATCCACTCCTTTCACTCCACATCTCTGAAAGAGCAGAATTTTCTGGACCTGCCTGTGGCAGAGCCACAGCAGCAGCTCTGCGCCTGGGCTGGACCTCCAGCCCCAAGGCAAGGCAGAAAAGCCAAACACTGGTGAATTCAGAAGGTCCACCTCCACTTACATCTCTATACTTATATGATAGAGAGTCAGGTACCTCCAAAATAATCAAGGCACAGGGATGTGTAGGGAATTCAGACCACGTGGACGTGGCCCATGCTGTTCCAGGTGACTGCCCAAGCATGTGCACCTCCTGTTCTCCAGCTCTTCACACGCTGGCCATTTTCTGAGTCAATCACAACTGGCAACCTCACAGCCCTTTCAGCTCTGATCACAATAATACCTGCAGAGTCACGGCTGTGCCGAGTACGCTGCAAAACAGAGCTCAACACTGGAGGGATCTGCTATTAGCAGGATCAGACCAAATGAAAGAGCTCACGGAAGGGAAGGCCTCAAAGCCAGGGCAAGTGAAGAGGGGCTTGGCCCTTTGGCCAGACTGAGCCAAAGACAACAGAGAGGTGGGAATCTCACACACCGGTGAGCTGAACTGACTGTAGGAAACAGGGATGGACCACACATTTAAGCCAAGTGAAGGGTAAAGCAGTGGGAGGTGATCAAAGCCCTGGCTGTGCATCCTCAACAGGTCCAGCATTGTGCATTGCTCACCGTTTCGGTCTTACCTGTGGGCAACAGCTGCGTCCTGTGGGGAGCTACCCAGCACTGCCATTGTGATGGCCATGGAGCTCTCAGACTTTGCTGCCTCTACTGGTGTTTTCACTGGCATGATGGGCCGAGGAATTCTGCTCTTTGTGCTTATGGGTCTCTCTTCTTTCCCCAGGAGGGCAGCCTTCTCCTTCCCTGCCTTCCTTGGGATGGAGTCATCAGAGTCGTGGGTGTCCTCCTCAGAACCAGTGGCTGACAGGGTTTCTGAGGCCCGCCGCCTGTCATCGCTGGACGACGCTGAGGAGGAGGCTCCCGAGGCAAGCCGAAGGAGGCGGTTTTGCCTCTTCTCCATCACTAGGCGAGCCAAGTCAGGTTGCTTTGCTCTCTTATACAGCCTCTCTTTGGCCGAGAGTGAAGTTGAAAGGTCTGAGCCGGTGTCCTCCTCAGAGAACAAAATGGGTATCCGACTTCTATACCTGGAGCCCAGAGGTCTCCTGGGGCCCTGCTGCGGTGTGTCGAGGAGGGTCTCCGCTCGCTTAAGGTGCTCTGCCGCCGATGCTGACTTCTCAAGGTCAGGCTCCCTTGTAACCGCCTCACCAAGCTCTTCCAAATCCTGCGAGAGTGCCACTTTGTCGGAGAGCTCCGTCTTGTCCTCTGGAGGCTTTGCTACGCCGTTGGGAAGGACCAGCTGCTCCTCCACTGTCTCTGAGGTGGTTTCAATGTGATTAGCCAAAAGTGCGCAGCGCTCTGCCTCTGCACCTTCTAGCCCTGAGCGTATGCTTCCATTCTCCACCAGCACCAGGTTGTCCTCCAGCTCTTCTTCGATAATGACCTCCTCAAACTGTCCCGGAGGGCAGTACTCCTCATGCCTCATCAGCTGGCCGCTGGAGGACATGACATTTAAGTGAGTCTTTTCAGCAATATGAACAAAGGTGCGCTCAACTTTGGTAAACGGGGAGGAAGCTGTAGCCACTGCCATGGGAGGCTTTGGTTCAGATTTAAGGACTGAGGACAGGGTCCCTGGCTCGGATACATCCAGTTGGCTACCCATAGGCTGTGGCCGCTCGCTCTGAGGTGTCAGTGCAGCAAGAGTGCCCAGATCAACTTCTGGAGGCAAGTCTGTGGTCACCGGAGACTTTTTCAGATCACCTGGTGAAAACAGCACTAGTGTTTTTGAGCCTTCCTCCAGCTCCAGGTCCCCGTCAGCAGTGGACGCTCGACCCTTGGATCCCTTCTGGTCATCAGCTAGGAGCGTGGATGGTGCACACTCCTGGCTGCGCTCTGTGCTTTTTTGACTCAGGTCGCTGCTAGAACCACTGTGCATGTCAATTTCATACCCCTCCTCCTCTGCCTCCTCCTCCTCATCTTCCTCCTCCTCATCTTCTTCCTCATCTTCTTCCTCCTCCTCTTTTCCATTCACTTCCAGATAAGGTTCCAGAGGTTTGCAAGGAGCAGTCAAGACAACATTTGAGAAATCAACTTTCTTTATCCGCTGGGATACCTTAGGCTTTTCCCAGTAGTCCGACACATCTTTTCTGAAGTCTTGATAAGGCAAACTTAAAGGCACCGCCTTGGGCAGACCATTCATTTCAAAGGACTTCAGCATATATGCCTGCAAGAAGACAGATGTGACAAAAGAAAAGGGTTAGTATTCAGACATAGCACTGACACAGACGACATCAGGAACAACAGCAGTGGGAGGAAGCATCAGTGGAAAGTATCTAACCCATCACGCTTCCAAAACACATGCCTGAGCAGTGATCTCTCGATCACTCAATTTGTACAAACCTTAGAAAGGAGAGATTCACAGATACTTATCAATGAAGGCAAAAAAATGTGCCAAAGGAGTTCCTTTGTTAGCTGTCTTTAACCTGGACCTAAAAGCTGTTTGCAAGCAATTCCTCAGGATTTTTTCGTGTTTCCAAATCTGCTTCACTATTTATATATTTATTTCAGTATTAATATATTTACATATTCACTCCTTCCTGGAACTGTTCAGCAACTCTTCTATGCCCAGGTCACAGTGAAATCAAGGTGCCCCTCTGGGCTGAATAAATTTCCTGATCGCTTTCCAGTATCACCCACCATTGCTCTCGGGGCAATAACCATTGCAGCGCTCCCGTGCTCCTGCACTGTGCTATTCATCCCTCCCTTCTGCTCCCACGGCCCTCCAGCAACTCGTAATTTTGTCTTCTACAGGCTTCTTTTTCACTAAAATGATCAGCAAGTCAGTCAGGAAAGCTGACATGTGAAGTACCGTTACTAGACTCTAGGGTGTCCAACCATTAAAACCAGTGGGAGGACAGGAGTTGGTGGAGGGCAGCGTTTCTTGAGCAGCAGTCTCTGGCGCAGAGGCTGCCCATGAGGTGCCGGGAATAGGTTGTGAGGTGATTGTAAATAATACTAACAGAGAAGGAGCAGCTCACACACACATGCACATACTTGACCAAACAAGCAAAAAAAGGGCAAAATAAATAGGAAATGCCCACTGAAGTTTGGCCTAATTAACAATCAGTGGCAAATGGCAACCACAGCAGCACCGCTCCGCAAAATGGATTGTAAAAGACCCCAGCATTTAGGTCACTCTTCTATGAAGAGGGATGGAAAATGAAAGCCTGTCCATAAACTCAACCAGTCAATAATGCACCACGTTACCCTTGCAAAGTCCTAATCATGAACAGAACGGCTCCAAGCATCTGCGTTTCCAAGCGGCATCTGACAGCGTCAGAGGACATTTAGGTGGCACGACTAAACAAGCCCCCATGTAACTATACGGGCTACAGAGCTGCCAACAGCCAGCACATTCACCTGGCTACCTCTTTGTCCCGGGGGGGGATGGAAAAAGCCCTCAAGCTTTTCAGTCCGATGACACAGTTTCAAATTGTGCTGAAAATCTGCACGTTATTCTGTGCAGAGCAACTGCCCGATCAGGATGCCTGAAAAATGTACGATCATCGTGCTCATGTGTAACAGGGCCATTTCACATACATTGGTGGGCAGCATCAGGCCGTTGTGCACGGTGGTAAGTTGTTATTCGCTGAATATTTCTTTTTATATCTTAGAAATTAAACCACAGACTGGTTTTGGCAATGCGTCTGGAGGCCAAAGCTGGTTCTCTTCTTTCATTAAAGCTGAAGCCTGACCCTGAAGATGGTCCTGTATTAGCCTGGTTCGGGCTTTCACTGACCCACTCTACCTTTTGTATCGGGATGACAGATGTGGAACTTGGACTGGTAAGGGGGATTCACCACCCTTTGCAAAGGAAACTACTCGGCTTCCTCCCTCAGGCATTTCTTTGAAATTAGTCCATTCAGCAGCCTAAGACTGGATTCTGGCTGTTGGCTGGCTTTGTTTTTTGCAAGAAACACACCCATAGTGCTATCCTTGGAGTCCTCATCAAACAGATGCCCTGCCCCAGTGGGACTGGGACCTGATAAAGAAGCCCTGACCAACACCTTGCCTTGTGCTGAGCCTCACACTGGAAAGAGTACCCCATCCCCAAAAACAGTTCACCTCCTGCTCGACTTCACTCCATTTCCTAGGTGCTGTGGTTGATGGTACAGTTGGAGGATCACTGGTATCTCTTTGCATCTGTAAACCTTCAAATCTCCTCTCAGCTCTTTGGGTCCTGTGTCATCTCATCGTCCTTCTGGTCAAGAACTGCATCCAGTCCTGCAGTGCACATCCTAATTAGGGCAGAGATATGGTTTCCGTGCCCTGCAGTCTGCCCCACCAGCAGCCTGGTTTCCAGCAGCCTCTCTTTCCTCAGCAGCTCTCTCCCTTGCAAGATGTGAAGTTTTTCTGAGATGAGATTGCACTATACAGTAAGGTATGACATGGAGCTGGACAGCATAGTGTTGCTGTAAAAACAGTAGTGGTTCTTTCCTTCTTCTGCTCTGGTCCCCCTTTGGTGTCATTGAGTCATGCTGAGGATACTTTTCCAACCTTCATGTACTTCCACCTCTGGCTGTAGAAATTCCTTGCGGTACTTTGCAAATGGACTGCCTTTCTCCCTGACATTGCATTTCCCCCAAGTATTTTCTGTTTCACTGCATGGACACTGGTGATTACATGGGCACAACAGTGATTGCTTGTCTTCTACCTACCTTTGGGAGACTTGGACTGCTTAATCTGCTGCATGCAGTACCCCAAAATTGTCAGAATGCATTTCTTAAAGCAGCCTGAGACTGTGGTTCTTTTGCCACTGTAAATGCACCGTGGAGAAAACCCAAACAGCATAAATATGCCCAAAGTTACCTACAAACCAAACTTTCTTGAGTCAAATATTTTAACACATATGTTCTTACCTTTGCTGCTATCACCACCTGAAGCTGTTAACAAGGAAGACTGTCCTAGGGCATCAAAGTCTGAGACTGTCTTCACTGCTGAGTTACTGTGATCAGCAGTTAGCTGCACGCGGACACCCTGCTGAACTAGGTGTTCCCAGTTTGAACCCCTCACTAGAGAAGCTTGTGTCCTCTTGTGACAGTCATCATCTGTCTCTTGTACTACAGCACACTGAGCTGCTCTAGGACCCAAAGGCTGGAGAAGAACCTTTCTCCTCTGATGTACCCATGGGGAACTGTGAGAAGATGCCAGAAGATCGGGAGTGGAAAAGCATAGCCTGTATCTTAAAAGTGCAGAAAAAGAAAGGTGTAAGGAATCTCTGGAGGTCTCTGCTCCAACCACCCCTCAAAGCAGGACCAGCTTAGAGCTGGCTGCTCCACGCCCTGTCCAGCTGAGTTCTGAGTATCTCCAAGGATGGAGATCTCACAATCTCTTTGGGACCCTGTCCTAGTGCTTGAGGCTCTTCAATGGTGAAAAAGTTTTCCTTACATCTAATTCCTATATCTAATTTTCCTTTCATGCAGCTTGTGTCCAACACATCTCATCCTTTCACTGTGCACCTCTGAGAAGAGTCTGACATCATCCTTTCATCAGGTAGTTCAAGGAAGAAATAAGTTCCCACCCCTATCCTTCTCTTTTTAAGGCAGAACAAACCCAGATCTCTCAGCCTCTGCTCATGTCACACGTTCTAGTTCCTAATGGTCTTGACAGCCCTCTGCGAGGCTCACTCCACTACGAGCAGAAACTATGCCGTGAGCTGAGGCGGCCACCCCATTTTAAAAAGCTGCCAAGGCTGTGAGTGAGCAGAGCTAGTCTGGAGCTGGCCGAATCTGAGTCAAAAGAACTTCCTTCACTTCCAGCAAGCTCTGATCTCTGCCCATGTTCCTCACTTGCACAGAAGACACAATGCCTGTCCGTGGACAGTGAACCAATTTTTCCCACCTGCCTGGGCTCAGATCTTCACTCCTGACTCCCTTCTGACTTGTCAGTCGATTGCCCAGGAATGCGTATGGCAGTACATGGGCCTGAGTGCGTGTGCCCCACAAAGTCTGCGCGTTTCACCTCCTCAACACTCTGTCTCTCCATAAAACTTGACTGCATTTAAATCCAGTGTAGCTAGTAACTACTTTGGGTAACAGCATGTATCTGGAAGGCAATAAATAGCCCTGTGTTGCACAGAGGCCAGAGTTAGAAAATAGAGAGGAAGGAGAGTCAGGAGAGAAAAAGATCTACCTGCTCGTATTTGGCAGAGGCAGAAACCAGCCCCTTCAAGTCCATCTCTGCCCCTGTGCTCGTGAACAGCTACACTGAGTCTGGGGTTTGTCTTCACAGTAAACTGGCGGGGTTTCAAATGAGCAGGGTCATTGGCACTGGGACATCCTCAGAGGAGATTATGTCACCCAATATGGGCAGCAGTAAAGTTCCTACATCCCAGTGATACTACAAATACTGCAAAAATCAGCAAAGGTGCAGTCTCCCCTTTGCTACGGCAAGTTTACAACCACGCGTTAGAAGTTCCCAGGTCCCCTTGAATAGGAGTAGCCAGATGTGTTCTTCTCAGGCAGCGGCACGGAGCAAACTCACGCTGGTGGGTTCAGGAGCACTACTGTCATCCAGCTCGTTAGCGTGCTCATACCCATCCTGCCCCACGCCAAGTCACGCACGCTGCCCAGGTCCCTACAGCAATGAAGAGTTACGACAGTACCTTGTCTGCATGGCTTTCTGGTGGTCTCACAGCTCGTGAGGGCATAGAGGAGACCCCATAGCCTGCCTGTGCCTGTGTCCCCGCAGCAGAGCAGTCTGTGGCATGGCACAAAGCGGGCTCGGTGTCCACCAGAAAAGCTTGCCCTTTCGAGCAGCTCTGCACTGACACGGGGGAAAGGGAACAGTTTCCTGCATGAGCCTCATCAATTTTCCCCTAGACTGTAGAATTTGAGATTTTTGTTTCCCTCCCATCTCTTGGTTTTAAAAATTTGAAGTGCAATAATTTGTGAAAAATAAAAACCAACCAAAACCCCACCAGTTACAGGAAAAAAATCACAGTACTTGCCTAAAATAAAACCAGGAAATGCCGCATCTCTTCTATGTACCATTCTGTTTCAGACCATGCTTTAAACTGTGTTTCAGACTACGGCGTCAGTGCGTCCTTCTGCAGCGTCTGACAGATGGACACACCTGCCACACACCAAGAGCCTCACGGAGGCAAACCAAAACACGCTTGAGGCATTCATCACGGAGCAGACGCACTTAGGACCCTGCCAGAGGCAGACTCAGAAGAATCCTGACCCTCCATCCAATTCCTAGGAGAAAAAAGGGACTCACACACTGTGCAACCCTGTAAGTCGGAGACCACAGCCTCATCCTAGTTCTTCCTCCCAGACCGTCACCTGCCTGCACAAACTGCTCTCTGCCTTTGAGGAGCTGGGGTCTCGTGTTTCTCCTGCAAGGGGGAAAGTTTCCACCACCTTTCCCACAGGTACCATGCACCTGCTGCCCGCAGCCTCCCTCTCCAGCCACTTCCAGAAAAACTCTGAATTAGTAACTGGGCACTTCGCACCAAAGCAGCTGTGTTTCCTCTTCCAGACTGACCCCAGACAGACCAGCAGCAGCTGGGGTTGAACCACATGCCGCTCTACAGCTTTCAAACAAGAGTCACGGTGAAAGGCAAGCGTGGTCGGATCCCCTGAGCAGCCCAGGCAGGACTACATTACTTGCAGAACAGCCAGACTTTTGCATCCATCTCCCTGGGGTTCTGGGGCGGTGGAGGGGCTGGAAGTCTACCAGATGTTCTTAGACACCTTGTCAAATGTCTGACGGGAGACAGCCATCCACCCACCCTATGCACACCGCGCTGCTAGCCAGGGGAAGATGCCCAGTGTAAGAAACCAAGAGCAACGTGATAAAGTGTTTCTGCTGTGTTTGTAGGTGTTGAATTGTGCCAGCTAAAGTTTAGCCAGTTTGGATGCTGGTAACCATCAAGGCAGAGCTCTAAAAACTCAGGTACGCTGGGGCTAGCTGTAACCTGCTGCGTTCATCAGTGAACTCACAATGTGGCCTTCCCAAAGCACATGAAACACATCTCCAACAGTCACGGAACTGTGTTTCTGTTCCCAGATCTGTCTTAATTGCAAGTTTTCAGTGATCAGAACAGTAAACAATAATGAAACTCTCCCTGTTCTACCAGAGCTCCTTCATCTCCCTGCTCGGTGCTCCCATGTACCCAAGGATGAGCAGGGGACACCTTCCCAGAGCTGGAAAGCAAAGGGAGTAGAAAAACAAAGCAAGAAAACAAACAAAAAACCCAGCCATCACCAAGGTGCTGCCTTTGATTCTTTAATAAGGTTTTGGTAGTATACAAGCTTTTTTTTTTCTTTTCCTCTTTTTCCGATTGTCTGGATTAACATACATGGATTTAAAAAAGGCACAAAATCCATTGCACAGCTTCTGTTTTGTTTGTTTTTGATGACATTGCCTGTTCATTGTGGTTTCAAGTGTAGGATTTTACAGTACTCTGCAGCATTTACAGCATGGTCTACATACAGGTAATCAATGCATGCTTTTATACAGGAGACAGAATTCAAATTCCCTCTCGGTATTTCTATATACACAATAATACAGTGGTTTTCTTCTGAAAAAAGCTTTAAATTGGTCTTGCATGCTCGGTGTGCCAGAAGAATTAGTGCAAGCATATATTACAGTGTTATTGCAGTACAAAAAGGTGTTGACCTTAGGCTGTAAAGGGATTAGATACAGGAAGAATAAAAAGACTGAAGGAAAACAAGCTTTGGATCCCTTTAGTCAACTACGTCCTTCCAAATGGATCCCTACTCAGTACCGCCTTTAAAGCTACAGCAGGCTGCTTCCTCTCGTCTCCCTGCTGCCCTCCCCCTGAGACGAACTTCCACAGCTTCTTCAAACCTTCTGTCCCTAGCAATCGATGAGGACTTCTGGCAGCTCGAGGAAACCCTTCTGCTGTGCCTCCCAATGCCGGAGACCTGCTTGAAGGGGACCTTCCTGAGATCCACTGCTTCAAGCAAACTCAGTTCCCAGCAGATGAAGTTTCTCAAGCAAACCAGGAAGCACACAACAGCTTTTGTCTCCTCTCAGTAGAAATTACTACAGAAACCCACATTCACCTCCTGCTTGAATAGTGGTTGGTTAAATACGGTTTGGACTCTCTCCTGCTTAGCAGCAACAGAAGTCTAACAGGTGACACAAGGTAATGCAAAGGAAGGATATGCTGGTCCCTGAGATTCTTCATGGGAGCTGGAAAGTCCGAGAAGCAGAAATCAAGTTCCCAACATGACGTTAATTGTCTCATTGGGAATGGGAAGAGGCCTTAGTCCTGAGAGATGCAGATGGCACACTGACAGCAAGAGCCGTAGTCCGGTCTTCCCTGTAACAGCTTTGATTTGGGTACTATCAGGACCTTAGCATATCCTGGAAGTGACATTATCCTCTGCCAACATAGACTAAGCTTATTTGAGACTGGGAGATCTGGCAGGATTAAAAACAGTGAGTGGGAAAAACCTAGAATCTGAGTTTCTGAAGCAGCTCTTTCTTCAAACCAGCAACAAATGAGGTAAAAGTAGCAGGGCTCTTAGAGCTGCCACGCTTGCTTGCAGGATCTCCGTGTTCCAAGAATCAGCACCATAAATGTCAGAGAGACGTTCTTCTTTCCAGCATCTTACCAGCACATGCTCCACAGCCTTTCTCTTAGTTTTTTTCACCAAGGTGAATAAGACAGTCGAGTCCTAATGCTGGATAAGCGCTCTGCTCCTCCCTATTTGTGCTTTCGTATGTTGTTAGGTTTGTGCCAGTTTTCCTAGCGTCTTGGACGGAAGCAATCGCTCTGTAAAGGTGGTATGCCTGCCACTTAGCTTCCCACCTCTGCACCCACCAGTGTCTCCAGCAAGAGCCAATGCAGAGCTCCCTGCTTGAGCAGACACGGGAACCACCTCTTTCTTATCACTCGTAAGAGACTCAGGAAATGGCGAGCAAAGTGGAAGGAAATGATAATCCAATAATCGTTCTAGTCCCTAATTGTAAAGGCAACTTAATAGCAGCAAGAAAGAAGAAGAAGGAGATTCTGAAAGCTAAACATCTTCCTTAGGCATAAAAATAACCAGCAGTCAGCAGTGCTGAATAAGAACCTGATCTGGCTTTTGTTTTGTTTTTTGTTTGTTTTTTTTTTAAGAAGGACCAAGCTGAAGGGGCAAGAGTCCTATGGAAATCCTCCTTATCTGACTCGTCCAGAGGAAATTTGCCATTACTGTGTTTCATGTTGCCAGATCAATTAATTGCACTCATAATTAAACTGAGAAACTTGTTGGAGTTGTTGGAGGAAGCCCTGGGGATTCTTATGAGGCAAGTGCACTAGATGAGGTAACCGACTCGAAACACTTTGCATATGAAAAAACAAAACCTCCAAACACAAAGCAATTTTCTTTTCAAACACTAAAAGACATGCAAGTGAATGTAAAATGGGGATTGCTTCCAATCCCCAGGTTACACGGTTAGCAGCTTGTTTAAAATGTACATTCATTGTAACATCATTCTTTCAATGGCAGGTGTGATACAAAGGAGTTGCGATACATCAAATAATACTTGGAAACATTTCCCAGAAATTAACCTTTGCGCTCTCCCACGGAACCGCAAGTGCAGGTCTGTGTGTTATAGTGACCCAAACACAAAACACACGGCATAAAAAAGCAACAAAACCCAAGGTAGTACCGCAATGATCAGCCTTTACACATTTATTCAATCTTTTAACATTACCAAAAAAGGTGTTTGCATACTAATAAATTAGGTCCTGAGTGGCAGCACCATTCCTATGGCCAGAATACTCTGCCACCAGCTGATGGTGAGTGGAGGGTTATGTACTCTACAAGACACTGAATGAAGAAAACGGGGCTGTGCCAGGTTGCCAAGATCAGGTCTGCAATGTGCAAAGGAGGCCCGGTGTGCCGCCTGAACCAGACACCATGAGGATGCTTTCTGCAACCGATCGAGATTCGTTCTCTGCAACAGCCTTTTGAGCACTTGGATGTGAGCAAAGTGGCCCACTGCCGGCACAGAACCGCTTCTGTAAGGCATGGCCATGCATGGCCATTCACACCCCACGTGCGGGTCATGAACACATATAAACATACATACAATCAGAAATGGAAGCTCCAGCAAAAGGCATCCCAACACCACCCTGGGGACAAGAGTGAAATCAGGAACTGCATCTGGCTTACTTTGGTCAGCCCCTCCAGAAACTGTCATCTCCTCCAGTCACTCTGTGGAGGGCTGGCAACTACAGGGGAAGCAGGTCAAGAAGAAAAGCACCCCATGTTCTCCAGCTGAGAAATATTGGGGGCAATTTATTCACTATAAACACTAACAGGAGTTTAGGGATTTGCAAATCATTCATGATTTTCAAGACTTCAGACCTTGTCTGCTAGGAAATGCAATTTTATTTTCTTCAGCTAGCCTCTTGAAGCCCATCTGTTACTGCCAAGCGGAGCTAGACAAATACACGATAGCTGTCTCCAAATAGTTCCTTCCCATTTGTCACCAAAGGAAAAACAGAAAAGGAAAAATAAAAATAAAAGCTTCTCTTTTGAATTGATTGGGATAAAAGAGCCCTTTCTTATTCAATGTGAATGTTGCAAAATGGTCTCAGCTCCAGGTACAGTTCTGAGAGTGGCGTGAACAGATCTCCACTGACAACCATTAATAAAATGTGTCACTCATCTAACCCAGCAGTTCACAATGAAAATAAACCAGGTCATTGACGCACTGTTACGTGGCTGTGATACAAATGTGACTGGATACCATAGAGACTCCATGTAGCCTAGAGGAAGAGATGTTAGACCCACAGGACAAACACGGTGGGTATCTCTCACCAATCCCTCCAGATAAGCAGTAGAAAACCTCCTTATATTTTAAAGAATAATCTTATCCTGCTGCCAAGCACTTAGAAGTTCCACATATGCACAATCATGGAAGATTTATCGACGGAGGTGTGAGAGGGAAGGGCATTAGAAAACAAGAAAAGGATGGAACGCATCTTTCCATGCTTTCTGATCCTCAGTCTCACAGTGTGTCCTACTGTTGAGCTATTTTACAGTACAGGACTAAACTAGCAATGGTGATATTTTCTTGCCTTAATTTATTTACATAGGATTACAGCACCAGATTCAAATAGTGCATTTTCACACGAGCGAGAAAGTGAAGTTCCTGGTGACCTGTAGTCAAAGAAATGCCTCAATGATATTTGTTATATTTGGTATATAGGTCCCACCCACTGTCCTGGCAATTTTCAGATCATGAAATAATATTCTGCCTCCTGAAATTGTCTCTGTGCAATCAAACTCTCACATCTGGCTTCATCCTGACATGTTCTGAAAAGGCTTCATTTGCTGCTGAATTCCTCCAGCGGTCCTGCACGTCAAACAGCAGGGAAGTGACTCACGGGAAAAATAAAGCACTTGGGGATCTTTTGGGTTAAGAGGCCATAGGAAGGTACGAGTACTGTGACTATCAGTATTGTATCTGAATAAATTTTGGAACGGATAAATTGAGGTGTTTGCCCTGGTTTCCCATCTGACTACAGAAGACTTCTACTACAAAACAAATTGGCAAGTCTCTCAGAAGAGGCCGTACACTTTGGGGCAGCATAGCCAGCGATGAAGATGGTACCAAAGCCTGGCGATGCTACTGATGCAAAAGACAAATGAGGTAGTTAAACACTCCAAAGTGAATCCTTTGGAAGAAATGTTTGAGGCATGGAGCAGAGAAATGTCCCAAATGATATCTGTGTTGTTTCTCATTTTGAAGTGCTCACAGACCAGAGGAGTTAGAAAAGAAGGGGGATGTTAACTGGCTTTAGAGTCACCTTTGGAAAAGAAATGCAGCCCAACTACTGAAGAGTCACTTAACCTCTCTGACACATGAGCAGGCTGGGGAAGCTGCTGAGGACACCTTGGCTTATTAACGCCGATCGGTTTGAAACAACAGGACTCTTTCCAGAAGTCCTACATGAAAAAAATATATCAAAAGTTTGGGGTTTTTTCACCTCAAAGAAGAAACAAGATTGTTGACTGGTTCTTAAAGGCAGGCTGCCTTCTCCTGTAACACCCGGCTCTGACTGCCGGAGGAGCAGCTGGGGAGAGCTAGCTGCCGCACGGGATTGCGGCAGACAGACAGCACTCGTTTCAAACAAGAAGATCCTTAGATGGCCTAATGCCAGCGGCACAGGAGAGATAAGGGGAGAGCTGTCATTGTATGTGCCAAAAGGAAGAACACCAGTCCTCAAGGAAAAGATCCACCACCCTGTGGTACCTCCAGATCAGACAGGCAACAAAAAGAAACACCGAGTTACAGTTTAGAATCAATAAACAAAGCGTCAGCTCTGTTGCACTTAAAATTGTCCTGTCCTGGCTGTTTAAACATCTTATTTATTTCTATTTTTCTTTGGATCCCCACCAGCAACTGCCAGGCTGGAGAACAGGGACAGCCACTTTTGTCAGCCCAGCAAACATTCAGTTGGAAGAGCTTGTACTATCGGCAACTGGGGCTGAGACATTTTCTCACCCACAGAAACTAGGCACCAATTTAAATGGCATTTAGAGACATGCTCACAACAGTGGAAGTGGTGTTTAACCACCTATTTACGTGGTTTGCAATGACAGATGGTAGCTGTGTCGTAAGGGAAAGAGCATTGCCAGCTCTAAATTTAGCTGCTCATGTCCACAATAATTTTGGGGGTTGTGCAAAGTCCTAAGGATTCCAGTACTTGAAACTCGTGAAGCTGTCCTAAAAATGGAAGGCATCTTCCATTATCATCTTGGAAATCAAACTGCATTTAAACAACATGATCGCTGTTCCTCACGCAGACTTCATGTAGAGCAGAGACTGCTCCAAGTGCCAAAATATTCCTTTTTTCACCATTTCCTCCAAGGAAATCAGAGGGAGGGAAGGCAAGAGTCTGATCGACGTGCTACAGGGACTGTATGGTGCAGCGCATAGGAAACTGGTGCTGGAGGCAAGCCTCCTCGTGTATTCTTGGGAACGGCAACGGCAGGAGGTAGCGCAGGCACCCAGGGATGCAGTAAGGATGCGAGGGATGAGATACCACGAATGGCAGTGGAGGTAAACCACGGGGGCAGGTGAATGTGTGGAGTGGGACACGCATTGGCAATGTGAAACGAGTTTTGTCACACGGGGAAGAGACGGGATAGGCAAAGGGGAACGAATTAGATCAAAGAGACCTTCTCAAGCAGTGAGGTGAAGGTGAGGGGCTTCCACCTCCTTATCGCAGTGTATGAGAAGCCTACCAACAGCTCAGGGCTATAGCTGACTGCTGTTGTTCTTGCATCCAGATTGAGATTTAAATATAAGCTAATTTGGGTGGCAGCTCAGCAGCAAAATCTCTGCTTATGGAGCAATGGATGAGATCCAAGAGGAGAAGGTCAGCTAGTCCTTGCATCAGTGTCCTTATCTCAATCCAGTCTGGAGGCCAACTGTACAAGTACAGCTCCTTCATCCTGGGCTGGGGAGGTGGGAACTGCCAGCACCCTTCACAGATCAGGTGGTGCCTGCTGCCTTCCAGCACTGGAAGGGAGAAGGTGTGCTCAAACTCATCCTCAGATGGGTACCTTGGGGACCCTTAAAGAATCATCACATGAACTACAGGAAAAGAGCCAATGGAAAGGTCTTGGAGTCAACATATGTCATGCGGAAAGGAAAGCATCAGCCCAGGTTGGAAGTCTCTAGGAACCACGGAGACACTTAGCCCAACAAATACAACTTTTGAACCAGTTTGTCCCTTCCAGAGCAACAGTCTTGCAGAAGTCTTGACCGCCGCAATGTCCGGGTTCAGACCCACAACAAAGAGAAGGAGTGGAAGAGTGAGAGATACATTTCATCATGAAGAGGTAGCATAGGGATGGGATTGTATCACCCATATGGCTGTCTTACAGGGCATTTCTATCTTACATTCTGTCATCACTGTAACAAAACAGACTTTAAACAGTGAAAGAGGAGATGCAGCATAACTCCTCCACTTACCTGTCCCTCAACACTGGCAAAAAATTATGGGAATGGCGGAGAAATTCCCCCAGGTTCACACTGGGGACTTGGTCAACGTGGGTATAGAAACAAGATAGTCCTAATGCAGATGCGCTGGCATCTGCAAAATTGCACCTTTGTCAGTACAGCTTATTTTCAGCCAACCCTCTCCCACCAAAACCTTCTCCACTGACAGTGAATGTGTGCTGGCCTAACTACATTTCCCCAGTTTGTGCTAGCTTAATCCAAGCATTTACAGTAACGTTTTCACAGAAATCACATCTCATTAGCTCCTTCCTGTGGGAAGGAGGCTGGGGAGAGAGTGATAAATTGGAAACATCTCTCATTCTGCATAGAAAGAAAGTGAAACGAGCCAAGAGACCAAGATATAAAAAGATGGCTTTTGTACGTATATACAATCAATGTGCAGTTGCTCACTGAAGTAGAGCATGAGATCCTAGCAACAGCCACCTGTCCTTCCGATGCTAATACCTCTGTATCGTAAAGGAGCGGCAAATGTTCAGTTCAATCCTCATTTTGGATTCTGGGGTGAACAAGTGCTATGTACAATGGGAAGCAAAAGCAGGAACATCTCTTTCAGGATGCAAAACCTGTTCTTGAACCCCTCTGATGAACACAATTTGTTAGAGTCTGATGCTCAAAGGGATTGATTTGTATTGACTTACCCCAGCTGAAGAATTTTAGGAACTTTATCAAACTTAAAAGGAAAAATAACTAGGGCAACTAACTTTTCAGCCCATAGCCCCATGATCACTTTTCGTGTCGACAGCTCTCCATCAGTTGTTTTTTTCCTGCTGACCCTGGCTTGCCAGTGCTGTGCAAATGGACAGTGAAACAAAGCAGGAAATGAACCAAAACTGAAATCAACTTTCCTTCTCCTGGTGCAGGTCCATGCGGCTGCATGAACACCAGCCCTGGCATCAGGTGGGGGTTGGAGGGTACCTTTTAGAGAGCCAGCCCTAACTTGACCACGAAAACTTGGGGAAATGACTTTGGGAAATGGCTGCCTGCCGCTTCCTTTGAACTTTCTAGTTGGGTTTTTTTATCTTTTTTTTTTTACAACTGATTTTGGACATATTTACATTTATAATTGCAGTCATTATACATGAAACACAATAAATAAATGCAATATAAATGTAATTTACAGAAGGTTTTTAGAATTGCATTGTAACTAGTTTTAATATTAATTTATTACATTTCCATAGATATAAAAAGAGAGCTATTTTCACATTTATTTGCCAACTGTTCCTCAACAATATGTGGATTCCATAGTAATTATTACAGCATTAGATAATGTTAAAAAATCTGCAAATTGACTATTTTTAATACTCTTTGCATACTACTGTACCATCAGGATTCCAGCCATTAGCACCAATTAATTTGTTCAGCATTAAATTGTAAAAGCCATATTGATCATGAAATAAGACTTCCCATAAAACCCTGGCACCAGCAATGTCCAATTATTCTGGTATAGAGCCCAAATTTGATGGTTTAACAGGACTGGTTTAGAAATCAATATCCCACCTTACAGGATCTGAACAGCAAAGAATTCAGTGTCTTTTAATAATGTATTTCAGTGGTTTACCACCCACCTATGTTTTTTAAAGGAGCATCTTATTTCTAGTTTGACCTTTGTTACTTTATTTTCCAGTATCTTTCCCTGGCAGATTTAAAACCCGCCTTGCCCTCTTCAGGCAGGTACTCCTAACAGCCATCATGTCACTTTTAGTTTTGTCTGTAACGAGAGACTGCATTTCTTCAAGCTCACTCTACAAGGCAGGTTTTACAGAATCAAACAATTCTTGTATCGCTTCTCCTTTTTTAGCTTTTGAAAATATTTTTTCAAAATTTCCATACAAGACTTGGATATGATGACTGGTAGGGATCTCACCAGTAAAAAAGATCTCCCCTCTGCTCACATCTTCATTTTCCTGCTGATATATCAAAGAAGATTTTTTGTTTTTCTTGCTATAGCAGCATAACGAGAACTTACATGTAGCTAATTATTTCCCCCAACTCCCACCTAGACAGCACCTCCCAGGGCAGAGTTTCTCCCACTCTGTGTGTGACCTGTATTCTTTGTACTTGAAACATGACCTTGTCCTGGCTGAATGCAATAATTAGTTTGAATGCAAGCAACTTATCAAGTGGTCCAGATCTTTCTGCAGAGCTGGCCTGCCAGTGTTATTTTACCAAGCCTCATCTTCCTGTCACTGCAGACTTTCTCCTCAATGATTTCTTTTTTCTTCTTGACAGTCACTAATGGCATGGAATAGTGCTGAGCTAAGGGCAGGAGATCAGGAATCCTAATGAGAAACATCTCCACTTGTAAGAGATACCAACATATAAACATGTTTTGTTTGGTTAGTTGGTTTTCAATTTATTAATAATTTTAACTAGAAGAAAGTCTTACTGAAGTCTATATAAATCAACCATCTTTATCAACCAGACTTTTGAACTTAGAAGAATAGTATCAAGTTTACTTGGCAAGAACAGTTCTATATATAACCATGATGAGTAGCATTAGAGAGAGTACGGCCCTTTCAATTTTATGTATGGAGCTACGTATCGGCTAGTCATTGTTTTTGTCTGAAATAGGCAGGTTAGAGTTTATAAACACCCAGTTATCCTGTTTGTTCCCTGGCGAAACTAAAAATTGCTTTTTTTTAAAAAAATAGAACAATAGACATTTTTGTTCCTAAAATAGAACTTGAGAAGCGAACAGCAGTGTTTTGGAGACTATGAACTAAAAATTATTACGGGCTACTGATTTTACATCTACTTTCACAAATTCCATTTCTTCCAGAATCTGCTGTTCTATTAAAGTCTCTACTGAACATGGAAAAAAACATCATCAGAGCACTCTATGCAAGGAAACCATCCCATCTGATGTCACTCTGAGAAAAGCAAACCCTTGCTCTTCCTGGTTTCTGTGCTCGACAAGAGAAGAACTGCCAAATAGGATTAGGCTGCTGGTTAATTCAGTCCAAGTATTTCTGGCAATGCACAGTGCCTTTTTTAAAAATAAAACCGATCGACAAACTGCAGTTAAAAATTCTGACTGGACAGTAAAGTGTTCTGTTCACTCATGTTCCTGGGGCATTTCAAAAGGAATTGACATCACTGAATGACTGCGGGAAGAGACTGGTCATGCCTAGGCTGAACCTTCTCAAGGAGGGTGTGTTGGCCCCTCCATCTCCACCCCTGCACCCACCAGGATGCTCTGTGGGCAGGCAGGAGGCAGCGCAGGCCCAGCCTGCCCGAGCATGTCCTGCGGCATGCAGACCCATCGGCCAGGTCCTGTGAGCTTCAGAAAGCACCACCCACCCCATCCGGGGTTACACTGTTCGGTGTTGCTTAGAGAAGGGTGAATCTGGTATTAAGGGAGCCTTGACAGGGCAGATATACCTATAGAAATCAGTATCTGGAAGGAAACATTCATCCTAACTCTACTGGGAACACTCTCCTATGCAGACCACCTCCCTGTCACAACTTTCTTGCAACACCCATACTTATCCCACACCATTTTCACATCTGCCTGAGCTTTCTACATGTTTTCTTGTCTGTTTCCTGTGCGTTCATGGTTTCTGCAGAGTATTTTACTTTGGACTTGCACTTTCCTAAAGCCCTGAGCACTACCAATGACCCCTTCTTCTTTAACCTTAACACTCAAAGTGACTCACCTCCCAGAAAACAGGACCAAAGGCCCATTTCTATAGAAGACAGTAACTACATTCTCTTAACTACAGAAGGTCTTCATACAGTCTTGTGTTTTACACTGCAGCTGTACTAAGAAGGGCAATATATCCCTGCAAACCTGGGAACTAAGGATACTTATGACAATTCAAATTAACTTTGAGGTCCCTTTTCCTCTGAGATTCAAGTCAGTTTTGGACAAGGGCTCCAGGGGCGCTGTATATCAAGTGCTGAGGCCAGTTTATTTCTCAAGTGAGGTCTGTCGCCACAGGCATTTCCAAGCAAGGCCAAGAAGCAAGGCTGCTCTGCCACTGAAAAGCTGCAGGTGCCTAAAATTTCTGGAATTTAGAAACAGCGTAATACTCAGCTGGATCAGTAAGAAATTCTTTGCTATCCAACTCTTGACAGTCAGTGCCTCTGGGGAAAGGCAAGTAGATTTGGAGCAGCTTAGGAGTGGAGAGCAGACAAATGGGTTCATTGGCATGTAACAGAGGCAAAACCAGAGAGACAGAAACGTGTGGTCACTGTATGGAAACCAAACCGCAACAAAAGCAAGAGGATTTCCAAAGCCAAAGCAACAAAGAGATACATGATCGTAACTCCACAAGAGGGACAAATCCTGAGGTCCTGCCTCAGGTGAGCTTTCAGTGGGAGTCTGCCTATATCTAGATGGAGTAAAACCGCCTACAGATTTGGCCCGGTGTAAGATACCAACAAAGATGCTTGAATCGATTTGCCCGGGGAAGGTAACGCTTGCTGGTACCTCCACGATCTCTCCACTTCAGTCATAATTTGACAATGTTTGTGGCTTGATTGCATGTGTTCAGTGAGGCAGCCCTGCACTTCCTACCCAAGGCTGCAGGACGCACGAGCGAGTAGTCTCTGAGATGAGCCCTGGCATCCACCTTTTTCACACATCACACATTCACCATCTGCGTTCTCGTCTTCGGCCGTGCTGCCACCCCTCGCCCAGGTTGCTGGGAGGTTTAGAAAGGCAGATGTTTTCAGTCTCTGTGGGGTCTGGTTGCAGGGGCTTTGGAAGTTACAGTACCTTAGGCCAGTGTTGTCTGGGATTCAATATTGCATTAAGTGGTGACACATTGTGGGCAGGTGGGATCTATTATTGCATTATGGAGGCTGCTGCTTCCCTGAACAGGCTATGTTTTGTGTGTGAAGCGGGCCCACACCTGCTGGAGCTGGGACCTGGAAATGCGGAGGACGGAAGGCATGAGTCTGTGGTTTCCTGCCGTGAGGGGCATGTGCCTGCGGTGGGGCATGCGCACGGGACTGCTCTCCGCTGAACGGCTGCGCTGTATGAAAGTGCCACCAACGTGAGGGTAGTGTTCTGTCTCCAGGGTTGAGGAGGAGAAAACGGAGGACGCCAGTCTTCTCAGGGGGCTGTACCTCGGGAGGGAGTGCTGAGAAGGCCTGTCCTCCTCCAACTGAAAAAGACCAAGAAGAGTGGAGGAAAAGGTGTCAGGCAAAGACTTGACTCGCCCCTGGTTTGTGATGCGCATGCTGTAGACATCTTCGCCGGCAGATGAAAAATGCTTTTGCTCTATGCGGGGCTTACTTACTGCTCTGTGTCTACAAATTCCCAGGGATCCTACGGGCACCGCAGGAGCCTGCCATTACAGGGGGCCTGCCATGCTCTCCCCAGCCACACACGGACACGAGCGACACCAGTAGTGCCAGGCTCTGCTACATCAGTCCCCTCCTCTGGCTCTTCCACCTCTCTGTTCCTCTGGCATCACTCATCCTGACATGTCATTAGGCTACTCATACATCTTGCACATAGGTAACAGTCAAACTCTGAACACACTTGGAAACCATGTGTACAAGAATAGGTGAAACTCTGGCTGCTAAAATGATTACATGTATCTAAAAGCGAGGGATTCTCAGGGGCTCTTTCAATGAGTCTTATTAACACTTGCTCCAGGGATTTGCAAAAGCAACTCTGGGGGCTGTTAGTGGACTTTTCTCACACGCTGCTGGCCTCCTGATACACTTTTATATTGAGTACCTGCAGGGGGAGCGTTAATGCTTCCAGTCTTGGTAAGCGGAGGACAGGCAGCACCCAGAAAGGCAGGCAGAGTATAATTCTCCTTTCAGTGAGAAATGCAAAACACAGAGCCACGGGAGGACATGAGGAGAAGATGCACTCTTAGGTCCCTTTTCTGCTTCTGCGATCCTGGGATGGCCAGGAGAGGGAGGAAAGTATACTCACAGAGGACAGCTTGTGCCAGGATGAGAGCGCAGTCCCTACCTTCCCTTTATGCACTGAATGGAAGACAGAGGTGTTACAGGAATGACTTCAGATTCTTCAACCTGAAAATGCTAAGCCCTTCCTCCCCTTTCCACCACTGCTATGAAACCAGTGCTTTCACAGGGGTCAGCAACCTCAATTTCCAAAACCAGACCATTTTTCCTGGAATTACATTTTTTCTTTCAAATCCACTCCTTTCCTTGTGCTGTGTTTCTTTTCAGGAAGTCTCTGCAGGTTTCAAAATCTAATTGGGAAATGTGAAAAGGCAATATTGTATTTTCTTAAGCCAACACTGCTCTCCTTACCTTACTAAAGATGTTGCCCTTGCAAATGATACGAGAAAAAGAGCTGAACTTCATCCAGTCTCATTTCTTTTCTGTCACCTTCAATATCTCTGCAGTGCTTTGAGGCAAGTATCTTACCTTCATAAGCATCTGAGAACTACTCAGCTTGTGGGGGGCATTAAATGTGAAAAGCAATTACTCACAGTCCTAAATGTACTGCATGTCACTGCATAGATCAGACTCTCAGATAATAATAATGCAATGCTGTCTCACAAAGTATTTGAGAGAGACAAAGAAATTCTAGACAGCAGCTCCAATTTCTTATAAAGACAACCATCTCTTCTTTGCATAGATGGTGTAGAAATTCAGTCCTGGGCGTACTGTTTGTAGGCTGCACAACTAAGTATACTAGAATTGATCTTATCACTTTTTGCTCCATGTTTGGGCTCAGCATATCATATGATTTCCAATGCATATATCATCCCAACCTGGTAAAGACTTCTCAAATCAGAAAGGATCACTCCAACTACCCAGCTGGACCTCCTTTACAGCACAGGACTAAGGACCTTCCCAGGCCATGAAAGGGCAAATGGCAACACCCCACCAGCAAGCACACTTAGGTATTGCTGCCTCCTGGCTGAAGCTGAGGTTACAGACGTGCCACTTCACTGATGCTCTAATGCTTAAATTACACAGTCTGTGCTGGAGGTGCTGCCTTCTTTTATCCCTTTGCCCTTGGCAGCGATTGGGCTGGACCACCTTCCATCAGGCCTATTCTGCTCTGTTTGGACAAAAGCAGTATGACATCTCTCACGTGAAGTCCCAGAAAAATGTGACGTTGATAGATCTCAATATACTTCAAAGATACAAAATGTAATTAGGAATGTTCCTGAGCTTAAGGTTTTGATTGTATATATATTTGACTGTATATATATAACAAGAATACATCAGCTTTACTTCTCTTACAGTATCATCTTTTGCTGACCCTTTATTTCTAACACACGGATGGACAGGGACCCTGTATCTAAACAGCGTAAGGGACAGAGGCCAACTTTACACACGTCCTCCATCAGCTGGCAAGCTCTGCTCCTGCGGAGGGAAGCCGGCGGAGCTGCACGTCAAAGAATCGCACCATCTACAACAGGCACCAAGCGCAGCTCAACGGAAGTTACACTGAGTGGGGGGCAGTGAGTCTGCCTCTTTCTGCAAATGCCCGTTTCTCAGCACTGAGAAATGGTCTCTCAGGTCCACTCAGAGCCGCGCACAGACAATGCTGTAGAAGGGAAAGAAAACCAAGACACACAGCAACTTTTCATATCTCATTTTTCCTGCCACTTCTTCTCTCAGTCTACCTCTTCTGCCCAGGGTTATAAACCTGAGAGCCTGCTGTGGTTTACTTCTACCTGCTGCTCAGTTATTTCAGTCCAGCTTTTCTTCTTTCTGCCTCACAGCCAGTGAAGTTGTAGTTTCTGTCCTCTCCTGATGCCTACAAGCATTCTGGGAGTGACAAGGATGTCTTTCATCATTGCTCCACGGTCTAGCAGAGGCCACTGGGCCCAAAATATAACCCAGCGAAAGCCCTGCTCAGCTTTCAGTCCTCAGTGCAAATCAGAGTTCCTCCAGGTAATAAACCCGGGGCAACCCAGGGCTCTACATCACATGAACCCAAGCTGCAGCAGAGATCACCCAAAATGCTAGAGCTCTGTCCTTGTTGTGAGGCAGCCCTCTCCTGTGTCTGTGCCCCTTTCCAAGGAATAATCATCACCAACTCAAATCAACGGAGGAAGAGAACAGCATACTGGGGTCGCTGAAGTGGTAAGGAGGACAAGCCGTGCTGCTCCCAAGGGTATCAGGCAACGTCACATCTACAGCATCCTTCAGATGAGGCAATGATGAAGTTCAGGAGCATAGGGGCCCCTGTGGGCCCAGCACGAGAACAGAGAATAGTTTCTTGGCTCAGTGAGGGTCTCAGCATAGTTTTCTACAGAAGAAACGCAGTGATTATAGGTAAAGTTGGACTCCCAGGTGAAGCTGGCCCAGGCAGCCTGTGCAATGTGCTTCTGACTGCCTCCTGTCTCACCCGCGGTATTACCAACGGAGGTCTTCACACTGAGCATCCTTGCATGACCTCTCAGCAAAGATGCCAATGGTGCGGTATGGCTGGGAAGGGCTCATAAACTCCACAGCTGCTGCCCTCGCAGGGTCAGGACACGGACAACTTTAAATAAGTCCTTTTGTGGCATTCTCCTGGCTGTGGAGGGCTGGCTCTGGGAGAACAGAGGCCTAATATAGCACCAAGGGAGACTAGTTTAAGAGTGATTCTAACTACACAGCTAAGTTGGTGAGAAAATACACCAATGTCTCTTCACACAGGGACCTTTTCTAAAAGATCAACTCTTGGCAAAGAGTTCACAGTGTAAGCAAAATGCTCTCTGAACTCCGTAGAATACATCCAAGAATAGGTAAGGAAGAGACACTATGATCTCCCACTACCGCTTCACTTTTCTTGTGTTTTTTGAGGTGATGTCACTTGGACAGGCATGTTTTAGGCAGGCAAGTCTCAAAACATTCTGTGCTATGCCAGCTGCACTAGCAGCAAGGGAGATTCAGAGTCAAGAAATACCTATGAGCACAGACCTACAGTCAGAAATAATTGCTCAAACTCATAAATGTATGAACGTTTGTATTTCCTTCCAGAGCAGAAGGCAGCAGTAAGCTGCTGTCTCTGTCTAGTGTCAGTGAATTTACTCAGCATATTTAAGAACTCAACAGATTTTTAAATTATATTGCTAGATGTGGATATAAATGATTTCCAACAATAACAGCAATCCTCTGTCAGGATTAATAAGCAAACAGAAGTGCAGGTTCGATCTTTTTTCCCACTCATTTTTAGCTATTTCTATAGCTTTATCTGCACATTAGTGCATAAAAATAAGCAGAGATTTATTAGTACATTCCTGAAATGCATACATTAAAGCAAACCCTAAGAACTCTGTTAAACAGCTTGCTGGGTGCTCAGTGCTGCACTGAGCGGTGCACAGACACAGAAGGGCTTGAATAGGACATGGTTTCATGACAGACCTGTTCTTCCTCTATATCAGGGTTTTCCATGAGACTGGAGATGCCTTCTTGTCAGCCGAACCTGGGAGATATCTAATATGTGAGAATATTTGGGTCAGAAATTCCCCCAGGCTATTCAGAGCCTCCTCTGTACTTGACTTTCCCCACAGCAGCATCTGTTCGTACTGTGTTCCCCCTCACACCCACACAGTTTCACGAGGACACCACCGTCCCTCACACTTGCACCACAATACCTTCCTTCCAACAGATTAATACATCTGGACAAACATCTAAGCTCTAAATGAGGGTAACTTGGGGAACTACAGGCTGGTCAGCCTGGAAAGGGCATGGTGCAAATCCTTCTGGAAGCCATTTCCAAACATATGAAGGAGAAGGCGGCGACCGAGAGCAGTCAGCATGGATATATGAAGGAGAAATCACGCCTGATGAACCTGATAGCTTTCTGTGATGAGACGACTGCATGAGGTTGTTGACCCTGACTAAAGTAAGGTTTCTGACCCTGTCTCCCATAACATCCTCATAGACAGAATGATGAAATACGGGCTAGATAAGTAGATAGTGAGTTGAACTGAAAACTGGGCTTAAAGCATTGTGCTTAGGGAAATAAAGTCCAGCTGGAGGCCAGTCACTAGGGCTGTAGCCAGGGGCTGATACTGGGGCCACTGCTGTATAACAACTTCATTAATGACTGGGATGATGCAACAGAGAGTGGTCCTGCTGGAAACTCAGATGATACAAAACTGGGAGGAATGGCTGACACACCAGAGGCTTGTGCTGATATTCAGAGGTGCTTGCATAGGTTGGTGACACGGGCGAAAAGGAATTTCATGAGGTTCAACAAAGAGAAGTGCAAAGTCCTGCACCTGAAGAGGAACGGGACATGCTGGAGGCCAACTGTCTGGAGAGCAGTTTGACAGAGAAATACCTGGAGGTCCTGGTGGACACTAAGCTGAACACAAACCAGTAAGGTGCCTTTGTGGCAAACAGGGCCAACAGCTTCCTGGGCTGCATTAGGAGGAGTGTTGCCAGCAGGTCAAGGGAGGCGATGATTCCCCTCTACTCAGCACTGGTGAGGCCACACCTGGAGTGCCCTGTTCCAGTTCTGGGCTGCCCAGTATGGGAGAGACATGGACGTGCTGGAGACAGTCCAGCAAAAGGTCACAAAGATGATGAAGGGACTGGAGCACCTCTCATTTGAGGAAAGACTGAGAGAGCTGGGACTGTTTAGTCTGGAGAAGAGAAGGCTGAGAAGGCTCTTATCAACACTTATAAATAGCTGATGGGAAAAAGAAGATGGATCCAGACTCTTAGTGGTGACAAGTGAAAGAACAAGAAGAAACAGGCATAAATTGAAATACAGGTAATTCCTTTAAACATAAGAAAAATGTTTTTACCATAAGGGTAATTGAACACTGAACATGTTGCCCAGAGAGGTTGTGGAGTCCCCATCCTCAGAGATACTCTGACTGGACACTGTCCAGAGCAATCTGCTCTAGTTAATCCATCTTAAAGCGGAGAGTGGGACTAGATGATCTCCAGAGGTCCTTCCAATCTCAACCACACTGTGATTCTGTGGTAATCCAGAGGTCACTGTCCTTTTGCCAGTAACAAGTAATGGCTTATATACTAGAGCCAGAGAATGGAGGGACAGAAGAAAGCATTGGAGCAGGGATTACCCATTTGCTCTCAGTTAGTACTCTACTGACACCAGTAGATGATCACCAGTTTTCAGGAGACCAGAATGAGGTCCCAAATTGGTACAACAAAGCCTAGGATCTTAGTCACGATAGTTCTGCATTTAGTGACCTTTTTACCTGTCTTAAAGGCTCAGTTCATATTCAAAGATATGAAAGATTTACTCACACACAACACACTTATCTAATCACAGTTTCAATCAAACCCAGAGGAAGCTCAGGCCTGAGCTACAGGAACCATCTGACACCGCCAGTGAGGCCTTCACTATTTTCATTAGTTAAGTCCTTGGTCAAGTTCTTAGTAGTGTCCCAACTAGCTGTCCCTCTGTCTCTACTGCACCTAAGGAGAACAGGCTTCTGTTTTCTTTTAGGCTCCAAGTAATTTTTCCTTTGAGAGTCAGAAGTTGGTTTTGTGACAGCAAATGAAAAAATATGTCGCTGCAAAGCGGTGTACACAGGGGCAACTGAAGGATCCAGACATCAAAGGAAGCACAACGAAATCCCATCCAGCCAAACAAGTCCAGTGTTGGTCTGTACGTACAAAGTGAGGCACGGGAGTAAGTAGAGGGTATTTCAGAAAACAGGAGGGGAAAAAAAAGAAAAAAAAAAAAAAAGCACAGTCTGCTAGAGAACCAAGGCTGTCTAATATATTAGCAGTGATCACCCACAATCCCATTAATTTACCTTTTTTGCCTGCTTTTTAAGTATCACTGTGCAGTCCTAAGCAGCCTTCATACTGCACCATACCCAACTCCTCCAGTCATTTCACATAGCCATATTACAGGCTGTGGCCAAGAAGGCACCTCCAGCCTTCTTTAGCTATGCTGAATATATCAGAGTGAAGTGTTCCCGCTGGTTCTTACAGCTGGTTCTTACCAGGTGGCTCATACCATGTCCAGCGCATCTTGCACTGACCAGACTAATAAGTGTAATAAGAGTAAATTCAGACACAGAGCCTTCCAACTCTGCTGATCTTGCCTGTGCAATCACTAGGCATCTGGGGCGTTCAACATACTGGCTTCATACAGCAACCACCTCCACCTAGGAACCTTGCAACTGGATGAAGTCTCCACAGCAAGCATGCTTCAGCAGGACAGTCCCACTAGTGCCTGCTGTCAGTATTTCTGTCCTTCCTGCGGATGCTGCAGCCTCATACACCTTAGCAAGGAACGCCTTGCCTGGCAGGCAAGGATTTGAGTTGATTGTTTTTTATATAGTTTCTTGTATCATTCGTGTTTTGCTGCCAAAACAGTCCTTTTTTTCTTGTACCTCTTCCGGATCCAGAGAAGACAAGAATCTGGGGAAGGCCTGAGCAGAAGGATGTCTTTTAACATGCTCCTGTCCAGTGAACACTCCCTCAAGAGGGAATGGGAGATGGAGTTGCCATCTTCCAGAAGGGAACAAGCGGACTGCACGAACGCCTGCTGTAGGAGGGTGTCACTGTGTACAGGACCCACGACTTGCCCGCTCTTTGCTGCCTTAGGGATCCCACGTGCATGAGAGACCTTCATTAACATACAAATACAAAAAGGCCCCAGGAGAAAAATTTTATTGTCTCTTGTAGTGAACACTCTGGGACAGCCTTCTTCTGAATGTTTGAGAATGAAGATTAGATATGACACAGGAACTCTGAGCCTATCACGTTCTTCCAGGTAACCTAATAAATTACCTCCCACTAAAATCTTAACTTCTTTGTATTTTCAGAGGACCACTGAAAAAAGCAAAAATTAAAGAAAAAGGTCCTCTACAACTATCTGAGGATCGTACAGTAGGTAAAGAACATTTCTGATTAAATACCTGGTAACAACAATGCTAGTGACTGCAGTAAGGCTGACAGGATGTGTGTGCTGGTTACTCTGAGCTTTTTATTAGGTATTTAGAAGAAAGTTTAATTTCAGGGAGTTATTTTATGATTTGCATTGCTGCAGGCCTGCCCAGTGCTGATGTGTGATTATATTAGAGGGCATTCTCTTGCCATACATTGCTGTCGCTCCTGAGAAACTACGTGGAAAAAATTTGCTAGTGACACCTCCATATAACTAAGTGATTATTAACAAAACACTGTGGGAGAGCAATAAAAGAACTGATTAAAGATACCCACAACCACAACTGTGCTCTCCTCTTGTCCCTGTGCCCAAACAGCTGAAAGATCTTGATAACAGTGTGTCCTTAGTAGGGGACAACGTTACTAGCTATAGGGAGCACTTCTAAGGTGTTCACAACATTTGCAAGCACTGTCAGAAAGAGTTTCACAAGAGCATCCACGCTCGGAATCACAGGCTTCTCCAGGACAGCTGAGGTTTCCTAAGATGATGCTATGCTAGGCAACAAGATACAGACCCAGGGATCTTACCTGTCTCTGAGGACCAGTAGGTTCAGATTCTCGTCTCCTTTGCCGGATAGCTGGTGCTGAATGTAGGGGAGAGTGGGCTGGACTTCCTGTCTGCTGTTCGTGTTTACTGTCAGATACTGTTTGAGAAGGTCCTTCATGTCTGTGGGAACTGTCCTCCTCAGTCACAGGCTGCATACCCCGACTTCGCCCATCATGCGTCTTCGGCCTGACTGCAGCATCTGCCCCCAAGCGTCTTCTCTCCTCACCCTCTTCAATAGGTCTTAGTTCCTCAGGCTCCTCATCTGTGGTTCCAGAGGTGCTTGGTTCAGCACCTGGGTGAAAGTCCTTCAGCTCTGTCTCCTTATCAATGATAACCCACTCCTTGCTATCAAAGTCCTCCTCCTCTGCGAGTGGCACTGAGCGGAAAGCATTGCTGAGGGCTTCATGTTCCACTGAAGCAGATACATCCATCCTACCACTTGCCTGCCGGTCGGCCTGGCCAGTATCAATGGACAGCATCTGGGCTGGCTGGGAGGAGCATACAAGCCGTGATGGAGAGCCAGGTAAATCCATTCGAGATCTAAAGACAGAACATGAGGACATTAAAAAGACATCAGGTTTGTGGTTAAAGTTAAGGATCGTAAGAGTTGAGAGAAAACCTATATAGTCCTTCTTACTCGTTTTTTGGTACGCTTCAGAAAGACAGGCTTAAGCAAAAATATTTTTTTAGAACCTACAATGGTATAAAGATGTTGCCCCTAAAGTGCTTCAGTATGACAGCCAATTCAGCATCCCTCTTCCTTGTAGATGACAGAATCATAACCAGTTTCCCCCAACAACACCAATATATTCTTTCACCTTTAGTAAGTTCTACTGGTTTGTGGAAAAAAAAAAAACCACCCCAAGACAAAAAAAAACCCAAACCACCGCAACCAAACCAACACCAAAACACCCCTAAATCCTACATCTAATGTCTGACTTAACAGTGTCTCTGCTGGGCTCCTATAACATCTTCAGCTGCACTGTGATATCTCTACGGTGGCCACTGAGACCTCTAAGGCAGCCACATGAGTTCTTCAAAGACAGCAAGAATCTTTGATGCCATTGTGCGCAGATGACTCCAAAATACTTTGCAGGAGGAGGAAGGAAATATGGCAAGTATCGTTTACAAAGTCTAGTATAACGTTCAATGGCTCACAGTCTAAATAGCAGCAGCTTCTGCAGCCATGCAGAAATACCTCTCAAAAAGGTCCTGGAAGCTCCCTGTGCCCCAGCAGCCCTGGCAGCATCTCAGCTGGAAAAGCCAGTGGCACTTCTGTTTTCCTGCTCCACAGTGTCATGATCTATGCTTCTTATTTGGCCTGCACCTGCTGCTTGCTTTGTTTCTTTGTCTATCACAGTGGCTAGCAGCTTGCTGCACAAAGCCAGAGTGTCTGCTGCCCAGAAAGAGACAGCTGCAGTGTGTTTTACAAAAGGATTTCAACAAGGACCATACAGGAGCCTCGCAGACTCTTCTGGGAAAAGCCTTCCATGTGTGAGAAAGCATGAGAGGAAACAGAGATGTGATTAACCATTGAGTGAGGGCTGCTAAGCAAAACTAGGTATCTTTAACACAGTGGAAGGTCAGAGACGAGATGGAAAGAATTACAAGCGAAAATGAAAAATTTTTGATGAAGAAAGGGGAAGTAGAGAAGGAGGTGAACCAAAGGTTGATGGAGAGAAAGTTCTGAGCAAAACCAAAGATCTCAGCAAAAACCATCTGATGGATCTGAAAGAAAAAAGACTATTTGTTAAAATCTTAAAAATATATTATTGTGAACAGGGAACACTAAGTATGGAAAGGAAGAATGAAAACCAGCCTATATTGCGTGTGAAGAACTGTATTTTAAAGAGCTGTTGCTAAAAAAATAAAAGAAACTCTGGCTTTAGCTAGTGTTTTCATCCATTCTCCAGCAGAGGAGAGACTCCCAGCACGGAAGAATTTACTCCAGAAAGCCAGAATAATTTCCCAGTGCTGGGAGTCAAGTCTGTGTTACGAAAAGACGAAAACAGAATAGAGAGGACTGTATGGCAGAGTGGGATTGTATTTGCACCATACTTGGTGCAGGCTACTTGGAAAATGAAAAAAATCTTGATTTTTAAAACAGGAGCTGAGGGAAGAAAGCAGGCAAAAGGGATGTGTTTTGAGTAACACACATTTTCTATATTAGATTAGCATGGTGCTGAGTAGACAAGGAAGAGTGGGAGAAATAAAGGAAGGAGATAAATGCATTCAGTGAATACACAGGACTAGTGTTGCTGACTGTTATAAATGGCTTTTTTCTCTTCCTACTTTAAAGAGCCTTTCCTCTGGTCAAGAAAAAGAAGAGGTAGCAAGACCCAAGATTTGTTACTCAGATCCTAAATTATTAATACCAACACAATCTTTCCTGAATTACAGACAAGTATTCCTGCTTTCTGCAGCCACTCAGAATAAAACAGTACCCACCAGATCAGGACCTGCTTGAGGGGCTCATCCTCTCTCTAGTTCTTTTTGTTTCTCCTTCATTTCCTGCTACTGTCTCCTTGTGACTGATCCTCTTGGCTGAAGCCTATCAGATTCTCTCTGAGAAGGCGGCCTGTCTCTCCCCTACCTCTTTTAGAGGGGCCATGTCACCAGTGCGTCCTGCAACCACAGCCCGTGCCCTGACTTTAAATGGGAAGAGGAAGACAGAGTAACAAAGGATGTGAAGGGGTTTGCCAGCACCAAGGGCTTAAGTCTTGTAACACAGATGTTCTCCAGCACACAATACTTTAAAAAGCTTCTTTTCATTATTTTTACTATTTTGGGGGGGTTTTGTTTATTTCTTTGCTGTGGATCTGAGAGAAGGTATTCCTGTTACCCTCAAAATCAGGGTATAATGTATACTTTTCACATGCAAACATAGGCAATGCTATATGCTGAAAAATGAATACTATTAATGAAAAATAACGAAATAGTGGAACCCACCAGATCAGGACCTGCTTGTTAGCTCCCAGAATATATGTATCCCTATGTATCCTAACAAGATCCATTCTTTCCTCCCACCTCAGGCCAGTCAAAAGCTTTGTGACTGTTTACATTATCTCTGATCTGATGGTTTGCCCTCCCTCTGACAAATGTCCTTCCTTCCATCTGCGGAGTTCTTCCCATCCAGAGACGGGATGAAAATCATTCCCACTAACTCTACTTATTAACAGACTTGAGTATCTCATCAGAAACATCATAAAGCCCATGAACACCTCCACCCAGAAATGAACTTCCAGTGCCTGCTGATCTAATAACTAGGTTGGTCTCAACAGTCAATCCTCAAGCTGCTGCTAAAAGCAGTAGGAGGCTACAGAGGGTGAGCAAACCTTCTTTCGTGCAGATCTGCTTTGCCATCAGCAGTGGAGAGGCGTTCTGACTCAGGGCTGTTCACGCGGCGGTATCTTAGGGAGCGCACTTGTGCGGTAGGAGACTCTGGAGGCACTCGGACAGGGGAACTGGGGCAGACACCATTTCTCTGCTCCTCTTCCACCATGCACTGAGTCTGTAGGGGTTAAACACAAAAAAATCCTCAAAATCTGACCAAAAACATTAATTTCCCATCCTTCACTGTTGCTCAGTGCTTTCTTCCAGGATACACTTTCAGATGCATTTTCACAATCTACACAAGCAATGTTTGAAGGAATGCAAGGGCCCATAGTATTAAAACAAGGTATAGATTTTATATCAGTTCAAATATTTAAACATCTTTACAAGGTGGCCTTTGCATTTCAATCGCCCTGGATAGTTGATCCAAAGGAGTTATCATGGGCTAACCTCCTGCATACACAAACCCTAACTGCTTATCCAAGATGTCTAAGAGCCCTTGTTTGTCAATATCTGTCTATGCAGGGTCCATGCATTATATTGCAATGTACATACTTTTACTTCTGATGAACTTGATATGCCTAAGCCATCTCCTGATTCCCAGTGTGGTTGTTGGTTTTTTTTGTTTCGTTTTGTTAAATCTTGATTCCTTAAACAAAGTCATCCAGGACATATATTCAATCACAACATCTGCAAGAGCTTTCCAGAGACCCAAGGTTGTGCAGGGACCTGAACATGCTCGTGGACACTTGTGAATGTTGAGTATTCAGACTCTACCAGTATGTTTTTGTTGTCATATGGCCCTAGTGATTTTTTTTTTTTTAATTTAGCAGCAGACAAAAGAACAAAAGTAGGTGACTGTAACACAGCTGCCTTCTGCCTTCCACTGTGCTGTTTCCTCTTGGAAGAGAAGACCTGCTTAGGCAAAAGCATAGAGGCAGAATGGTCCAAGGGCTACTGCAGCAGTCTAGGATCTGCATTGAAGCCTGTTGTGTTGCCAGCCATGCAACATCAGCTGCAACACACTGCTTCCATGTGGGGATGGGCACGTGGAGAGTCTTCTCCCGTCTCTGCTGCTGCATAATTCTTCCTACAATCACTTGTCCTCTATTAACGCCAGAGGCTCTGAATGTAAGCAGACTTCTCAGTAAAATGCTGCTGGTCAAGACAGTTGCCTTTGGACAAGTACTGTGTATATGGCAAATCAGTCAGTGTCCATAAATTAGCAGATCCAAACCATCCAGGCTGGGTTTGGAATGCATAACTAAGGAGCCTTTGCAGCTAGGGAGAGTGAAGGAGAACTTCTGGGCATTACAGGAAAAGCAGAATACATGATAATGATTTAATCTGCAATCCATTCAGACCAGGAGAAAGTTAGTGACAAAGGAAGGTCAAATGTGTTTGTGAAAGGAACAAAGTGCTGATGTAACCACAGAGTAACAGGCAACTTGGTAAGATCCAAGAGCAGAGAATTGGGGGAGGGTATGGGAGAGAAGGAAGAGGCTTCTGAAAAAACACAGAATGAGAACTTTGATCCTGTGGAGGAAGGACAAGCAGAAGGAAGATTTAGAAAGTCAGTGACAGGAAACTGTCCTTAGCACAGAAATGGGAGAACTGGGACAGAAGGAGATCTGAACTGTGTGAACAGGTAGTGGGGAGAAAAAAACATTGCAAGATCTACTTATCACCTAAATACAAAGAGCAAGACAGGGAGAGCCAGAGTTACTTGTAGTGCTACAAGTCTGGAAGATGAAGGATGGTGAAGCTGTGAATAGCAGAAGGGTGTTTTACACACCAGCTGCCCCTGCAGTTCTGAAAGACACAAGGGATGCCTGAGGTTACAAGCAGAGGTGAAGCTGTGCCCTTACATATCAAAACTGCAGCCTCCTTTTTTCCTCCATGTGGTGACTGTGACTTAAACAAAAACTGATTCTCTCTCACAGAACAGTCAGACTAAAGATAGTAGTAAGCCAGCAGAGCGAAAGGACAGGCAAGAGTCAGACTAAAGATAACAACTCTCACATAGAGAAAGGACAGACATCTTTAGCTTTGGGGAGTGTGATGCCCTGGGCTCTATTTCATAGACTGCTGCGTAGCTACAGAGCTTGTCAGAACTGAAGCGTTCACTGCCATGCTGACTAACTCCTCAAGCTCCTTTGCCAGTAAACTGACAATAGCATATCCCTTAGCAGGAGAGTCACCTGGCCATGCTGTGGATCTTGCAGAAACCTCTCTGCTTCTAGCTGCTGTTATGACAGGGCTTGTGAATGGGTGCGTAAGATATAACGTACAAGTAGCACACAGAAAGGACATTTGGGACTTCCTTGTGCACATCTCAGTCTGACTGAAGAGCATCAAGGTACCTGGTGGTTCAAAGGAACACAAAACCACATAGGAGTTACCAGGATCTGACAGAAAATCCTGGTTTTGTTATTTTTTTTTGTTAATGTTGTGGAAATAGAACTATTCCACTCTACCGGGATTTCTTTTTATTTTATTTTTTTTTTATTTCACGTGCCTTCAAGTGAGAACTTCTGGGAATGTACACAGTTTATCAGCGAGAGATGAAAAGGTGATTTGAACTTGGTTTATAATTCTCAGTACTGGGGAATGCTGCTGGTAATGTTCCATACAGATAACACATTGATTCAAATTACTTGCATTGGAGAATTTTATGCAAGTTAGATGAGATTATTTCATGCAAGTTAGATGAGATTATTTCTTGTCCATGAATAATGTTTTCTAATAAGACTAAGGATAGTGAAGATACCTACAGGGCTGAAGGAAGGACTAACTCTGTGCCAGGAGAGACTGAAGTGAATTCTGGTCAGACAGAGAAGACTGGTAGAATTAACATGCTAGTCCACAAATGTCCATTAAAGGTAGGGTTGTGAAGTGAATCTGATACAACATGATAATATTTTAAGTCTGTTTGATGAAGGTTGCTCTCCCAACAGATTCTGTATGTATCTGGTGTCATGCCATGTGGCATTCTGATTTTTAAATAAGAACTGTCATCAACAGGAATACTGACGTACTTACAATATGTAAGCTGATCTAATAAATAAACTAACTGGTAGATTCTCATACTTAACATTTACTATGGATTCATCATTCAATGGGGATGCCTCCCAGAAATTAGGTAACATTTACAAGAAAGGACTGAGAAACAGATTAGGGACTATGAGGAAAATCAACCAAAGTATACACTTTATGCAAGCTAAAAAGTCTCATATGATTTTGGAATGCAGAAATACGAGAATATTAAGTGCTAGTTTCACTCTTCACATAAGATGCTCTTTATAGATTGTGCTACCTTTAGAAAAGAAAGTTAAAAAATGGGAAGGAAAAAATGAGTGATGATTCAAGATGTAGAAAAATATGGGCTATGAAGACATTTCTGATGAAATTTATTTACTAATATGTTAGGACACAATAAAATTTTGGTTTATCATTTCCAAACCTGGGACTTTTCCGATATTGTATCAGCTACGCAAGGACTAGAATTCCATTGCTTGAAGTACAAAGACCCCAGACAATGATATAATGATTGCACAAAAGATTCACTCTAGCATTATTGGCTCCCAAAATGTCATTTGTGTAAAAATCCAAATTAATCCCAATGGCTTTTACTCTGTGAAAAAATTGTTTGTAATTTCCCATTTCCACAGGGAAATTCCACAGTGCCTTTTGGGCTGCACTACGTAGGGTGCTACAGCAGTGGATTGAGGCAGCTTCTAGCAGTCTGTGAATGCACTGCCCTAAATCCAACAGCCACAGGAGATAAATAAATGTTCTTTACTTTGCTGATGCTGATCCTGAGTTTGTTGCGATTCACATCTGTCTCTTCCCAAACTTCAGCCTCATTGAAAGCGGTGTTTGAAGCCTGACCAAGACCTTCCACTGGCCGGCCTGAGAGGATAGGAGGAGCATTCTCTTGATCGCTGAGATGTTCACCCTGTAGGACATCCTCAGTGTTCTCACGAAGCAAGTCCCCAGGTACTGGCGTGACATTAACCACCCTATAGAATACACAAGAGGAAAGGTAAAATACTTGAAGTACTTGAAGAAGGAGGCCTATCACACTGCCCCACAGAAATTCCTTAGCAGCTTTTAGGGTATTACCAGGTTGAAAAACCCAGGCAGTACAGCATTATCCTAGATATGACAACCTGAAACACAACAGGAGGATTCCACCTAACATATAATCACAAAGAGAGTAGAATGGATCAGTGAAAGCATCTTGGGACTCTTGATAGGCAGGCTGCAAACTTCTACAGAAGTGCCCGTTACACAATATTTAGCTTAGAATTTCCCTGCTTTGCATGAGCAAATGAGGCTTAATGGGCCTTATAGCTTTTATATTCTATAATACTAAGCTTTTATCTTCTATAATATTACTAAGGACCATTGTTATCTCTTAATGTCAGCCCCTCAAAAGCACCAAGACAGACCAGTGAACTAAGCCTTATCAACTTTTGTCTGGACAAACTTCCACCTCTGAGCACAAGCTCTGTGTATCTTTGCACCAGCACATGAAACACCCTGTAAAGGCAGAGGAACTGTGTTTGAGGCGTGAGCAGTGCACGCACTCTGCTGCGTTTGGCTCACTATCAATCACAAACCCACCCCACAAGAAGGCAACAACTGCCTCACAGCAGGAGCTCTCACAGAAGCTCTAGCCATGTGTGCCATGTAATGTGCAAAATACAGAAGCATGTGGGCTCCATCAGTCCTGGCCAAAGGCCTCCAGACATCCATTAATGTGACCCCAACTCACGCACTCATCCCCAGCAGAAAATGTATTTTCTGGACAGCAAGGGTCTGAACCTGGGTTCCACCACCGTAGATCTATGTTAATACACGTAAAGTCAAATCAAGTGGTGGCTGCCATGCAGCTCCAACTTCCCAGGATCATAATCGCCTTGAAATATTTCAGAAATGAACTTGTTGCTGAGCTTGTTATTGAGAATGTCCATAGCCTACCCGAGGGAACTGCAATACTCACCCAAACATGGCTGCTGTTTGCCTGGTGTTTTGCTGTGGTGGAGTAGAGGTGCTAGTGGACAGCAAGATATCCGTACCAGCCTTCTCCCAGTCAAAGGCTTCATTTTCAGTGATGCCTCTTTCTTTCATGCTGTTCTCGAAAACGGACATGATCAGCTGGAATAAATTTACAAAAACAATTTACATTAAGTAGCTGAGGGTGGCTCTCACAAAAAATCTGAAGTATGAGCATGAGAACCAAGTGCAGCTTATAATCTCCATCTTGCCTATAAAAGGTACCAAGAAATGAAAGAAAATGTCATAAAATCCTATCAGTTGTTTCTCAGGCTGTTTTTGGCTTGGTAACTGAAATTTCTTTAAATCTACAAAAGAATTGCATGCAACATCTTGACACTGATTTGATGAAATCTTGCAATTGGCTTGTTACTCTAAGGCTTTAACTTCAGCTCAGCTTTCCCATAGATTAGACAGACGCAGAACAGTATATTTGATATGCAGAGTTCAAGGGCTGCCAGAAGACATAAACACAACAGGAAAACACAGTCCTAGGATGCAGACTCTTTGCAGTGTCTGGCTCAAATACAGCTTGGTCAGGAGCTCTGTGATATGCACAATGCAGCCTGCCACAGAAGAAATAAAACTCTAAAAGGGATGATAAAATTTTCTTTATAAGAAGGCAGGTACAAATGCTCATGCTGACATGGTTTATGCTTGTTGCTTTCTAAGAACAGATATTATTTAGGAGAAAATGAAACTACTGGCAACAGTGCTCCATGCATCAGTGTGTTACCAAGGGAAACGTGATGTTCTGCTGTCGAAGCAAAATTGGATGCTGTAGGCCAACACAGCCATATGTGAGGTCCTGCATTTCTACTAAAATTATTCACCTAAATAATGCAGAACTGACAGGATTCAGCGTAAAGTCTGTATGGAAAGAGACTATGGTGACAGATACGTTTGGCTTACAGCACAGAATTAGCACTAAGTTATGAACAAAAATTACCATGAACAACCCACCCTGTTTGTTTGCATTTATATTCCAGTTCTGATTACGTGCGTGATCAAAGTGTAAGGTCTTGCACCTGGGAAAACATAATCCAGGAGTGCAGCACATGCTGGGATCCACCTGGCTGAAGAGCAGCTCTGTGCAAAGGGACCTGGAGGCCCCAGTGGACAACCACCTCAATATCAGTGAAGTGTATGCTGCAGCAGCAAAGGAAGCCAACAAGATGCTGCGTTGCATCAGTAAGGGTATCACCAGGAGAGACAAAGAAGTCATTATCCCACTCAGCACTGGTCAGGCCACACCTGGAATACTGTGTTCAGTTTTGGTCCTCACTATACAAAAAAGATGTGGAGAGGCTGCAGAGGGTCCAGAGAATTGCTACCAAGATGATCAAAGGACTGGGAAGCCTGCCATGGGAGGAAAGGCTGAGAGAAGTGGCTCTGTTCAGCCTTGAGAAAAGAAGGCTTATGGGAGACCTCATCACCATGTTCCAGGACTTAAAGGGTGGCTACAAGGAAGATCGAGACTCCCTTTTTACAAGGAGTCACATGAAAAAGACTAGGTGTAATGGGTGCAACTTACTCCTGGGGATATTCCGATTGGACAGAAGAGGAAAACTTTTCACAATGAAAACAATCAGCTACTGGAATAATCTCCCCAGGGAACTGGTGGATTCCCCAACATTGGACACTTTTAAGATTTGGCTGGATGGGGTGCCTGGTCATCTTGTCTAGATGGAGCTTTTGCCAAGAAAGGTTGGACCAGGTGATCCCTGAGGTCCCTTCCAACCTGGCATTCTATGATTCTATGATGAGAAGGCCAGGAGAGCCTGCCATTTCCTACTACCTTCCACCAAACTGCAGTAAAACGGCTATTTGCAGCTTTCAGCTGAGCCATCTTTTTCTTCTTTTTTGTGACCTGGGATCCTAAAATTGGGTAGGTGCTCCACTCCTGCAGTGGCAGGATGTTTGATTAAAAGAATTCCCAGAGTTGACTGTCAGTCAGACCAAGGAACGGGTAACACCTCTCCAGAGAGTGGACATGACATGGCAGTGGTAGCAGCTTCTTTGAGTTGAAAATTGTTTTACTGTTGTGGCAGTTTAATATCATAGGGTTTTGTTTCTGCTTGCTAGTTTCATGGCATGATGCCCCCTCTCACCTCTGATGGAAACAGGAGTTGTGCTGTTGTTGTCAGTGAATTTCTCCATTCATTTCCTGCCATTCTGCCTTTGACTTTAAAGATCTCACATACATGTCAGTCCTCTCTTTTTTACAGAGTGTACTGCCCTAGCCTAATTAGCCTTTCCATATCTGGAAGTGACTCTATCTCTAGCCTCCTTGATACGCTTCCCTACAACTTGTCTGATTTCAAGATATCCCTTTTGAGATGCAGGAATAGAACTACACTGAGTATTTAAGAGTATGCTTCACACAGGTTTACATGGTAGCATAAGGGTATTGTCTGTTTAGTCTCTAGTTATTCTTAGGATTATATTTGCTTTCTGACTACTACTTTGGCAAGGATTACTATCAAATGTCTTTTAGGAATTAATATCCCCACATCCTCAAAGACTCCTTCCAAGAACTCGATAAATTTGTAGACAGATGCCCTTATAAAAGCCATACTGACTCCTGCTCACTAGATCATCCTCACCCATCTGTCCCTAATCCCAGCCTTTATCACAATTTCTGTTTCTTTGTCAGTGTCAGTGACTGGTATCTTCTGAAGCTGTTTAAAAATTGGTAATGCTCCTGCCACCTTTCATTCCTGTGACACTGAAGCAGTCTGAAGTAAGGAACCACATGCTAAAATTAGAAGTTCAGCTGTCTTATTCTCAGCATTCCTTCATGCTGTCAAGGACCCACTCAGACAAAACTTCTATTACTTTCTGCTGTAACTTCTTCTGTAAAGCTTGCATTTGACATTGCAGGCCATCTGGGATTTTACAGACCTCTACCAAATTCCCTGTAGGGTCTTTTTTCACAGGCTGAAGGATACTAGTGTCCTTGGCTGCCATTTTTCTCAAGCTATTCCATGGTCTTATTGAGCCTTCTCAGCTTTCTCTGAATGCTTTATACTTCTCATGAAAGGTCAAAGCTTTACAGGGAGGAAAGCAGAGCGGGAACCTGCACAGAACAGTCCCAACAACAACCACTGCTCCCAGAAGTCATGCAAAGAGTTACTGCCTGCAGACACAATGTTATTAAGGATCAAAAGAGTTTCCACAGTTGCTGCAAGCCTGAGTTTCCTTCTGCTAGGCACAAGAACAGTTAACTTGGCAGAGCCAGGAGGAAAATGACAAGAGAACCTTCAGTTACACAGGATGTCACATAAGGAGCACAGTAAGAGCCTTGGCAGGAGGTGGTAAAGATGTAGAAGTGGCAAGGGAATTCAGGTGATCACCTAGTCCATCCCCTACTCAAAGCACGGCTTACCTTCAAGTCAGATCCAGTTTCGAAGACAGATCAGCTTGCTCAATGACGTCTCAAGTTATGTTCTGACTCTCTCTAAGGATGAAGATCCCACTACTGTTTGACATCCTCCTGGTGATAATCTTTTTCCCGTATAGCTAATTGCAATTTCCTTTGTTGTGGACTGTGTCAATTGCATCCTGTCCTTTCACTGCATACCTCAGAAGAGACTAGCTCGGCCTTCCCTATAGGTAGCAGAAGGCAAAACCAGGATCCTCTTTGACCCTTCCCTTCTCAAGGTCAAAGAAACTCTCTTCTCTCAGCCTTTCCCCTTATGGCATGTGCTCTAGCTCCCAGTCATCTTGGCAGCCTTCCACTGGGCTCACTCCAGTTTGTATGTCTTCCTTGCATGGGCCACAGCTTTCCTGATGTGATTTAACAAGTGCCTAACAGAAGGGAATAATCACTTCCCTTACACTGCTGGCTATGCTCCTCCTAATACAACCCACCATGTGGTTGGTTAGCTTGCTGTGTCACAAGGACAGACACAGGTGTTTTATGGTCACCACCACGACACACGTGCCTGCAGAAGCAGAGCTGCTCCCTAGCCACTTAGCTGATCCCAGCCTGTAGTGTTTTACATGTTTGCTTCATCCCAAGTGCTGGACTTTGCACTTGTTTTTGCTGAACCTCATGAAGTTCCTGTAAGCCTGTCACTTTCTCTCGGAGTATCAGTACTACCCTTCAGCATAACAGCTGCTTCTCCCAGACCGGTATATCCTGTGAACTAGCTGAGAGTGTGCTCTGTCTCCCTGCCCCATCACTCAGACCTTTAATAAAGACACTGAACGCTACTAGCTCCAGTACTGTTCCCTGAGAGATACCACCAGTGGCTAGCCACCAACTGAACTTTGCATTGCTGATCACAACCCTCTGACACCCAGCAGTCCAGACAATTTGCCACCAATCTTGTGGTCTACTTATTCAAACAATCTGTTTCCAATCTTGCTATGAAGGCATTATAAGAGACTGTGTAAAGTCAAGGTAGATAATGTTCACTGCTCCCTGCAGGCTGGTCAGGTTGGTCAGACATGCTCTGTCCTGGATAAATCCACGCTGGTTCTTCCCAGTGCCCTTCTAATCTTTTATGTACCCGGACATGCTTTCCAAAAGGAGTTATTTCATAATGAGCCCAGCATCCCTCTTCAGCAAGAACATAATGCCCATAGCTATGCCTGTATTCTTCTCCATTAAGCATTTTTTAGTTTGTATATCATGGGCCTAAGGGTAGATAGAGGCTGATTTGACGTATTTTCTTGGCAGTAACAGACTTAGCCTTTTGGTGTCTGGACAGAACACAAAACCAAGGAAAGTGATTATGAAGCACGTGCATGAACAATATTATAGTTTTTTTTCTCCAAAACTTTATGAGTAACTATTTGATGGGGTTTGAGACTAGATGGAGACTTCAGGGAAGGCTGATGAGAGAACACAGGAAAAGGTAGCAGGTGACTAAGCAACATCTTCTCTTAAGACTTCATTGATGCAGTAAGATATTCCAGTTTCTCTCTACTGGTTGAGAATAACATATATGTCTGTCATCCATGCACTGGGTAAAAAAAGTTATGTGCCTATTGTAACCTAAAAATTAGGCTCAAATCATGAAGCTATCAGACAGGACTAACCTCCAGTACACCACACATGCAGACAGGGACCTATGAAAGCAACCCATTATCACAGTGCCTGTAGTTGGCCTTACTTGGCAAAGAGCTTCCAAGTCATAAGGAAGTTGTGGTGGCAGACCAACAGTTTGGAAAGGTCTCACTGGGAATTCCTCATATACAAAGGAAACGTTGGCTATGCTGGAACCTTGGGAGGTAATAGGAAAGGTACAAGGCAATATATTTCATTAGACTACCTGCACTGTACTGCAATCACTCCACCTCTCCAGGCTCCAGAGAGAGAAGGGAGGTACTTGCTACAGATGCAGATCAGATCCTCTTCCCCATCCCAGCAAGAAGACAGACAAAATTTTCCCTTGGAAAGTTATCAGAGTCACAGGAGAATGTTATTGAAACAGGGGCAGAGCATGGACTGGAACAGCTTTGCCCCGTTAGTGCTGTTCAGATTCCTGAAGTCTGAACAGATTTAACAACAGAAAGGGTCAGATTTAACAAAAGTAAGTGATTAGCAGTAAAGAAAATACAATCAGTTCTGTGATTTGGATTTAGGATGAGAATAATGTTGATAACACACTGCTGTTTGTTGTTGCTAGTCAGTGTTTACACCACGTCAAGGACTTTTCAGCTTCTCATACTACCCCGACAGAGAGGAGGCTTGGGGTGCACAAGAAGCTGGGAGGGGACACAGCCAGGACAGCTGACCCAAGCTGACCAAAGGGATATTCCATACCATATGATGTCATGCTCAGTATATAACTTGGGAGAAGCTGGCTGGGGACTGGGACCATGGCTCAGGAACTAGCTGGGCATCAATGGTCTGCGGCTGGTGAGCAGTAGTGCTATGCATCACTTGTATATTCTTTTTCATTATTATTATTACTATTATTATTATTAACATTCTTTTCTGTCATATTAAACTGTCTTTATCTCAACCCATGAGTTTTACCTTTTTTTTTCTGATTCTCTGCCTTATCCCACTGGGAGGCCAGGCAGAGTGAGCAAAGGGCTGTATGGTTGTTTTAAGGGCCTGCTGGGTTAAACCTCCACAAGATGCTAACGTCCATGAGGACATAAGGCTGAATTGCACATTTTGTAGTAGCATACCATGTTTTAGGCTGATGCCTCATAGAATGAGAGAGAAAAAGCCAATTGTGCAGAAATTACCCATTAAATTGTCATGACACATCTTGTTGAGTGCCTTCTCCTGGCCACGGATCAGGAAATTAAATCACAGTCAATCCTGAAATACCAGGTAAAAAAGTTCCCAAAACAGTTATGGATTGTTCAGATGCTCCAGCTTTGAATTCTTCAGGGCTCATCCAGGAAGATGGAACCTTTCAGCACACACTTCAGGCATGGTAAATTCCTCTTGCTCAAGTTTCTAATCTGCACTGTAATCCCCAACACAGTATTGAAGTATAATAACACCTCTTAAGTGGCAGGCGTCTCCTTTTGACAAGGAAATGACAGGTGTTTGTAAGCTGGGGAGAAAACACTAAGCCTGTGATGGAAGACTTCCAATAACAGCCCTCAAACTGCACTGCTTGTCCCCACGGAGTCTTTCCCAAATGCTCTGACCATATCTGGCATTGACTGGATCTGAAAGGAAGAGGCCCATGTACAAAGCCCTTACCTTCCCACATCTGCTCTGGATCTGTACAAGCCAGCCATTCTATTGCACAATCACGGGTGACGTGATCACTTTTTCTTGGGTGAAATGCAATTCAGAATCCACTAGCTGATGGATCTAATGGGCTCCCAGGCAAAGGCCCCCCAGTTTCTATAATCTTCCAGGATCATCAAAGGTCACTGTTCCTTTCTTGACATACATGGCAAAAGGAAGGCTCTTTTGGGAGAGAAGCCAGCCACCTACCCAGCCATACCTGAAACTATCCCTCTACTAGTTGGACTGAGCAAGCAACTGCAGTAGAAAAGCTTTTCATGTACCACTCTCATATCCTGTCTTCACTAAGACAGGGAAAAGGCCTGTCTCTCTTGCTGTCAAATGAGTCAGAAAAACCCCAAAAAGTTGCTCTAATGCCCACATCCTCCTGCTGCGAAAGTGCTAAAAGTTTGATCCTAACCATGAACCCATACTCTTCAGGGAGCTGCTCGTTAAAGTACCATGGGACAAAGCCCTGGATGGAGAGAAGAGGGGCCCAAGACAGTTGGGCAGTACTCAAGGGTCACCTCCTCCAAGCTCAGGAGCAATGTATGCTGACAAAGAGGAAGTCAGGTAAAAGCACCGAGAGACCTGCGTGGATGAGTAAGGAGCTCCTGGGCAAACTCAGACAAAAAAGGGAAGCCTACAGAGGGTGGAAGTGAGGGCAGGTAGCCTTCACACTAGTATATTTGCTTAGGTGGACAATCCCAGATGCTGATGGTGGCAGAGCTGAAGAAAAAGACTGCAAACTTCATGGACCACTTGGAGCAAGGAGGACAGTAGCAGCAGCCAGTCCCCTGTTGTCTCTCCCGATTTACAAAGGAGCAAGAAAAGAGGGGCTGACCCAGTACGGCTCTTCTTACATTCATGTCTGGCCTCTTTCTAAAGCCAAAAGCATCCTATGATATCCAGCATCCTGCAAAGCCAGAAGACACACATCAGGAGAAGTTAGAGAGATAATACATCAGAATGCAGATAGTGAGGGAGGAGGGAGAAGTCAGAATGATCTTATTATTGGATGCTCACATGCGGCAGCATTTATACGTTGTTCCCGGCTTCTAAATGATAGAGATGGGAGAGGAAGGATTTTACCAAAACTTCATGCTACTGCAAAAGAAGCCAAAGCTTTACTTGGTGCACAGAGATGGGAGCAATCAAAACTGCGCTGCCACTGGGTAAAACAGAGAGAACGTCTTAGGAATGGAACAGAACATAGTAACTGCAGTTTATCACTTCATGGGCTACATATATCTTGAACATGCAATGTTGGCAAGTCCCCACCTCACAAAGGTACAATTGGACAAGGTTCAGAAGAGGACACAAACCAAAGGTGTGAAAAGGTTTCCTTCTGGACAAAATGCTAGTAAGTAGACTGGGATCCTTCAGTTTGGGCAGAAGAGTAACTGAAGAGCAGTATCAAAGAGGTGTGTAATTCTGTGTGGCTGGGAAGTGGGAGAGGAGCTAGGGACCAGCGTTCACAGTTCTGTCCGAGACATAAGGGGCATTAAGTAAGGCTGGCAGGTGGCAAATTTAGAACAAACAGAAGAAAGTAGTTCTTCTCACAGCAAGGACCGAAGCTGTGGTGCCTCCCTGTCACATGGTGGATGCTAAAGGTTTACGTGAAATCAGGAGGAGACAGGACAAATTTATGGAACAGAAATTAAATGAGGGCTATGAAATATGGAGACATTTTTGGTATTGGAGATTCTTGAGCCTCAGGGATCCTAGATCCTCAAGCTTTGAGAGTTTTCTGGAGAAATGTAACTGAACATTCATTCTTTTATAATCTTCCTACAGCCAACAATGTGGGAAGGTACATGCTACTAGGCCAGACAAACCTTTTCTCCAGCCCAGTGAAACTGCTCTTTCATTGTAATTTCTCTCAAAGAGGAGAATTCTGAGATCAAGTAGAGCTGGGTAGCTACATGAAACACCAAACCTGTCCACATACAGGACAGCGTTCAGAGTCATAATCCTCACCTGGTGATCAGCACACATCTTAAACTGAAATGTATTAAAGAACTAAGAATGGAAATGGTGAATTGTAACTTCAAAGTATATTCATATATGTTTTATTCTGTTTTCTTATTTCTCATAGTTCCAATTTTTAAATAAACCATGACTTTATATATTAGTAGACATACTTCCCCAACTTCCTTAATTTCCCTGAGGGTCTGGTACTGGTGACAAATTCAGATGCCACCTGTCATATTTTTTAATTTTTCAACAGTAATAAATCCAGATAAATCAATATAAAGACATCTCTGAAGCTGAGGTGTTTAGAGAATCTGCTGGCTGGAATAGGCCTCCAGGTCAAGCTCGAAGAACGAGTGTTTGGTGTCAAGCTGCAGGCACTAGACTTTTGTGGGGATTGCCCTTTCAAAGGGGACTTTTCCTTTTTTTTTCAAGATAATGAAGGCAAAGAGGCAACACACAGCTTCAGACAAACTCCCTACTGTGAAAGAGCTGTTCGTGATTTGTACTGCACTAAAATTGTCTGGAAACATCTCCTTTCAATTTCCATCTCAAAGATGGCTTTTCAGTACCAGTAGGATGCAATTATTTTAAACTGGAATAGAATATAGGAGGATGTAGGTTCAAAAGCTTTGGAGATCTCTAATTCAACCATCTGCTCAAACCAGGGCTAACTGCAAAGTCAGATCAGGTTCCTCATCCAGTTTACTTCTGGAAAACCCCTAAGATGGAAATTTCACAGTTTCATACTTAATGTGCTGGTTTGGGCTGGGCTAGAGTTACTTTTCTTCCCAGTGGCTAGTACGGGGCTGTGTGTTGGCTGTGTGCCAAAAACAGTGTTGATTTTCTGGAGATGTTTTTGTGAGTGCTGAGCAGCGCTCGCACAGAGCCCAGGCCTTTCCTGCCCCTCACACCGCCCCACCAGCGAGCAGGCTGCGGGTGTCTGCAAGGAGTTGGAGGGGACACAGCCGGGACAGCCGACCCCAAGTGACCACAGGGATGTTCCATGCTGTATGACGTCATGCTCAGTGTATAAAACTGGGGGAAGGAGGAGGAAGGGCGGGACACTGACAGTGATGGTGTTTGTCTTCCCAAGTCAACATTATGTGTGATGGAGCCCTGCTTTCCTGAGGATGGCCGAACACCTGCCTGCTGATGGGAAGTGGGGAAGGTACTCTTTGTTTTGCTTTGCTTGCATGTGTGGCTTTTGTTTCACTTATTGAACTGTCTTTATGTCAACCCACAAATTTTCTCACTTTTACCCTTCTGATTCTCGCTCCCATTCAACCAGTGGGGAGTAAGTGAGCAGCTGCGTGTGGCTCAGCTGCAAACTAGGGTTAAACCACAACACTTAAGAACGCTCGTTCTGATTTTTTTTCCCCCTGTATTTACTCATGATTTTCCTTGCTGCCTCTGAGAAGTCTGCCTCTATTCTCCCCTCAACCATCCTGGAGGCAGTGGAAGACATCAACCAGATCTCCTCCTTGACTTCTTCTCCAGACTGAACAAATCCAGCTCCCTCAGCATCTCCTCAGTCCACCTTCATCCCTCTATAGCCATTCATCTTAGTGGCAAATGTTATTTTTAATGTTATTTTACAAAAAAGTATTTTTTGTTTTTTTTACATTTTTTTTCAAAAAGTTGTGGTTGCACTGTTGGAGAGAGTTTGCTCGAATACCTTCCTACAATTTTCCCACTCATGAGATGCACTATCAACAGGAGCAGGCACTCATATAAGACTGCTAATAAAATGTTTTCATCACTCTGGCTTTAATATACAGAGAAAAACACTGATAAAAAAGGGACACAGAATCAAGTTGCCTCAGTTATATTCTGTTAGTTGAGCTACTGTAACTGATCACATATATGCTGATAGCAAACAGTGAATGGAAGAAAAAAAAATTAAGTCCAATATTAAAGAAAGTGCTAATAATTGCTAAGGTCCATACGAGTCTGCAAGAAAACAAAGGGGTTGGTGAGAACTGTTCAGTTGTTGGCATAGGCTCTTTGCAGACTTTGGCAAGCTGTGCTAAAATTCCATCACATTTGGAGTATCTCAAAATTTTTGTGCTTTACTGAAAGCCAAAAGTACTCTGTTGCTTGGGAAGAGCCTTCTGGTCCGGACTACAGGATTATTTTGGACAGGGTGGTGGAAAGAGAAGAAAAAACTTCTGAGATATTCAAGAACTGTACAGTCCAACCTTTTTCTCCTCATCCTAGGAAAGGTATTCCTCAGCCAGATATGAATACGTGCGTGGAAATGTTCGGAAATCCAATGCCAATCCAGAATGCCATGCATCAGACTGGTAACAAAGAAAGGCTCCTACCTGATAGTCTGGCTTGGTGAAGTAGTCTAGGCTTGCAATATGATCCAGAAAAAGGTGGAACTCTGAAGGCATGTGTTTTAGCAGCATTCGGTGTTCATACTTTTCTTTTATCATGCCAACCTGCTCCTGGAAAAAAGAAAATATCTCAGAGCCAAGAATCTCTTCTATTTTCATATAGTCTTGTAATTCCCTGAATACCATCTAGTCTTATGGTTCCTGGAACACAGCCTCCTAGACCCAGCACTGTGTCTACACATTTCTCCTGTTTGGTGTCCCTAGCAAAGCGACGTTGATGACTGCAGGCAAAGGTCAAAGGGGAATCTCGAGTCAGAAACACCCTTCAGAAGCTGTCCCTTTAGCAGAGCCTTACGCACAGCTGATCTATTTCTTTCCATGGATTTTATTGTCTAGCACAAAGTATTTCCAAAACAACATGAACACTTAGCTTTATTCTATTTAACTTTCCAGTTGCAATTTCCATTTGGCTGGTTTGACATGGCAAAGCGTTATCCCCCCACTTTTCTAAAGGCTCTGTTTATTTGTAAAAAGGACAGCTCAGCCTTTCCACTTCTGTTGTTTGCTTTACAAGAACAAAGTCAAAGTCGCTTGATCAAATATGATTAACAATGTGCATAAGAAAATGCCTAGCTACTCCAAGTCAGACAAGCTCCACACTGTGCATAAGAACACACAAAAGCAGGTTAGCATCTTGCAGCAAGATCTGTTGAGAAGCAGGCTCTGGCTTTACCTCAGCAAAAAGCTGCACTGAGCTGCCGGGGGAATAGTAAGTCACAATAATGAAAATGTAGCATCCTATCTTAAGCAGGGAGGCTAGGTTTCCTACCTTATCTTTGATCTTTCGCCATGGAAGCTGACCAACCGCAAACTCCACCAACATGTAAAAGAGGGACCAGAGATCGTCATGTCTACCCATCTCCTGGAGAAAAGAGAGACAAAGACTGAGGAGCAAAGTTCCATGCTGCTCAGTAGTCCAGGTGTGCTCTCCAGATGAGTGACCTCATTTTAAGAAGTAAGAAATCATACTTCCCATTCAATGATTAAAGAAGCCAGATTAAAGACTGAAGATGCAGAATCACGCATTTATTAAACTTGGCAATGTCAGTATGGTCACTTGAATAACCTTATTTGCCCTTTTTGTGAATATATTACGAGTTTTTTATCTACACAACAAAGCACAAGTCTTCCATAGGACTGTCCCTCACTGAGTATACAGGAATGGGTTAATGGGATGTCAAATAACCTAGATTAAGGAAAAAGCCCACCAAACTGTGTGTAGAAAGTATTTTTTATTAGTATTTTTAAGCTAAATATCATTCAAACTATTTTCACAAGACCGCATGTGCTCAAGGGCTTTTGCAAAACACTCATCATCAAGCACCACAACCATTTACACATGTATAACATTTCCACATACCACTCACCTCCTGGACTAGTAAATGGGAAACTGAAACATGGGGATTAAGGCTGAAATTGTCAAAGCACAGGAAGGCATTTTTGGTGCTCAGCATCCAATGTCTAGAACATGATTTCTGAGAATAGCATGCATTATACAGCAATTTTTGTGTCTAAATATATCATCAGCTGATGCCAGCTACAGCTGGCACTATTCAGCTCTTCCTAAAATTATACCTCAGGTTTCTCAGTGTCTCCTAGGAAATAAATGGCATTCAACTGCCCTCCCCACATCACACTTTCCACCTTCTGCAGACAACAACTTCCTTCCCAAAAAAACTTGAAAATTCCTCACATGTCACAGGTCATCCTATAGACTCATCCCAAATAAGGGCAGAAACCTGGAAGAGGGCTGATAGTTTCCATCTGGCAAGCACTTAGCAGCAGAACCAGAGGACTTACTGTTTACTCTCTATGCAAGAATATTATTGAAATAGTACAAACGTGTTTTGAGAAGAATGTTGGATGAGACTTCTGGAAGCATTTAGAATGAAACAGGCCAGACAGTACGTAAATAATGGTTCTTTTCAGGGAAAAATAAACTTAGCTTTCACTAGGTGGCTCTTCACCTGATAGCTTGATGTTAATGTTAAAAATTCCAGGTGGAGAATGGATTTGGGGACACGGCACTTGGTAATTCACAGCCCACATCTGCTAGAAAATTACAGCAAGTGGCCTGGTATTTAACATGACTTCCACTTCAGTGTGTTTGTGAGGGCTTTTTTCCCCTTAAAAGTGTCCGATAAAGCAATAGTTACAAATATTGCCAACTAGAGAGGATCCAATAACTGAATCATAACTTCGATTTTACAGTCAACAGCCTTGACCACCTAATGGAATTCATCTGATATACTAACTTCTGTAGGTAACAAACCAGAACTCACAACTCTTGCTCCTCTGCTCCTGAAAACAGGCTTCTGTGGAGAAATAACCTTGCTGTTAACTCCTTATCACCCAAAAATACTCACTCGGTTTTTGTGTGCATTCACCGAAGCGTAGCGGACCGTTCCTCGAAAACCAGCAACATTGCGAGGCTGAAGGAAGACAACAGAAAATCTCAGAGACAGAGCAAATTACTAAATCCCCTGTGCAGCTAACTCCTGAGAACTTCTTGTCTATACTGTTATTCCATATGTACCCAAGGGACACAAAGCTCTTACTGCCTTCAACTGCTCTAGTAGCCAGCTAAACAGACAGCATTCTCCAATTCTGCATTTCTAGAAAAGCTTATTTTACAGAAAGGCAAGGTGGTTACAGTGATAGGTTAGTCTAGGCATAGAGCTAAGAACATTATCCAAGATCATATTTTCCTTCTTAATCGCCAGGTCAAGGGAAAAGCTAGTAAAGAAGCGCAAGTGCAAAACTGAGTCATGAATAACACGAGCTAAGCTAAGGCTGAGGGCAGCCTGGTCAGGACAAGAACAGGAATCCCCTACACTGACACAGGGCAGATGACCATTCACGTTTGCTGACACTGCTTGACAACATCCTCTGTAAGACCTAAACAAATTAAGAACCTCTGACTTCCAGAGTTCTTGCTGTTTTCCAGATTCTTCCCAGTATATCCTAAACCATGTATCTTTATTTTACTCTTTCTCTGATTCTCTTGTTCTTCGTGTCTTTGAGAAGTGAAGGCTCGATACAGTGGCCTTGGGAAGAAGGCAGTCCTTCTGTGACTACTCCTCTGAGCTGGAGGTTTTCTCTGTTCTGGGGTCTGAGCAACACTTCCAACTCTTTCAAGTGCTGCCTCCACACAAACATTAGATCATGTGAGTTCACTTAGTGAAGATGTCGTTGTTCTGAAAAAAATGCATTTAAATAATGACATCCACCAAATCCTTTCAGCTTAGCTAGACGCACCAGAGTTGGCAGCAGTGCTTTCAAAATTCACGTAGCAAACCCAGGCTCAGGCCCAGACATCTTCCATCATAAGGCAAAGAACTAAACAAATGCATAATTAAGATCAAACTCTTGCAGAAATTTGAGCACATTAATAACAACTCTAATTGGGTAACTTCTCCAACTTAGGTCAGTTGATTCACGCTTGTTCCTTCAGCTGTGCCTATGCTTTCAGAACTAAGCCTAAAACTTTGCACTCTTACTCTAGGGCACCCTTCTGTCAGTTTAAATATGTACAAATCAGATGGTTCCTTTTGGGTACCAGGAAGTTGCTCTGAGTTTCAATACTCTCAGAAAGAACAAACCTTTAAATGTTTTTAAACAAGTTCAGCAACACTGGCTCACTAACACACGCCTGAATGGTGTATAATGCAGCTTTTAAGTAATAGTGACTCCAAGCACAGAAAAGCTACAAGTCTAACTTACATCTCCTTTACGTTAATCAAATACTCCACAAGGAGAATCCATAAGCGTATCCCATGCACATAATGCAGCATTTAATCTTGCCATACACCAGCTTGAGCTATAGCTGCTTAATTAGCAGCAGGTAATAGCTGAGATACTATATTCATGATCATGTACCTCATTCCTCCTGGAGCTACATTTAGGATTCCCACTGTCAAATGACTGCAAAATATTTTTCAGAATTCCAATAAATTCACTGATATGAGTTACTGAAAAGCAGAATATTGGCCACTGGAATATATCTGTTGGAATCAGCCATCACCATAAATGTCCTCTACTTATTCAAAAGAAGAGGACATTCCCCTTTGCCATTATGAGTCAAAGCTAGTGTGTTTGGATGCTTTCCATGAGCCATAAAATAAGAGCGTATTGTGAACAATTCTAGTGTTTAACATGTAAGGTTTTCAGAACAAATATGGTTCAATGTTGGCAGTCCACGGGAGTTTCTTTCATGTTTTTTCCCTACTTCAGCATCTTCCGTTATCAAATGTGTATGTACTGAACCAAGTACCACATGTGCTGGTTTCAGCATGGTTGGCAATGTCTCTGAAACTCTTTTTAGATCAATAGTTACTATTTCTGGCAGACAGGCTATCTTTGCAGTCTTTAATTATATCTATTCTGAAATCAACTGCAGGCAGTTTGCATATGTATTCCCCTCCTCAAACCAAAAGCCCAGCCATCTTTTAACCCTGCATCTGTCCCACAGCCAACATGAAACAGTCCGGCAGTCCTGCAGCTGAACCCAAAGGGCTTGCTCTCCAGTCCTCTCTTGTGGTACCCCATCAAAGGCAGAGCACTACAGCTGACCAAGAGTTTGAAATTGTTTTGTCAGGACATTTAGAGCTTGGAACAAAATGGGCAGATGCTAAGTGTGTCAACGGCATCTTTTTCTCATAAAGATTTCACCTCTTTTAACCATATTTGACTGCCCTGCCAGTCAGAAGGCAATTAGTCCTGCCTTTTGACTGTGTCACTAATCACTGCAATCAAATATTTCCATGGCTGTGGAGATACGTTGTTTTTCATCCAAACAAACAGCTCCTGCCTGAGCATTTATTGTAGCACATGCTGTATACCCAAATGTTATTGACTTTTCCTCTGAATTCATCAACATTAATTTTCCAGATGATTTCTTTACACACGTCATTTCTTCCAGTTAATAAATTTCATGCCACCACTGCACTGCCCAGCAGTGGAAAACAGCCTGGATAAAGCATCCTTGCTGTCCAGGCTGGTCCACATTGGTCCACACTTGACACAGAACTGAAATTGTAAGTTAGGGGCTTCAGACTACGGAATCATATATAACCCAACTGACTTGAATCCCCCAAATGATAAGAAGTAATAAGCTAGCAAACTGAAATACAATTTGAAACCATACATGATTTATTTTTCAATTTTTCCACATCAGTATTACTACAAAAAAATGTTACTCAGGGTAAAGTACATCTCTTCTTGCATTCAGATTGTGTCTAGCACAAAGCTAATGTAATTTATTACACAGAGCTGTCAGGGCAATGACAGAGATATGAAGTATATTGCATTGTGTTACAAGCTTGGTTTAAAATGAGTTTTAGCTCTGGAGAATGTGTTAGATCACCACCACAGAGCAAAAATTACACTCTGTGTTCCTTTCAATATATTAGCAATGTACACTACCTCACAGACAAAGACAGAACTAGGTATCAAAACCCTGTGCGGAGTGGAAGATTGTTCCGAACTGTGTTCTTTGGCACCCATCAGCTTTTCACCACTCTTTAGTTCAAAAACTCGTGATCATTTGTATTCAGCGATAGGACAAGAGGGAATGGCCCTAACTTGCCCCAGGGGAGGTTTGGGTTGGAAATTAGGAGAAATTTCTTCTCAGAAAGAGTGGTCAGGCATTGGAACGGGTTGCCCAGGGAGGTGGTGGAGTCACCGTCCCTGGGGGGTTTAAGGAAAGGTTAAATCTGGTACTTAGGGGCACGGTTTAGTAGGTAATATAGGTGGTAGGGCGGCGGTTGGACTAGATGATCTTGGAGGTCTTTTTCAACCTTTATGATTCTATGATTAAGTGCCAACCTCTCCCTTATGATTCACATGCAGTCTGTCTGTCCTGCATATGCTCCCTTTATTTCAGGAATGCTGGTATTTCCTCATTAATCTGAATCTCTTCTCCTTACACCACATTCATACATACAGATTAAAATTTCTCCTCTTGCCTCACTGGTCCCTAGATTGATTATTTTTTGAATGTCCTGGTTTCCAACTTCCTTCCTAAAAACTTGTATTTGGATGCAGTATTTTCCTCCTGCTCTTTCTTATGCCTGTGGTAGTCTCATGGAACATGACTGTTGGTGCCTCCCCAACTTTCTGGAATCCTGTGCAAACACCTCAGGAGATTCACCACCTTTGTCCCTAGCAGGTCTGCTGTCATTAACCCACCTCTCCCGGAAACAGGAAAAGGATTTCCAGCAGTAAGAAAATGAAAAGAAAGTTAGCGCAGATCAAAAAGGAGGTGGTAAAGGGAAAGAGGAAATGCCACAGATCATGGGAAGCACTTGGAGATATATCTTAGATTGAAATGACTTGTTGGAAAAGTTGTGATAAGAAGGAAAAGTGAAAGGAAGCTTTAACTGGAATAAAAGGAAGTATTTCTGTGACATCTAAGAATCTCCTGCTTCTATCAGTTAGGCTCATGGGGGAGACATAGAGATGTGCGTCTCCACCTCTTCTATGGAGACAAATTCTGCACCTCTTGTATGTGTTTTGACTTGCTAATTTAAACAGCAGCACTTTGCAGAATCATTAATGACAGCAGCATATTTTATCCCAATGGGGACTCAGAAATGAATAGAGGAAGCTGGAGCCAAAAATGTAGAACTCCCCTTCCCTTGCCTCTGAAACCACAGAAGTGCCAAAATCACAGCCTCTGGCACCACCCAAATGTCTGCCAGACCCTCGGGCAGAATCCCAAGTGTTCTAGGCCTCTGCATCACATTTAGGTAGCTGTCACGATCCTGCTGAAAAACAAACATATCATGAAGGGAAAAAGAAAACCAGGTGTAATTTGGACTTCCATATATAACAAAAGCACAAAACAAAATGAAAACCCAGAAGCATGGTGATGGCTCACTCACAACTCATAGCAGAGATGGTTACGAGCAGCGGATGGGAAGCCAACGCATCAAACACAGCCTCAAAAGAAGAGCCCAAAAGAACTGTAAAACAGAGAGAAACCCAAAGAAAAACATGAAAAAAACAACAAAATGGGAAAAAAATTAAACAGAAATGAATTAAAAAACAATTCAGTATTGTATCCCTCCAGAAACCTGGGTCTCTTGTTTAGCTGTTGCCATCTTCCAGCATCCTTCCCAGGGCTGTTGGTCCACGCTGCCCCTCCTTTCATTTAGACACAAAGCCTTGAGTGAGCCTTTGTGGTCTGTGAGTACTCTGTAAAGTGGTAAGAGGGGTCCCTCTAGAGACTAACTTCCCCCTGCTCACATATCACACCTAATAGTATCAAAAACCAAGCTGAGAGCAGAGATGCACACAGCCTAACCACAGGTCACCTGTATGCTTCTATCGTGATTTTCTTTCCTAAAATTATCTGATACCCACACCTTCCTTCCTCCCCCAGCCAAACCAACCTAATAACCAGTAAAGGAATTTGCTCTTTTTCATCTCTTGCCCCTTTCACCCAGAGTAAGTTCTAACGTCAGCATGTAAGTTTCTAAAAATGAACAGAGATGTCCCCTTCCCCATTTGAACTGCTATGGTTCCAAGCCACCAGCTTCCTTTCTCACCAGCAACCTCCATACAATCACTGGGTTGCCAACTTTACAGGCTTCAGAGCTGCCAACTTCAGGCATCTTCCCCTTTCTAGTGCTCCACCGAGAAACAGCGGGGTCTCTGCTGCCTGTGGTGGGATGCAGCGTGATGGTTTGAGAGGGAGCAGAATGAAAGTCAGTGCTGCTTTTAGGCCACGTGAGCAGTCATTGTAGCTTAAGATGTAAATTGCACTGTATGGAAACATGAGTGCCACTCTGATCAAAGGCAAGAGTTAATATTATATAATATCATACATATATATATTATATAACCTTAATTCAGTAAACTGAGGAAAGACTTCGGCTGAGAGATACAGAAATCAACTAATCAAAAGCAGTCAACCCAATGGAGTTTCTTATTTAAGTCTCAGTACTCCTCTTCCCTGAAAATGTGCAAGTTCTAAGAATACCTTTGATTTTGCAGAAAATTTAGTTTCAAGTTACTTAATAGTCTCTTACTATTCTTTCCAAAACAAAAGACCCAAAGGAGATGAGTTAAAATGCCATCTTTCCTTCTTTACTTCAGAAGAATTCAAAATTCCCAAAGGATTTTAACATCAGAAAAAAATACGGCAGTAATTTTCTCTTTCTGAATTGCACGCACCATCATGTGATTCCTGCACCAGAACTTGTGCTGGAGAAGAGGATGCCTTTCTCACATTAGAAACAGGGATAAGAACAAGCATTATTTTATCAGAAGCCTATTCGAGCTGCAATCCTATTACTCAATTATCATTCGATTTTTAACAAGAGAATTTTGGTCTCAGAGCTGCACTTGTTCCTTACATGCATGGTCCCATAGGGGAACAAGTAGCACAGAACATCGCAGAAAGCATGGGGAGTGCTAAGTAAGAGAGACAAGTTTTTCATGCTCTGTAACACAGAGCAGGGGAACTACTGAAATGGAAATGCTTAAGTGACCGTTGTGGAGTGTTAGTCACATCTCATTTGGGATTTACAGCTCATAATGCTTTCCTGAAGTCAGATGGAGAAGATGGTCCTTTTCTATCAAAAGGAAGAAGACAAAAGACAGCTTGTGGCACTCACTGAGATGCAGCAGAGCTAAGTTCAAATCTCTCCACCCCTTGGACAGACATGAAAAATCACACCTCCCTCCCTCCAGTGTACACCCCCCTAAGCCACAGGGTGCTTTGAAATGCAAGTCTAAGAACATCCATGTTGGAAAGGAACCCTTTTGCAGAGAATGACTGAATATTTATTACCAACAGAGAGAAAGTGTATGCCAGGCACTCTGTAACCTGGCAGCAAATGCACTTACCTGATGGATGGGAGACTTGACCTGCAACCCAGCTCAACACTCACTTGCCCAGGGAGTGAAGCCCCTGCTCCCTCACCAGACACACTAAGAGTTTTCTGTTCCTCTCTCTGTAGTCCAGTGGGAAGAATAATCAGACCTTCAAGTGGAACAGCATCGACCAGAAGGAATGACACATTCAGATGTACCGCATCCCCCCTGCAGCTTGGCAGTCAAGGCACTCGGAAATGGAAAATGGGATCTCAGTTCCCTGCAGGTGTATATAGGATTTGAGTCTGAGCTATCCTTCCTTTTCCCTCACCCCTGTAGCACAAGAGCTCTAACAGAGAGCTGCTACATAAAATAAAACCACCAACAACCTGAGGTAGGTGATCTGAGGTCATCCTCACTGAACCAGGGCTTTCAGGGGCGGAAAGCAGAGAAACAGCTAGTTATAACAAGATACAAGAGTCCCTGCTTGCCAATAGATTTTCAAATGTGTCATCTAGTCTGCTTTTCATACCTTTAATTTCAACTGCACTGGCTTTCTGTAGTTGTAATGTTTTTAACCAGAACATGAACTCCCTTCTCAAGTCCAAATTTGCTACTCCAACAATGAAAGTAATGAGAACCTTCATGCACTTTTCACAATGATCTGTTTTATAACTAGCCCATTCCCACAGAAACAGCATTTCTATAATATATTAAACGTGCAATATTTTTAAAGACATAGGTCCATTCTTTTTCCTTTTCCTCATCTCTGCGCGAACCAACGTGACTGTGCTGTGCTTTCACCTCTTCTCCAATTATTTTTTCACAATACAAAGTTCGAGACAAAAATTAATCTCTTCCTAAGCTAACAGAGTACTCTGAGTACTGCAGCTCCACAAATCTGTTCATTCTACTGCACAACATTCACCTCCTACATAACATTACAGCTTTACATATATTTCAACTACAAAGTAAGTATAAAAGCTACTGGGCTTCTTTGTTTGAATATTTGTGGTCTTAGGATCTAGGACTTTATGTCTTTTGTTTTATTTTATAGCTCATTTTCCAGTGGGGGGAAAACTACTTAGTAGAGAAACATACCATACTCTCCTCTTCCAATTCCTTGCTCACTGCAGCGAAGTTTATTTTTAACACTATGCACAGACATGTAGAAAATAAATACCTTTTTCTCAATTAGCTGACACATTTCTGCAGCCTTCAGCGTGCTCGTCTAAACAGGCTATGCACCGTTCTGCCCACTGACTCACAGAGCCGCCCTCGCACATGTACAGTATCTTCAGCAAGGCACTGCAAACTACTGCACTGCAGTCTGAGCCACGAGGAGACCGAGATCTAATCAATGGGCTGCAGCTGACTAAGCTAAAAAAAAAAATGCTTGCTGAGCATAACAGCCCAGTGTCAAATCCTGCAATGGGAGAGAGACTCCAGGAAAAAACACAGCCTCTCCCCTGTTTTCCAATAAATAATTAAGACCAAGCTGCTAAATGCTCGATCATTTTCAATTAATATTTGTGGAGCCACAGGGAATACATTTCTGAAGCCAGGGTGTCCAGACAGAAGAGAAGCATAATGCTTTCTGTACTGCACAAAACTAGCAGACCTGAACAAAGACCAGTAATGATGCAGGAGTTACTGTCCAAAACCTGGCCTACATTAGCACAGAAGACCTTCATTACTCAGAACACCTCCACTAAACAAGCCTATGATGTTCATCATATTATCCGTATAACAAATTTTATGTGTATTTTCCCCTCCAAATTCAATTTTTTTTCTCAACCTTAGTTCTCCAGACCAAACGCATTCTGCTAGTCCAGCTCCAGGCTATAAAAATTAGTGCAAGATGAGAATTTTGACTTGTGTACTTTCTATAGAAGATATTTCCACAAATTTAAAAAAAAATCAAAAACTTTTTAATTAATTCCCCAGTTGCTTAGCTCTGTTGTCCTAAGATGGGCATCAACACTGACTGCCTACACTGCTGCATGGCAAAGGTGGGTTTTACAACCAGGACATCACAGTGAATAAAACCGTTCATGTCTCTATCTGAACCATGGCAGAAGGTTGCATCTAGAGGAAATAATAGTTAAATCCCTAAAAAAAGTATCCAGCAATATAAAATTTGTTGCAGAAAGTCTTGGGATTCACCCCAAAATGGACTTTTTCATGGAAAAAAAAAATCACTAAGAGAAAACTAGAGTTGTTTCTGAGAAGAGTACCCTCTGCATCTGAAAGCACGCACTAACTAGAGCTGAAGTAACAGATTCTCTCCATAAACCATCTCTTCTTAAGCAGATCTCCAAGCCTCCCATGACTGAGAAACACATGGCTGGAACTACTGCCCACTTCAAACTCACCTGGATGGGAACCCTCGTGCTGATAACAAAGTATGTAGTACATCAGCATAACCAGATAAAAACCCATGCTTCCTGGCCACTAAAGTTATACAGTAGCACAAATACTGGGAAGATCCCATGGAGACAAAAGTATTGTGAGATGTGGGATGGTGCAGAACATAAGCTTGAAAAACAAGGACAGTTGTTCCTTCCTAAGGGAAGGAAAAATGGCTTCTTATCAGTATTCTGCACAAAGGTCAGATTGGTCCAAGACAACGCTGCTCCCAAGTTAGCTGTATTTCCAAATTTTCTTCTGCAATGAGGTAAAAATGGGGCGCAAATGTTCTGCAGGAAGACAACTGATATGGAAAGTTCTTTCCTTTACCTTAATTTTCTAAATGTTTCTAAATGGATTTTATATTTACCCATTTTACTTCCGCTGGGCTGGTTTGCCTGCGTGCAACCACAAAGTGAAGCCAGTGAAAAAATCTCAGATGAGAGAGGTTAAAAAGTAAAGCACCCCGAAGGCAGCTCTATTTAATAGTAGATGGCAGAGATGGCCTACACCCACAACTGCTGCTAGCATCACACTATGACCAACACAAAAAGAAAAGCTCTTTGCAAGAACAAGGCCATCAGATACTCAGTCCACCTCAGGTCAGTCTAATGTTTTCTCTCAGGTGTGCTATGAGAACTCTGAAAAGCCACCCCCACCTCATCAAGGGTCACAACAGTGATCTCCAGTTTGACTTGCATTCCTTTCCTGATGAATTCTAATGTTTGAGTACCTTCTTGAAAGCTGTTGAGTATCAAACCCAGGTTTTCATGAAGCTATGCCATAACACCAAGGTCTCCCTTATCAGTGGTACGTGTCAACTCAGAGGCCACTATCATATATGTGAAGTTAGAACTATTCTCCACAGACCCTCCCTGGAAACACACACCACGAGCATCACCTTTTATCTACACAGAATTTCACATCCCAGTTTATAGCCTCCCACAACTCTCTATAGCTGGCCCCTACCTTTACCACAGCGCGCTCTGTCCCATCGCTGCTATTTAGACCAGTCTCTGACCCGCACGTATGTGCTGTGTTACCGCATTCCTACGCATGCTGACTGCCTCATGAATAAATGCCTCTCTTCACTGGTTTAAATTTATCACCTCTTTCCCTGACTGTCTTGTACCTATGTAACCAAAGAGAATAGAGGCTCTCACATTTGCTTCTCAAGACTCTACAGTATTTTGCAGATTTTTATAAAATTCCTTTTATTTATCTTCTTGCTTAGGTTATAAACAGAATGGATCCCTCTTCACGTGAGTTTGTCATTACTGTCTTCTGAGTACTTTTTAGATCTGCAATACCTCCTCTGAAACCGGATGGCTGGTATCTTATGCATCATCAACAGTCATATCTAGATTTGTACATCGGCACTATGAAAGGTTTTGTAGCTTTCATCATCCTATTCCGTATGTACCATAATGATTACATCACTGGCTCAATGCATCTCACCTGGTAACCTGTTTCCAGTCCTAAAGAAAGTGCTTCTGGATATCCTACAGGCAGGGGCAGATGCAGTCCCCTTGCATTCCGTTTAATTTGGCATATGCAATACTAATTTTAAAAAGGTGTAATGTTGGTTCTGGCTCCCTGCACCAGAATGAATGCTTGAAACTCTCTAGGAAAAGCCTCCACAGCTTTACTAGGGGAAAGTACTGTATCATCAACAGTGTTCTCTGCAGCATTTCTGCGTACAGACAAGGGCAGCCTAGTCCATACAGTGCATCTGAATTTTCAAAAACATCAGCCTCTGAGAAAGCCCACACTTCAAGAAATTACATTGCAAAAGACAACGTGTCTCTCATTTGAGTGGTGGCAATTACAGTTGTCCTTTAAAGTGGCAACAAACTCTTAAAGACCTGCACACAACAAGAACTATATGATACAACCTGGCCAAAGTTGTGTTTTCAGTTTCCCCTCTTCTGTTCCATTATTTGTCATATCATGAGACAAGGAAGTTTTGAGATCAGACAAATTCAGAATCTGATTTATTTAGATCAAAGTCTAACTGTGAGATTCTTGATGTTTAACAAAAAAAAAGCTGGCATGGAAAGCATGAAAATTTTGATCTAATTTTTCTCTCTATTTATGGTATTTATAAGCAGCACAGTAAACAGACAACTAACAGAGCTGTAGCAGTTGTGACTGCGAAGGGGCCCAGAAACTTTGCTCAGGACAGCACAGATGGAGACTCTCGAGAGGAGGGAAGCTGTCAGCAGAAGGGAGGCTCCTGCTCCACGAGCAGATCTGCAGTTGTATTATAGATTTAGTAACCTGGGAACTGGTGAGGAGGAACAAGACCTGTCAGGGGAGCCGCTGAGCCTGAACCAAATGTCCGTAACACGAAACAAAAGTGAGTCATGATCACTGAAGACTCCTTCCTGCAGGAAATGGAAACCCCGTCTACTGGTTTACTGTCTCAAGAGCTTTGTGGCTTGTTGGGGGCCTGGTTATGGGATGATAAGGACAGATTACCAAGGTTGACCTTCTGACTATTAACCCTTGCTGCTCATTCATGGGAGCATCAAAAGCATGTGTTTTCAAGGGGTGACCTTGAGTATACTAAGAGCAACTACAGATCTGGGGGCATGTGGACTGGGTGCTGTCCTAAATCCTGCCAGTGAGTGGGAAAGACGTAGGTAGAAGTGGATGCATCCTGCAAGTCAACACCTAGCCATCAAAGACAAAGTTTTGGCTTCTACGACCATGGGTCCCTCTTCAAGGAAAAAGGACTGTTGGTGAAAGAAGGGACCCATCTGACAGAGCGGCAAAAGCATCTTTGCAAAGGCTTTACACCTAGGCTTGCTAATGCAGTGAGGAGGGCTTAAAGCAGATACAATGACAGAGGATTACTGTAAGCTGAAGAGAAATGGAAGAATGGAAGCTGTAAGGAGGTGACCTGGGAGTGGATGATAGAAGCTCTCTCTCCCCTGGGAAAGCAGCACCACTGGTGGCCCACCTCAAGTGCCTGTCCACAAACACCCACACATGTGAAACAAAAAGGAGTTAGTGGTCCATGTGCCGTTGCAAAACTATGATCTCACTAGGATTACAGAGACTTGGTGAAAGAGCTTGCATGGCTTGAGTGCTGCAGTGAATGGAAAGAAGGAATAGGAAGGCAAAGAGATGTGTTTGTACAGAAGTGGCTTGTATGTATGAAGCTCTCCTTGGAGCCGGTGATGAGACAGTTACTACTGATGGGTAAGTGATCAGCACCAACTAACACAGGTAACTTAATGGTAAGAATCTGCTACTGAGTGCATGATCAAGAAGAAAAAGCAGATGAAGCCATTTTCAAACAACTGAAGGAAGCCCTTCAATTGCAAGCCCTGATATTCATAGGGGTCTTGAACAACTCTTGTATTTGCCTGGAGAGGCAACATGGCAGGGTGAAGCAATCCAGGAGTTCTCGTGAGCACTGAGCAGAACCATAAAAACAAGAAATGACGGTTCGGAGTCACAGAAAAAGGACAACATTGAACAGGAGCACAGTTTCTTCTCTCCAGCATTAGATCATTCACCCAAAGTCTGGAAGTCTCAGGTTCAGTAACTTCCTCTCCCACGGGAGCTCCTGCATTCTCATCTGACAGCAGAGTACCATGAATATCAAATATCACGTATTTAAGCTACAGGCAGAATGGGAGCAGGTGTACTGCAATCTGTCTCGTTGAAGCTTTACGGCTTCGCAAAAAATTAAGACATATTCCCTAGAAAAGTGACCTCAGGTGTCTCAGAGCCCTGGAAAAGACCCTGTTTACTGTGACTATGTAATTTTTCCACTCTTTGTTTCATTAAATATTTAAGTATTGAGCACCAAAAGACGTTACTAAGGGTAATGGGCCAGGAATACTTTGTGAATTATTGGTGATACAGCTTCCTTGAGAAACAGGAAATCCCAGGTCAAACATATCCTACTCAATACAGATCACGGATCTTAATCAGTATTTGTCACCTTTCAAACAGGAGAGAGTGGGGCTTGGAGAGGCAGGGAGGAGCAGTAAAGAAATCAGCATCTCTAGCAATTTTGTCAAGCTGTCTTTTCCTTCATTTCCCTGTCCTCACAAGTGTTTGCAAACAAAACCCTCTGGAAAGATTAATTTTTTTAGCACTAGCAGTCTGTCCTGTTACCGTAATAGCCAGAATCCCTCCTGCGAGCCAGGATGTTGACTCTGATCCAAATGCCAGAAATGCTGCTGGTAGCCACAGTAACAGGCCCTAAGCAGTTCCCAACACACAAAGGACACCAAATGGCTACATGACTGCTGCACATCTGCTCCACCTGTCCAAAGGAGTAACTATCAAAGACTGACTTCTCCAACCCTCAGAGAAATATCAAGTAATGAGACTGTTGAGAACAGCTGATGTCCCCTAATTGCTAACAGAGGGAAAAATTGTTGCTGATGCTTCCTTACACAACTTCTGGCTCCAACCACCTTCTGTCTTTATAGTGCAGTATGACTTCCTACAGACTGTTATCCAGGAGATTTTGCAACATCTGGCAAGGGGCAAGTGGTAGAGGGCTAAGACCATTCCCATGAAAGCAAATCTGTGCAACAACAGTTTTTCTGCAACGAGCAGCATTTGTGCAGATATTAGCAGCCCACATAGGGTAGGGTGTTTGTTTTTTTTTTCCAGAAGTACAGAATAAATTCAGATTCAGAGTAAATTTGGATTTAGTGAAGCCAAGTGGCCTGTAACTTTACAAATGCCGAGCAATCAAGATGAAGTCAAGTAGCTATCCTCTGTAAAAACATACATACCAAATGCATAGTACTCATCAGAAGCTTAGCTAAGTAACAGCTCCCTAGGTAAAAGCTACTGTGGCAGCCCTTGAAAGAGGGTTGGGAAAGTCAGAGCGGTAACAGCTAAGGCTGGAGGAGCTAATGCTCAATGAAGATCATGGAGAGCAGAAACAATCCCACCTCAAAGCTTTAGTCAATCTCTAGAAAATCAGAACAAGACCTTTTCAGTGACAGCCTATGTTGTCTGCCTAGTAAGGAGCTCCTTGCCTTTCCATATATTAAAAAAAAATAATCATACTTTTGGCATCAGTGAATTGCACATAAAAAATTAAACACAAAATCAGTGCCAACACAGCTTTCTAGAGGATTTTGCTCCACAGAATCACTGTCTTTTCCCTTTTGCAAAATCAAAGGTGTTTTCAAAATAGAAGAGTGATCAAAATTAAGAAGGTAAAAGGTAAGTTAAAAAAAAAAAACCAAAACAAAACCACAGCATCCTAAAGGCCAGGACCATTATCTGTATTACAAGCAAGTAATTCAGAGCCTTTTTGAAAAGCTGATAAGCATGATTGAAGTTATGAATTTCGGAGGATGTGAAAACTGCAAATATTTTTTACGTTATTATTCATGAAGTATGACAATGCTTCTGAAACTGTAGGAAACTGCACAGAACCTGCTTGAGCAGAAAATGCTGGTTAATAAATATGACTGAAAGCGAAGCTCAGATATGCTTCCAGAAAAAGAGAAAGTGAGCTCCGTCCCCTACAAATCTTGTGTATAGTACCTCAGAACCAAATCACCGAAAACCTAAGCTCAGGACGATCATGTTATAAATTTGGGAATTGTATTCTTCATTGATAAAGGAACTGAAAGAGAATGGAGAAAGAAGAATCTACCTGACTAGATTCTGAGAATCTACCTTACTAGATGACTGAGAAATAATGTCTTTGATGAAATAAAACATAAAGTTCTTAATTAAAAAAGAAAAAAACCACAAAAAAATCTCATTTCATTTGTCTTCACACCACCCTTCACCCCCATCTACTTCCTAATCCTCAGTGCATTATTTGGGCAGCAATCACACCATGCTTCTCTAGGCAAATGTCTCAGTCCAGTAAGTGGGACTCAACAGCGGCATCAGGCAGAAGGGACAAGAAAGATTGAACAGCCCAGTACTATAACTTAATGTTAACAGGGATTGAAGTAAATATTTATGTGGGTTTTATTGTATCATTTTTGTCAAAAAGCCTCACCACTTGAAGTGTAGCATGGTAAAATAGGTACATTAAGTATATGAGACTTTACCTCATATGATCCTCTCATATCCCCAACAGACCGTGACTTTTTACCACTTTCAGCAAAGCACAATCCCACTGCTTTAGGAACCCCTATGTCTTTTTTCATGAAAAGATTATGTGTCGTTAGCCCTTTTATGAAACCCATTTGTTGCAAGCAAACAATCGCCAGAATGGTGGCCAGGTTGGATGAGGCTTTGGGCAGCCTGATCTAGTAGAGGGTGTTTCTGCCCATAGCAGGGGGGTTGGAACTAGATGATCTTTGAGGTCCCTTCCAACCATAACCATTCTGTGATTCTATGGTTCTATGAATGACCAGAATTAAGACTGATCTTCTCAGAGTCTTGCACCCTAACAAAGCCTCACCTCACCCACACCAACACAAGCAGGACACAGTTTGCGAGACACAGATGAAGAATCTTTTGCTCTGAAAAATGTCAAGACTGGCTGTAGGGCTGTTTCAAAAAACAGGGCCTGGGAGTATTCTCTAAGGATGTAGCAAAATAAAAGTGAAGTAATTTTAAATTAGTGGTAGAGAGGAAGAAAAGAGAGGATCCAAAAGAAGAGCCACCTGGAAAAATTAAGTTTTTTAATTGTAAAGAAAGAACAGTGTTCAAACAATGGGACTCAAAATGCAGACATAAAACATAGTTGCTTCACTGAAGCAATGCAGAAATTTTGCAGAAAACCAAATGCCAGTTTCAGTCCATAATGGGCTTGAATTCTGACTGCAGAAAGAGGAATGGAGTGGGGTTGCATTTTGAAAAGGGCAATATGGAGAAGGGTTATCCCCAAACTAACCAGCATTGACAAGGAAGACCATAGTGTGTACATAGTGTGTGTCTTTTTAAGAAGCAAATGCAGACATAAACTTTGGAGCTGCTCCCATCCACAGCTAAAAACAAAACACTTGCTATGTCCAACTGAAAAGACTTACAAAAAAAGAAGAAAAAACAGAAGAAAAAAATCCCCCAGCTGTGTTCATCTGCTAAAGACCCAAAATCTGCTCACTTATCTTTGCTTTCTTCCCATTCCCCAACCATATCCTGCACTGCAGAGTCTCTCAATTCAGCTCTCACATTGTCAACATTTTCCAGAACAACAATTATCTTGCAGATGGAAAGGATGTGCAGACCAAAAGGTATAAGCCTAGGATGATAAACAGAGATTGTCTGAGCCCTCCCTGCTTGCACTCTGCTCAGAAATAAAGCTAGGATGCTCTGATTGATACCTAGAGCATCTGAAGCTTAACACATCCTTATGACTGACCCCAGATAATACAGCACTGCTAAAAGGACCAAAGATAACTCGCATGTCACATGGCACAAGTTATGACCCCTGCCCTTACCTTCCCCCTAAGCAGGCACACTGAAATTACTCCTGCTAAAAAATCTGGACATGGGGCAATATACACAAAGCCAAAGCCAGGCAAGGGTGACAACAGCATTACATGTTGCAGTTCACAGCAAGTTCAGTCTCAGAGATCGGGTTAGTCTCTAACTTCTAGTGTTTTTCTTTCCTAAAAAGCTTTAAGAACACACCAACCCGCTTCCCCAGATCGCAGAGTACTGAACTAGACCAGTCCTCCGAGACTACAAAAGTTACGTGGCCAGCACTGGGCTCGCCCTCTTTGCTTAGTCATAATGTATTCAGTAAGTATTCCAAGCCTGTGGAGAAGATTATTATCCTAAAGGGAAAAAAAAAAAAAAAAGAAAAAAAAGCCACACACCTTGTAAGACAAAAGCAAGCATCCCTTCTTAGATCCCCAACTCAGTTGAAGTCACCTGCTGCTTCTCACCTTGCAGAAAATGCAGTCCAATATAATGACCAAACATAACAACCACAGAACAAACAAAAAATCACAAAACAATCACAAAACCTTTCCATGTCTAAGTACTTGCAGAAGTAGAAAAAAATCACTTAAAATTTACTTACTGGCCGGACTTCACCAGTAGTGTTGGTATACTGACGGGCCAGACCAAAGTCTAACATGTAGCACTTCCTGTATGTTGAAGGTAAGCGGCCCATGGCAAAATTGGACTAGATGAAGAAAGAAAGAAAAAAATCAATTTGATAACAGCAACTTGGGTAAGAGTGGCCATTTGTTAACAAAACTTTGTCATACAGGCCCCCATGCCTCTGGTAGAAACATAAGCCAAAGAGAAGAATTTTAAGAAGCATCTTAAACATCATTAGAGAATCACTGCCATGTTAAGAAGTTCACTTTGTGGAGTCTCAAAATAACCAGAATTCACATTAGCTTAGCTAAATTTCAGCTGCTATGAGAAAGAGCTACATTTAACACCACCAGCTCTGCAGTGAGAGCTCCATCACTTGCATAACAGGCTGGAGTTACTGTAGACAAATGTTTCTGTTTGTGGTTCAGCTGCTACCATGCATTATTCTGCCCTAACTCCCAGGATCTCCATCAAGTGTACCGTATTACCTATATTTATCTGAACATTCAGATATCTAAAAAACACTGGGTTTGGTTCTTAGTAAATAAACTGACAACAGGCAAATGGAGCAGCTTTTTTTTTAACCCCTTTCTTACCACAATGGATAGCTGCTAAAGGATTTCTGGCCAGTCACACTAGTGACTGATTTTCAGCTGAATCTGATCAGCCAAAATCAGCTGATTTTAAAAGAAGGAAATAATTTTGCTAGAAGGAAGACGGTCTCAGGGATGGGGTAGCAATAAGTGTTAAGGTCAAGTAGTGAAGAGCTGCAGGAACAATACTGGTTTCCACAGCGAGATTTGGCGTTATCGTGCCTCACCTAGGCAGACGACCAACACAGCGACTGTTTCCAACACTGGAAACTGCTCCATTTTTTTTGGGCAATTGCTCAGAAAAATATAAGAGGATGATTTACCTAAGTCATATACATGAAATAGCATTTATTCAAGTGATGGGTCATAGAGTAAGACATCCTTTCTGAACTCCTTTCACAGTAGTAAGTCAAATTAGATTGCTTCATCATGTGATCTGGACTGGTACAAGTATGACTGACAGCTACTAACCCGCCATGGAGCAGCCTCTGCCGATAAAAACTAGTTTGCTATGCACTTAAAGGAGTGACAATACTGTAGCACACTATTCTGTACTTACAGAAAACAGCCAACGTGTCAGACATCGGGAGTGTGCAAGGAGGCCTAAATGCCTCCACTGAGATCTGCCCATATTCAGACTGTCTTTATTGACTCAAGCAGAACAGACAGACGTACAACCAAAAGGAAAGTTTCCAAAACAACATACAGGCTTGATGTCACGATGCAGGAATCCCACAGAGTGAATGGCTTCTATTGATTCCAGAATCTGTTTGCCTAATCGCAACGTTGTGCTCAGCGTGAAAGTCCCTCGAGGCTGACTCCTTCTGAGGTCTGCAAGGTTTCGCCCCTGAAACAATCAATAAAACACTTAAACATCACACTAAAGCAGAGCATTTCACAGCTGCAAGTTCTAAGGCGCATCCCCAAAAAAGCAGAAATGCTAATCAGCCACGTGCCCACCTTATGTCTGCTTTATTTCTTGTATATGGTCTTCCAACACTTCATTTTAACTTTTAAGTGATGTACTTGCAATCAAGAAGACACCAGACTAATATCTTCGCAAGTAGCTGGCGTGCTCTTTGGGAAACAGGCACAGCACAGACAGCAGTGCCTCAGACTGAGCCCAGCATCTCCTTACTTTTACACTCAGACTATACAGAAGCTGATTTAAGAACAACCTTTGACTGTTCTCTGAGCAGTCTAAAGACAGCAGGACAAATAGGATAAGCCAGTCATGAAGCCACTATCTACTACAGCTCGTAGAAGCAGTTTCATCAGAAACTCCCTATCACACAACTATCTGTCTCAAGCGCCAAGTCAGCATTGTTGTGGCCATGCCACAATGGGGGAAGTTATCTATCAAGAGAATCATACCCAATATGAGGAAAGGAGGATTCTTCCATTGACTTGAAAAATACTTATTTAAAAAATCAGTAATTTACCTCCAGTTAATTAAAATTCTGGGGGGAAATGTCTACTAGCTGTGCATGAAAATGAAGACAATTTAGGAAAAAAAAAAAGGGCGGGCAGATTAAACACCAGAAGAATCACAGTGTTCTTTGATCTCTGTCATCTCAGTTTTGTCTATACCTCTTTAGATTTGTAAAAAGGTGGTGTTAAAATGAGGATATTACATGGCAGAGTACCCCTCTAATCCACCAAACTAATGCATTTATCAACCGATGAAAAACATGAGGAATAAGAGTTCAATGCTGCAGAGAACATGTATCAAGAACAAAAGTTGTAGGGACTTGCTGATTATTGCTGCAGTACAGAATCTCTTCATTCTGCTTCTGCAAAGACATACATGCTTACAGTACAATTCCAGATGTATTCAAACAAAATTCACAACAGAAGATATATAAAATTCCAAATGTTTGATGAGAAAACACGGATTGCTCTCCAAACCAGGGAAATGTCATCTATTCATCCACCCACTTCCAGTTCTTAGGTTATTTACAGACATTAAGAGGCCAACTGCAACTGGTGCTTTTAGCGTATGACTAGTCTTTCAAATTGGTTTGACCTGTGTTTCACTTCAGGGCTCTGACCCCTGGAGCAACCACACTTGATACAGGTCAGCTAATACAGATACAGCCAAGTCACAGCAACAGGCCCAGGTTTGCTCCTTAGTATGAACAAAGTAAGACTAAGCTACTTCTCCAGGGCTTATCTTCTTTAATTTCTGTGACAGTTCACTAGAGGCAGCACAGATTTGTCATCGCTATCCTGAAAGATCCGAGTTACTGAGCTGACAGCAGATCTTTCTTTCCACTGTGGAGTGGTTCCTTGGACACCAACTCTCTTATCCAATGGTAATAGGGAAAGGCAGATTTTTTTCAGGGCTGCACACTGAAATGTGCTGTGATTTTCCCCACCTGTTTTAGGAGATGGTCTCAGACATTTGCTCTCCAGAAACAACCCAAGGCATGCGAATATCCCATACTGCCCACAGGAATAGACAGAAAATTAGCATTATTCTCCAAATAAACACCATCAGGCTGCTGGCTAAGAAACAGCAGATGCAATGAGTTGCAAGGCTTAGAGTGGAATACAATAGAATAGAATAGAATCATTAAGGTTGGAAGTGACCTCAAGGATCATCTAGTCCAACCATCCCCCCCCCACCTATTACCCACTAAACCACGTCCCTAAGTACCACATCTAACCTTTCCTTAAACACCCTCAGGGATGGTGACTCCACCACCTCCCTGGGCAACCCGTTCCAATGCCCGACCACCCTTTCAGAGAAGAATTTTCTCCTCATCTCCAACCTGAACCTTCCCTGGCGCAACTTGCAGCCATTTCCCCTTGTCCTGTCACTAGTTATCTGCGAGAAGCCTCAGTCCCAGTGACTGAAGAGAAAGGGAACATTGAGAGAGTCACTTGATAAACCATGTCTCAGCAGACCTTGAAGCTGAAGGAGAATTTTAGCCTGATGGTGCAAAACTAGCTAATGCTCTAAGTATCAAAGTCTTCATTTGCAAATGATGAAATGATTTTTAGCTCTGCCTGCTCTATGAACTCAGCTACATAGTCAAGAACAGGCCAGAAAGCAAGAGATTCTGTGCAGACAAGTAGTTTTTGCAAGGTACAGTCACCTTCATCAGGCTTGTTAAAGACAGGATTGGAGGGGTAGAAGCCTTGCTGCTCCATGAGCTCCACATTAGACCTTTCAATAATCGTATTCACACTCACACTGCAGCAGCAGCAACCCCCAGGGTTGGTTAGCGAGCATAAGGTTTTTTCTATTCGTAACAGCAGTTGGGATGCCAATGGTGCATAAAGGGCAAACCCAAGCACCAGGAATTTACTGGTTTTATACATCTGCCTTGCAAAGTAGAACTATACTTCAAAAGAACCAGAAGTTTATTCTAAAGAAGTACTGGTGTCTATTTTACGTCACCACTATTTGCTAATTAAAAATAACCTTCCAGTTTACGCAGCAGCTTGCTTTTCATTACTTAGTGCTTCAACCTTCTCACTTTCCTTCACTGTGTTCTATCACCCAAATTATACATAAAGAAACATGACATGGGCTGTAAGCTCTTCAGGGGAAAAGCACAGCAAAGCCCTAATCACAGAGGCTGCAAGAGAGGTAGGACAAGTTCTCTGTCAACTCTTACGCCAGGTGCTGAAGCAGGCCAGCTTCCAAGGCAACTGCATCAAAAAGAAGCACCTTTAGTTTGAGCACATTCCCCTCGAGGCAGGGACAATCTCCCTCTCCTTAAAGGCCTTTCTTCCATGTGTGTTTGACTCAGTCATCTCTTCCCATGTGTCCCCCTCCAACTCTTCCTCCTGTGACAGTATGCTGTAAAAGCAAGCTGCTTTCACAAAAAAGAAAGTTGTTTCCATAACAGTACCACCATATTTCGGCTCTGAAGATCTAACTAGGTATGTTTTCCGGGTGAAGTTTCATGCTGAACCATGTAGACGTCCCTGCAGCTTTTCCTGTTATTGTGACTTGTGTAGACACATCCATGCAAGACTTCAGCTGGGAAATCTAATAGGAGTAGCTGGCTGCCTAGCAGTACAGTCACCATGTGCTAGCTACCTAAGTATTTATGCAGATTGACTTAATATCGGCAGTGTTCAAACAGGAGAAAACACTTTCACAGCAGAAGCCAAGCTACTGCTGAGCTCAGCGGAGACAGGGGAGCCAGAGATCACTCCCCTTCATAGGGAAGGCTATGCTGCTGGTGTGACACCACTGGCTCCCACCGCACTCTGAGCTCTGATACAAGACATATTTTGAATGGTGCAGCATGGAGCTCAGCAGGTGATATTCCGAACAGCTGCCCCTGCTGCATGACACTGTGGGTAGCTCCAGCGAGCTTTCTGAATTGAGTGCTTTCCCTAGAAACTGACAAAAAGCCATCTTAGACAGAAAAGCAGAGCTATGAAAAATCTTAGTGCATCTTGACAACTGGAGCTATCCCAAGGGGTATCACAGCAACAACGCCTCTTCTGTTGCCCATTCTACCCACTTTCTATCTACAACAAGGTCTCTGCACCAGTGCTTGGCCTTAGTCTCTTTTTTCCCTCGCCTGTGGTGCCATCTCCATGGGCCAGGGAGGAGAGGGGAAGCACAGAACTCACCTGAAGCTGCATGACCACATAATTAAATTTTTCATTCCTTCCACAGCCAATAAATCTGCAAACATGATCCTTCCCTGAAACAAAACAGAAACATACAGAATGGAACATAACCCTGCAATCACAAGTTTTAGAAAAATGGTTTCTGATCAAGGGCTTGTAACCGTATGTGGCATCAGGCAGGGAGCTGTGCAGAACAGACTGATTTTGTTTCTACTCCCCAGTCTCATAACTCAGGGGAGTACCGAGATTCAACAAGAAAACTGCGAAATATCCGTGAGTGGAAATCAGGGATCCTCAAATCCTCAAACTGACACAGGGCACAGGCGAGAGTGTGATGAGCTGCAGTTTATACCAGCATCATGTGCATGCAACACCACTATCCCTGAACTAAACTATGGCTGGCACACATGACCACATGGTTTCACAGGTTCACTGGCAGCATGCTTAAGCTCATTACACCAACTTTACCCAGTAAATGCTGACTTTTACACGCCACCACTATAAGTGCTGATTAGCATTGCTTACCCTGAAACAGTTAAACCAATGGTACTTCAACACAGACAACTCCTGATTTTAATAGTTAGAAACACCCAGAAAAGAAAGATGCTTATGGAAAAATTCCATTGAAACATTAACGCAATTTCATAATAAAAAAGGAAATAAACCTGCACAATTTCATGTTGAGTTCTGGCATGATGTTAGAAGTACAAACTATGTCTGTTCAGGCAAAATCAAAACCAACCAGCCACCCCGTAACACTCAGCTAGTCCTCTAGGGTCATTCGTTGGGGTACAAAAGTGCTGCTGCAATGTCTACGTTGCATCACGTGGCACCAGGCAGGATCTATCTTCAAAAATAAAAAGCAGAGGGAGTGGAGGCTGCAGTTTCACATCCTGACCTGTAATGGATTTGTGATGGTACGCTGTCTGTGTTAGCGAGAGAGGAAAGATGATGCATGTGTTCCTCTAAAAGCAAACTACTGATAACAGAGTAAAGGTTGATGCACACCACAATGGTGAACATTTGGTTCCCCAGCGGGGTTTCTAAGGAGGGAAGAGGATCAGTATCATTGCATAGCTTTGCCCTGTATTTCTTTGTAGCACTTAAGCAATAGTGATTTTAATTAGTTTGTAAATCAAAGCTTATTGTTTGATACTTTCCAGTTTTAAAATAATAAAAAAAAAAGAACATGAACAGATACAGTAATGGCTCTGCCTGTAACACTCTCGGGACCCTGCTACTGCTCTTATTGTGTGCACCATAAGCCTGGGGCATCAAAAACTGTTGGGGACAGCAAGACGTGGCAGAATAGGGACCTGGAGGGCAGCAGGAGACAAGCAGCTTTCTCACTGGAGAACCAGAGCAATACATACAGCTGTGGGAGCTCCATCCCTGAGCTCTCGGTAAGAGCATCAAGAGCCTGCCCACCAGGGCCCAACAGCATCCCACAGCAGAACAACCACGCTCTCTCCCCTGCCACAACAGATAGCAGAGCTGCTGGCAACCAGAACTGGAGGGACAGAAGCCTTGGCTACCCCCTTACTCCCTTTGGAAAAACTGGCTTAAAACCAATCAACCAACCCTCATATTCACCTACACCTGGTTAGATAAGCAGGAAGGTTGTGTGGCTGCAGATCCTTCATGTTTCTGGCACAGACTTAAGGACACTGTCCAGTTTCAGGACCGAGTGTGCAAGACCATGCTGAAACCATCAAGGAATGTCACAAGCCACCATATTTCAGGAAAAGGTATTCAGCAATCAGGAAAGTACCCTCTTCAGTATACATCAGGGCAGCCTGCACACTCTTCATCCTTTTTCTCACATACCAAGCCCATGTCCTGTGTGTGCCCATAAATACGGGGTGCCACTGCTTTCCTGCTGTCTCCGAATTTATTGCAAATTCAGCGTTGATTTTGATGTACAGGTTTGTGGTTTTCTGAGGGAACTCCTTGAGACACCGTCTGGATGCAGCACACATCCTGGCCTGGGCATTACCAAGAAGGGACTGCCAGCAAGCCTCAACTGTCCTACAGGTCTGCCTGCCATGGGTTCCAGTATGGATGGCTGTGCTGCCAGCCGATGTGAAGGCAGCCTTGAAGGTAGATTTGTGGCTACAAAATCAACATATCTGGATCACCTCAGAAAGAAACAGTTACGGTTTTTTAGGAGCTTATGATACCCGCATGCTTCATCAAACTGCCAGTCCGCACAGGTCTCAGGCAGGATGGACAGGCCAGCACAGGTCCACGCTCATCCCAGACCTGACTCCTTTAAGTCCGCACAGACTCACACACACCAGCCTGCCTTACTTACACACACTGTGCGTCCCACTTTGCTCTGCTTTGCCTTTCAGAGCACCAGGAGATGGATAGGGAGGCAACAGCCAAAACAATGACTGTTTCTACTGGCAATGAGAGCTACTGTGTGGTAACAAGGGTAAATTACTCCAATTTGTACTTGCTTTTATTGTTTTAAGTAATCGCAAAGCACTGACAGGCAGGACACTATGTGCTTTTTATTGCTGTAAAATTACAGACAAGTACATTAAAAACCAATCCTCTGACAGGGAGAACCTGGCCACCTGAATCAATCATTTTGGCAAAAGAAGAGTGGTAGTGTCCAATACACTTGACTGTGACTTAAGACACATCCCTGCTAATTTGGTACTGCCTCTTCTGATTTCAAGTATATTCCCAAGACTTTTTTTAAAAATCAGTTTCCTCCGTAACATTACCATTTTCTGGATTACAAAAATTTACAGAAAGAAAAAGCATTTCAATTTTTAATTCATTATCTTTGAAAACTGCATGCACGTTTAGGCTACCAACATTTTTCTGCTTACCATAATTTTTGAAAATGATGAACTGACTGACAGTTCTTGATGACCCACATCCCCAAACTGACTTGATTTTCTACTGAATCCTCCTTTCCAGCCTAAAATGGGCTCCTACCTGACCTGTTGGTCTTGGGAATTAAGGCTGTCCCTGGAACAGCCCTCCCATGCACTATTCTGCAACACCAGCAACACGAGGAAAAGAAGGGGGGCTTGGGGTGGGGGAAGATTGTGCCAATTCCTGCATGAAACAAAAGGAATATAACAGAGTGTAGAGAAAGCAGGCCACATTTAGAGGTGGTGTGTGTACAGCCAGCTGGTCATATAGATGGAATAAATACTTGCAGCATCAACCCCTCTGGGTTTCCAAGGCTTTTAGTCCTTTTTCAGCTAAAGGAGGCACCAGGTGACAACGGTGTGCTCTCTTGGAGGAGTTCATGCCATACTGAAGTAGCAGATGGAGGCTGACAGTCAGGAATGACTTTGGGATTCCTGCAGATCAGTCCTGAGGCCGATCAGAATTATGAAGCCCACAAGAACAATCACGTTAATAACCTGCTGTGCAGTCAAGATGATGGGACTGTCATACTTTCCTCTAAGGCAGAAGGAAATAGTCCTCTTTCCTCACACATGCCCTCCTCAAGCATGAATTCACAGCACAGAAAGCAGCAAAGCATATTTTAACCCAGAAAAGTAAGAAAAGAAAGCAAAAAAAGTTTTTTCAAGGTATACTTAGTATGGGGAGCTTCACAGCCATTTTACTGCACTAACTGCCCAATCATACTCGCTCCTTTGCTGGGCTGTTCCACTGAACAGCCACTATGGTGTGACAGAAGATCACCAGCCCATACTTCAGAAAGTAAGCACTGTATCTGTATTTGTTTATTACTAAAACAAAGTGGCTAGCTTCCAACACAATGTAGGGACAGAACAAGAGATTATAAAGAGTTTTGATCTGTTAACTAATAATATAGGTTGGAGGAAGGATGTTTACAAACACTGACCTGAGAAAACTTTCAGCAAACACGCGTTTTATTTTGTTTCACATGTGTTCATTTTTCCCAGCATTTAGTTACAGCAATGTTTTAATGTTGACCCATAGAAAAATATTCTTGCTGCTGCTTTTAAACTAAAATGAACAAAACAATCTCCCATATAATGCTGGGTAAGAAATATGAATATTTCAGTTACTGAAACAGTCTTCACCATCCTTGTTCTGGAGGAACTTAAAAATTACAGACAATAACCATGTCCTCATATATAAAAATAACTTCAAGTATCTGGAAATCCCTTCCACTCTAGGACAGATATTCATCACCTTGTAGAGATATTACTAAAAACCTCATATTAGTACTTAAAAACTTCCATTACATGAAAAACTTTCATTATGCAGCACTGAAAAAATTAAATTATGATGCTTCTTTTTGAGCATATTTTTCCACATGTATCAATTTCAAACTGCTGGAAACCAACACTCATTCCAATCTTCTACTCGTTTAAGTTCTTAAATATTCCTAATGTTTTTTCAATACAGTGATGAAACTACTCAAATAAGAAATATGTGACATTATTGTTGCAATTTGAAATACATTTTTTTTGGTACCAGGCTCCATATTTCCTGCGTTTTCACCTGCAGAAAACAAATAACCACTCTTCTTGCCAAAGGAGTTCAAGACTTTAATCTTTTAAATTTATGCTAAAATTATTTTGTGATTCATCTTCATAGATGAGCTGTCTCATTGCTAACAGTCCACCCAAAACACCAAAGAAACTTCTACTGCATAGATTATTATAAATCTCATGGCAATTATCGTTACTCTTACAACTGTTACCTTACCAATTCTTGCATTTCCTCTGCAGTACAAGAGCAACACTGACATAAAAACAGGAGTCCAGCAGTGGCTACCAGGATGGCTGCAGGAAAAGGAGAAGGACACTCAAAGTGTCAGAACTGGGTTTGTTCAGCCTTAGGAAGGCAGCAGATAGGGATCTACCTGCCGGTGGGAGTCACCTAACAAAGGGTGCCGAGAAAACGGAGCCTGACTTTTCTCAGAGGCGCACAGAGAGGCGTTGGACATGAGCTGCAACATGGGCAATTCCCATTAGGTGTCATTTCTTTTTTACAATGAGGGTGGTCAAACCCTGGAAAAGGGGCCCAGAGAGACTGTGGGATCTCTGCCTTTGGAAATCATTCAAAATTTAACTGGAAAAGGCCCACAGCAACCTGATCTATCTCTTTCTTCTTGGAGCAGAAGGTTGCACTAGAGACCTCCAGAGGTGCCCCTGCCACCCTAAATTATCCTCTGGATCTATCCGTGTCAAACACCTTTTTTTTTTTTTAAGGCCTGTCCCTTGCATCATTGGCGCCCCTTGACCTCTCTAATCACAAACTCAGCCTAACTCCAGAACTGTCAGTCAAGTTTCTTTTTATTCAGGTAGTACATGAAGTATCAAAACCAATGCAACCCTAAAGACAACTGCATAGGAAAAGCCAAGTGCTTAATGACATATCTTGCTTGAGCACTTGGCACTACCAGGGTCTTTATGTGGGCATCTAGCTACACAATTGCTCTCACCAGCATTTGGAAAGCTGTGACTATTTCTCATGCTCTACATTACAGATATAATATACATCTTGCAGCTATCCTCTTTTTTATTTACCTGTCAACACCAGGTTTATCAGCTTATCACAGATTTTGTACTGTGGGGATACTGAATTCGCTTCTGTACAAATGTTCTAAAGAAATGGAAGATCCATCAGGGCTAGAAAATTAAATACGAGTTATTTTCATCATCTTCTAACTTTATTTGGAAACGGTGTCTGTAGCTTGGCAAAGCAGACTAGCATACAGTTTTCTTCCCTTTGCAGTTAGCAAGTTTCATCTCTGGCCAGACAAACCAGCTGACTTCAGGGACTTGTCAACTTAGCTGGAGACAAGGAGTTTTGAACATGAAAGAAAACACATTCTATGCTGGAAGTAAGACTTAAATAACTACATTTTCCAATAGTAATCAGCTAGGATTTAATCAACTGGGTTAACCTTGCTAGTGCTTCTGTAATAAGTGAACGTACTAAAGGACATAAAAACAAAAGGTTGGTCATCACCTTCTAATGGAACAGTAAACCGTAAAACTGCCTGACCTTGCACAGCATAGTTTCCTCTACTTGTTTCCCAAGACCACTAAAAACTTGAAGATGAGCAACTGATAATAGATCCCACACATGGCAAGACAGAAGAGCAAAGGAGCAGGAACGTAACACAGACCCAAAAAAAGTGTTTTAAATCCGTTTTCATCCATCCCACGTCCTTCCCCCATCCTGTGACACCACGGTTGACACAGAAAACATGTGGCCCAAATGCCAGTTCATTCAAATACCCATAGGACGCTTCCATATGGAAAACGTAGTGCTGAGCAGAGAGGCTAGAGCTACATCAAGTGTCTGAATCTGCCACCCTGTGATAGCCTGAAAACATGCCAAGGGTAATTTACCGTCCTTTCCGGCCCTTACAGATAGCTTGGTTACATCAACCTAACAAAATACTGTAGAAACATACAAAATGTGTCTACAAAAGTAACAGAAACTGAGTCAGAGGGAGTTAAAACACCACTTTAACACGGAAAACTTACACGTGAAAAAAATGAGAAAAGCCAAGCAAGATCCCTTTTCTTCCCTTATTTTGCTAGGAAGCCCTTACCTGGCAGTAACGGGGAACAAGCAACACAGACCTGCTTCACTATCTGCCGTAATAAAATCAGGTACTCAAAAACTACAATGCCTGTGACCAGGCTGCATCTTGCACAACTACTCAATATGCAGAAGATCTCCGCACTGCAGAATAAAATTAATCAGAGTCCTACGCAATGAGATCGGTTACACTGAAAAGAAAGCATTTACAAAGAAAATGAGGAGAGCACAGGGATATCTGGCTGCTGAGGGAGGTCAAAGGCAAATGCACAGGGCCTCGTAGCCTCACACCAGGACAAAATTGCCACTGCAGATGAACAGAAAACAATGCTCAGCACCAGAATAATCTGGCCATTTTAACTGACAATCTGACTGCTCCGAGGAGAATCCCAGCGAAGGAAACCGAATGCTGTGGCCATATCCACATTTTGGGGAACCAGTGTGCATACCTCGTGAGAGATCCTTTTGCAATGTCCTAGTCTCACAAGCCCTCAGAGTGCTCCCAGAGAGACCTATCAAGAAGTGGGTAAGGACAGGGCGATTACTTCCGAATTCAAAGCATCTGCTGATGGGCCTCACACAGCCCCAGCTGAGCATCTAGAGCAGACACAGTGCCTGGTTTGCCATATAAAGATGATTTCTACACCCCTCTCTGCAGCAGCCCAAAAGCTAGAGAAAATAATTCACTAGATTTAATCAGGAATACTGGTTTACTATTTCTGCAATTAAGGCTGCTGTTGGAAGGGCAGACTTACACTGAGATAGCCCAAGCCAAGCACCTCAAAAGCTATGCAAGAGCTGTCCTAACAGTGACTTTGTGTTTTTATTAACCTCAAAGACCTCAGAGGTGGGAAAGAGTCTGGATAGTATTTCACAGATGCAACTTTGCCACCTGAACGTTGCTCCACAGCAAATCCAGGGTGAGGAAAAAAAGTTACAGAGAGGGCAGGCAGGTTTCTCTCTGTATTCCAAAGGGTTAGAAAAGCACTGAAGATATGGAAAAATCATCTGCTCTTCCAGAAGTGACAGGACTCTTCCTTCCACATGTTCAATGATAGGAAACCATCCTCATAATTCCAAAAAACAGGAGTCAGAGTCCTGATTTATAACAACAATGAGGTTTTAAAGCAAGCCCCCACACGGCCTTAAATCATCACCATTACCATGTGTCAGTGTTGTTCAGAGTAGCTTGGGGTCACGTAAAATTTTCTGAGCAGACTCAGAAGCTCCATTCCAGGTGAACACCAAGTAGTCCCAAAACCCTAAAGGAGGCAGTCCAAAGCAACAGCTGGTCCCTCAGACAGAGGGGCCAGATTAAAACTAACCCAAACCAAAATCCCCAAAACACATGCTGTTCATAGTGTAGAATCCCCATGCCATATATGCTGGAGATGTACAGGCCTGAGCAACAGCTTCTATCCACTGGTCTGCTGGTACAGTACTGGTCATAGGCTAAGAGGGTGAAATACAGAAAACCCAGCGAAGGCAAGCTTCTCTGCTGGAAACTAGTTCTATCTTCAAGAAGTATTTTGAAAGTGCAGCTTAGGCTTGGTTTCAAAATGCATGACTGCAAAGCAGAAAAGCCCAATAGGTTAAAATTATCTGCAAATGGTACAGTCGTATACAATTATCTCACTTACAGATATTTTTACAGTAATGACTAAGGTAATAAAATGTGGGCTTGGCACTAAAATAGTGTTTTTCTGACAGAGAAGTCTGTATTCATGCAGAAGTTCCCTGTGACAAACTATCCCTGAAACAGTTTCTGAATAAGTAAGTTTTTTGCCCCTACTAGGGTAATTCTCTTAATTAATAATTTTTCTTACTATCTTTTTTCATACTATTACTTTGATTTATTGTCCCTAGACTTACCAACTACATATACTTTTCTTATTTCTGTACATCATGAATTTTTCATATCATTTCCATATTGCTTGTTATTTATTGAACATTTTAGAGATAAACATGTACATAAGAATCTATTACTGCAGAAGTCCAGCCTCTGATGTGGTTCCTTGGACTCTCCATGACACCTGGTAGCTAGAAACTGCACAACAACCTTCTTCAAGGAAGGAAAATTTTCTGACAAACTTAGGGAAAATCTCAGGTAAACTTAGTCCTGCTTACTCCTTCATCCATGGAAGGGACAGATAAGGCAGATATACTCAAGCCCAACAGAAGTGGCGAGCATCTCCTGTAGTCCAGCAAAATGGGTTGCTCAGGCTGGTGTTGATACACAGCAGAGGACTTCATCTACAGCAGACAGTGGGTAAACACATGGTGCGATCTCAGGTAAAAGAGAGGGCCAAGGTCATAATGTGTAGTGGCCACTGGTTCTACAACAAGGTATGGTTGCCTGAATGCCACCGGGTGGTAAGGATTTGGAAAGAAAGACTTGTTTTCAAAAGGTGACTCCTCATGGAAGATCCCATCTGCTAGTGCTGCAATGATGGTACAGGTAAAATCAGGCACTGTGGAGGGTGCAGGCCTCCTTCAGCAGCAAGGACAGTGTCGTGGTTCGGCCCCAGCCGAGCCCCCCGCAGCCGCTCGCTCACCGCCCCGGCAGCAAAACCAGGGGCAGAGTGAGGCAACAAAAGGGCAAATGGCTTCGAGTTGAGATAACGGCCGTTTAATGGGCCGACAAAGGGAGAGGGGAACAACAACAGGGCTGCAATAATTATCCCGGGATGTAAACAACCGCGGTAACAAACGCAGTACTTACTGACCGACAGCCCAGACGCGCAGCCCACAGCGAGCCCGTCCCGGAGCAGCCCCGGGCCCCTCCCGGCCAGTCCCTTTATAGGGGCGTGACGTCACGTGGTGTGGAATAGCGGCCGGCCCGGCCCGGCCCGGCTCACCTGGCCCGGGCCTGAGCATTAACCCCGGCCTGGCCAGAGCCGGGACAGACAGTAATACAAATCGCAGTACTGAGGTTGACATTCTTAATGGTACAAAAGCAGAAAGCAATGTTCCTATTCCCCAAGCAAGGTTACCAACACACACTGAGAAAACGGCTCTGGTTCAGCAGTGCCAAGGCCCTGCCAGCGCAGGGGAGTGATGTAAGCCTAACAGTGCTTAACAAAGATGAAAAAAAAAAAGTTATCTCGTGGTGCTCCGATTAGAATTGGCCAGATAGAGTAGCACCAGACAGAATGTCCCGAGCCCTGCAAGCCCAGCCTGAACAACAAAATACTCTACAGCAACTGTGAGGGACCAAGAGGTTTTGATTTTTACTAAAATAGTCCATGAGAGGCAAGAAAAAGACCGAAATTTTGCTGGAAATGTTTTGGGTAAATGGGCAACAACAGAACAACTGAGAGCTTCAGCTTATCACCTGCTTCAGCAAGAAACTCTCTAACTCTCTCAATAATCTTTCACCCAAAGCCTGAAAGGGCACCATTGCTGCTGCTTCCCAGCTCCAAGACAGTACAAAGATTTGGAAGGTTGGTCAGAAGAAAGAACTTTGCCTTTGGCAAAGACATTAATATCTAAACAGACAAAGAAAACACACTATACAGCTAGAAAAATCAAATCAAGTAAGAGGAGAACAGAATGACTCTACAGGGCAGCTGAGAGATACTGAAGTGGCAGTGATCTCACATAGCCAAGCACAAATATCATAGAATCATTTAAGTTGGAAGGGACCTCTTGAGATCATCTAGTCCACCCCTCCTGTTCAAGCAGAGATAGCTAGAGCAGGTTGTCCAGGGCTGCATCCAGTTGGATTTTTAATATTTCCAAGGATGGAGACTCCACAACCTCTCTGGGTAACCTGTGGCAGTGTTTGACCGCCCTCACAGTAAAAAAAAGTGACCACCCTCACAGTGGAAAGCTACATACAATGTTTATTAGAAAGTAATGACTCCTCTAGAGAGTCTCTATAACTCGTTAGTTCCCCAGTTCCGTGTGGACTGCCAGTGCAGAAGGGACATTGTCAGGGACCTGTAGCTGTGTTCCTTATGTGGCTATTTCAGAAAGTGTCCCAGAAAGCCTGACTGTTGGCAACAGCCTGCAGTCCAAACTGATCAGGAGCTGCTGCACTGAGAGGTCGGGCTGCACCCAAATCAGGTTCTGAAGGAGGTCTGCAGCACGGGCCAACGGCCAGCCTTCTCTATCTCAAACTCTGCAGCTCTGGCAACTTGCAAGATCCTGATCACGAGCTCTGAAAAGAGCAGCAGCTCATTAGTCCTTTAATGTTAGTGTGATACCTAGATAGAAAACAATAAAGCTGTACTATTGAAGAGGGACTGCAACATTCAATTTTACCAGAAAAGTACAGAGGAATTTTAGGCAACACTGTTCCCTGGCTTTTCACCTGGAAAACCATGAACTGACTATATCACCTATGATAATACCACCAACTTCATCCACTGTTTGGATAAAGTCAGCATCTTTTCTGAAATGTTTCTTACTTCACAACAGCTCACAGTGAAAACATATACAACACAATTCTCAACTCTCTCAACCTTATTCTTATTTTAACTTCATCATTTATTTCAGTAAGGCATTTGAGGATTAACCTTGAACCAAAAAAGCTAAACTCTTCACAGAACAGCTTGATTTGTAAAAATATGGCCGAAGTAATTTGTCATTCTGAAACGCAGGATAGTTGACGCATAGCCAATTCTGTTTCTTCACTCTTTTCTGTCCTTTAGTATTTGCTAACTGCTTTGCCAAAGGACTTTCCTAATTCCACACACCACTGCTCCCTCTCCCCAGTTACCAGCATCATGCTGTGTACAACTGTGGGTGTTTTTTCAAGACTTTTGGTATTCTCAACTATTTTCCAGGAATAATCACTGATGGCAAAGCATGAGTATTAGTCAACTCCTTGCGCATTTTCTGATGCTAGTTCTGATTTGGTGACTTCAGGTCATGCTTTTCAAGCATTCCCCACCCTGGATGTAACATATATTGACACTAGCCAGCATGACAGCATTGCCTCTCGTTATTCTAATAATCTGCCATTCTACACAGTTGCATCCTCACTCAATTCAGAGCAGTTCCAAGTGCACAACCAAATGCAAAAATCTAAATCTCTGCCTTGATTGCCCTCACTACATTGCTTTCAGACCTCAGCCACCTGCTCTGCTATGCTCTGGAGCTCTGTGTATCCAGGCCATTCACAGATGAAACCGCAAGCTTCCTCCTAATGACCTGGGCTGATTTTTCCTTTGTTTCAATTATCTTTACACAGCTCAGCTGCATCTAGTACAATACAGTATATTAAAAAAAAAAGGTCTTATCAGTCCTCCTCTTAAAAGACCTGAACTGTGGGAAACTATTTGACCTTCAAAAATAATTCCCTGACACTTACCTAGATGCGATCTGTCACAAACGTTGAGTAACCTCCGTTTCACAAGACCTGCAACAGTCTCACCCTCTAACTCAATCATATCTCTGGGGATTTTGTACAAGGGCAGAGGTATAGACACAGACAAAGGGCCACAAGACTATCTCTGAAGCATGAGCCCTCGTGGTAAGAATATTACTCACTGCTTCATGGGAAGGTGTTTCCTCAGCCCAGGTGGGAATTCTGCAAAAAGGAACATCCCTTCAAAGGCATATTATAAAAGTACGTGTAAACTGTTCCTGTGAATAGTGGAGCTTGCCATCACAAGGAAATCCATGCACAGTGGACTTCAGCAGACAGCAGTTCTCAGTTCCTCAAAGGCAGATTTGGAAATTCCCAGTTTACATCCTCCCCTAGTGATCAGTGTTTAGTAGAAGACCCCTCATTGTTCCTTCAGCCACGAACAACTGCAGCAAGACTTGCTCCCTTGCACTCTTTGGTGTTAAACTACCTCCTCAGCATTGCAAAAGCCTTTGAGATACTGGCTGGCTTCTTTCACACTATTCTACTAGTCCACTCTTTAGCATGACTGTGACTTCAAAGACTTTAAAGATCAACAGAGAAAGTTTTAACTTTTAACCTTATTTATAGTTTCATCTGAGCAAACAGAAGATAGCATCCTGGCATAAGGCAAGTCCCCCTTCAGTGTGACTCCTTAAGTGGAAGCAGGGTTGGACACAAGTCGAGGAAGGGTCCCATTTTGCTGCTTCCCAGTCAGTTTGAAACCTGCTTATAAGCTTTGCCAGGTTCAGCCATAAAAATCGATGGTCCCAGGGCTGACTTCCATATCCAAACCAATACAAGGCTGTGTTAAGCAGAATTGAGAATATCATTTAAATTAACGTAATTCAAACCCACCACTTCCAAAACTAAAAGACCTAAAATAATTTCACATTTTGCCTTCAGGACAGTCAGGTCGATGAAAAATTACCTAATGCAAATTTCTCTATACTTCATGTTATCCACTTTTTGCACTCATCTACTAGTCAACCATTTTATTTGTAGACTCCATCATGCTCGCAGTGCTATAGTCACAAACATTGTCCCAGTCCTCTGGGAGGCAAGCAGATAACCTAATTTCTTAGTCAGACATTGCTTGCTCTGTTCCTTATTACCTAATCAGTATCACTAGACTGCACAGACCAGTGTACCAATACTTCAGTTTAAGTCTCCTCATTGTTCTTATAGTGTGGTGGATAAAAATAGTCCCTATAGTTGGAACTTGCTAGAGTAGGACGTTTTGCAGAATGTAATAATTTTCTGATCTGAATGACTCAACGTAACATCACATAGCTGAAGAGAAAATTATAAAAAAAAAATAATTGCAACTTTGGATTCTAATTGTTAACATGCACAGTGACCTCTAGCACCTCCAAAGAGCTTTCTGCCTTACCTTGCAGCTTTTTCAGGACAGCCACTTCCATCTTGAGAACTTGCTTGGGCTGCTGGGCTGATTCCACCTTCAAGGCCACATTCTCACGGGTCAACAGATCCATCGCCTCATAGATCTCCCCAAAGCCACCGCCACCAATCTTCTTCAACTAGAAAAATACAAAGACATTTGGTACAATATACCAGAGAGACACCATCAAATTGGCTCTCACAGAGCCAGGCACTAGCTTCTTTACTGCATAGGGAGAACACACTCAGTTTCCAATCTGTGCTCTGCCTGAATCCCTTCGCTGCACAGCTAGGCAAAAGTCCAGCTACCCACTTGACTGTGCTATGTATAAATTCTTTGCTGTAACAACAAAGAACAAACCTAGCAAGCAATGACATGAGATACGTTAAAAAGCAAATGATAACGCCTATTACCTCGATAATGTTCTTGCCAAAATTCAAAGACAGACCCTTCAAGGAGATAGTAGAACCACTACCCAGACCATGGTAGATAAAAACTGTCATTCCCTTTCAACAAACACATCTCTGCGGTAAAACACAACCATGGCAGTTGGAACTAACGCTTTCAAGAAAAAAGTTCAATGATGTTTATATCTCATTCGTGGAATTTTAAATACCAACCAAAACATCCATCGGAATATTTTACAAGATGCTTGACCTGCTCTGCTAGTGAAGTTACTTCAGTGTCACATTTCAGAGAACTGCCAACGGCACTACCTCAAAGCAGTTACAGACAAGCCACAAGTAGGGCTCCATTGTTTCTCATCATCTTTTTTTTCTTTTTAATTTTAAACCACACAAAATGATGTTTTTTGCGTCTCTGAGCAAAATTAAAGGCTGTTTCACTATAGAAGGATATCACTACCCCTAGAGATAGATCATCTGCCTGTTCTAGAGTAGCCACCTACTCGGAGAGCAAGCTGGGATCCTCTGCCTTTCCTGGAAGGTGATTCCTTGATTCTCCGTCTGCTGAGACTTGACAGCATATGCACTTACAGTTATACATATGCATGTATAAGACAGACTCCTAACGGGTTGTAAGTGTCAATGTCTATGCCAGGAAAATTATTTTATATGTGTTCTCTTAGATATATTTAAAGCATACTACGCTGCCCAGGAACAAATTCAGGTTTACAGCAAAGCTAGATCAGGGCTCCTTTGATCTGCTTAGCACTTGCTCATTGAACCTAGCTGCAGCCTTTCCCTTCAGCATTTTGTGTTCCCTTTGTTCACAACTGCTCAGGAAGCCCTCAGAGCGCTGCTTCTTTCCAATGGCAGCAATAGGACTTGAAAAGAAGAACTTCAAATCAGGCAGATAGTCAAACACGTATCTTACGTAATGTTTAATGAGGCTTAGATATCATTTTAGTGTCTTCTACAACACAGAAGGCCCGACCTGTGCGTCTGTCCAGTCTGCTGAACAGAGGGCCCTGCCTCTCAAAGGCAGGTTTTCTTTCTTCTTGAGGCAACCCAAACCATTTGCTTTTCTGGCTCCTAGATCAAGAAAACCAGCACTGCATGAAGAAGGTAGTACTTGTCCTATTAACAGCCTGACTTGTCTCTGAAGCTATTTCTTGATAACCCTTTGAGACTTGCTGCCCAGAGCCATTCTTCTCCTTTTACTTGTCATTTTTCTTCACTATCTTCCACTGGGCTAAAGAGGCATATTCATACAGTAAACAGCCCAATAACTAGGTCATCACATATTATTCATAAATTATTACTGTGCAGCCCTACTTCTACCTGGAAATTCACACCAAGTGACTGGCTATTAAAAATCTGTCTGTCACTGCTACATTCAGCGTAGCAACAACACGGCCACTAATACCTCAGGATCCACTACACAAGATCTTCTGTCGCCTGATGTATTAATGACACAGAATGGAAAGGGAAAGGGACAGTAAAAGCTGCAGAAGACAAAAAATTTAGTGGGTATCTGGAAAGACTTTGAGGAAGATTAAAAAAGTATCAGTGGGAAAATGGGTAACAGAACAAGCTAAAGTCAACAGTAATAAATATGGCATATCATAGCAGGGATGGAGAAGAAACACAGGCTACCCAAACATCTCGCTGGGTTGCAAATTCAAGAAATATTGCTGAGCCAGCACAGATGCACACAATGCTGCTTTTCCATTCACTGGCCTTAACATGGACAGCTCCCACATCCAACACGGCTACCAAAATACAAAGCTACTACAATATAAACGGAAGAACACGGGAATATGATTAGGATAGTGGCACTGTAAGGACGTGTAGGAAGGTCTAGTTATGTAGGATGCACAATATGAACCACCTTGCTGCTACAGGCTCTTACTGAGTTAGGAGTGGTTCACTTCAGAATGAAGAGAGTGATCAGAAGCCTGGAAAAACTAAGGGCAGACTAGGACTGCTACCTCAGGAAAAGCAAAAGCAAAAGAATGTGTGCATCAGAGAAGCAGGTTCAGGAAGAAAGGTACAAGTAGTGAGACTGCTCACCTAGGAAAACAGCTAAGTCAGAGGATCCATACAAGTCAACAGAGCAACAAATGCAAGATGACATGAGATCAGGATCAGAGGTTCTGCTGAATCAGAAAACCAATTTTATACACACATTCCAGCCAATGGATGCATCTCACTGTCCAAGAGCCCTCAAGCTGCTGCTTCCTCACATCCTTTCTCAGCCTCTTATGGAAATTATTCTCTGGCATACTTTTCCCAGCACACCAGATGGTCCTATTCATCATTACCAGCACTGCCATCCTCCTTGATTTTTCAGCAGCATCCAGAGGCCATGAGCAACCATTTCCTTTTCTTTGTTACAGAGCAAGTTGTTATCTTGCAACTCAAGGTCTTGGCTGAGGTCAGAGACTTACCACACAGGTATTTCCTCGTTGGTGTGGTTCTCTGTGGGAGTTCACTGTCTAAGGTGAACTCAGCACAGCGTTCTGCTGGACACAAGGGAGAGATGGGCATATACCACACAAGAAAATAAATGAATAATGAAACCATTACACACAAAGTCAAGAAAGAGAAGAGAACATCTAACAGGAATCATCTAAGTGGTAATCATGAGTCAACCGTCCATGCTAAGCCTCACTGCTACGGGAATATTCTCTTCTCATTCTGTTTCCTATCTTCCACCAGCCCATTTACTGATAAGACTGGGATACGGGCTGATACTACCAGCAGGACTCATTCTACCTAACTGCACAAGCCTGTATGTGAGCTGGGTGGCCAGGTTTCCATTACAGCCTGTGGAGTCAAGTGAACAATTCAAATGATCAAACACAAGTATCTATTTGGACGTGCACACAGACAACTAAAATTAAGTAAGCTGCATCTCAGACATGATTCCAATCCTGTCAGCCTGCCACTAACAGCCACAGGACCGTACAGCTCATTGCAGTGCTTCTTCCATATTCTAAGAGGTTTTGTGCCACATTAGGCCCTTGGAGTAAACTGTTAGCAAAAAGCCCCTCTACCTGACACCTCAGTGTGGCAGTCTCCAACTAGGGGGTTCCAGGAATTCCCCAAACTGGACTGTCCCTCAGGACTACCAATACAAACCAGCCATGTCCTGATGGGCGAAACCACTACAAAGCTGCTCCCCCTCCCCCAGATCTATCAGCAGTTACACAGGACACAGATGGCTCCCTTTGAAGTGTCCTTTAAATATCCTGAAATATTTTGGATTTATCCTGAAAAGACTCTTGCAGCACAATCCTCCAGAGCCTATTAAAAAAAAACAACAAAAACAAAACCAAACAACACACAGCCTTCCCACTAAGCAGAAATCAGTACTTACAGAGGGACAGTTCAAAAAACCAAGGCAACACACCTCCTCCTACCAAAAATAGCCTTCAATTACAAATCTAATCTTTTATTCAGCAAGCATTTAAGACACCCGTGCTCTAAACAAAGTCTGCCTTCCAAGGATATTATATAAAGACCAGACCTTCTCAGGAAAACACTGTGGGACCAAGGAACAAGCAGTTGAGTCTCAGGATTGGTGGCAAGGTCAGGAACAAAAGAATATGTGCTCTGAATCCAGAGCAAAGGACGGAGCCAAGAGTCAGCAACCTATGGTGAACTCAGGCAGGGCCAAGGCTGTCACCCACAGGCTTCAAATGTTGACAAGGTCAAATAATGACTACAATGAGTGCCTTTTAGGAGCACGTGTATAGTCAAGCCTGCAACTCCTGCAGCCCAGCTCAACGGGCTACTTGATCCAAAAATGGCTAGCAGGCCTCATCTGATTTAACAATGGGTTAGGAAGGATCTACATTCACTAAACTTGCTTAGAAGAACTGGAGGTATACCGATCTCAAGGGAAAAGTAACACATAAAACAGGCATGAACTAAGAAGCCAGTCAAGAAGTCAACCAGCCATATTCTAAATCATCTGAAGACCTGCCAAAGCCCACTTAGAGCAATTCTGCACTGAGTGAGACCAAAACAGGCCCCAAGACTGACAAAGCACCTTCCTTGTTCCAAGAACCCTCTTGGAACCATAAATGGCCTTTGTGACCAAGAAAAGCTAGAGTCCACAAAAGTTTATGGGGCTTCCAGAAAAGTTTCCAAAATAAATGGGAGAAAGTGAAGGACAAGTGTAACCAAAACTTCAGTTCAAGAACCTCAGAAACCTGGAAGAAACCAAAGCATAGATTGCACCTGACGAAAGTGCATACATATGTACAAGAGTTACCACTTCTATTCAAAACTCAGTACAGGAACTGCCAACTCTGTTTTGCTACTCAGTTTCACTTGTGAATGCACAATACAAAGTGTTTAGGTGAAACAAAGAGATACGTCCATTCATCCTTAACATCCATACCTAGTTCAAAGCAAGTACAACTTATAACAGAATCACAGAATGGTTTGGGTTGGAAGGGACCTTAAAGATCATCTAGTTCCACCCCTCCCGCCATGGGCAGGGACACCTTCCACTAGACCAGGTTGCCCAAAGCCCCATCCAACCTGGCCTTGAACACTGCCAGGGATGGGGCCTCCACAGCTTCTCTGGGCAACCTGTGCCAGTGCCTCACCACTCTCATGATAATTTTTTTTTTCCTAATATCTAATCTAAATCTACCCTCCTTCAGCTCAAAGCCATTACCCCTTGTCTTATCATGACATGCCCTTACAAATAGTCCCTTTCCAGATTTCTTGTAGGCCCCTTCAGATATTGGAAGGCTGCACTAAGGTTTCCCCTTTCTCCAGGCTGAACAAGCCCAACTCCCTCAGCCTGTCCTCGTAGCAGAGGTGCTCCAGCCCTCTGACCATCTTCGTGGCCCTCCTCTGGACCTGCTCCGGCAGCTCCATGTCTTTCCTGCACTGAGGACCCCATAGCTGGATGCAGTACTCCAGGTGGGGTCTCACAAGAGCAGAGTAGAGGTGGAAAATCACCTTCCTCAACCTGCTGGTCACACTTCTTTCGATGCAGCCCAGGACACGGTTGGCTTTCTGGGCTTCTAGCGCACTTTGCTGGGTCATATTGAGCTTTCCATCAACCAGCACCCCCAAGTCCTCCTCAGGCTGTTCTCAATCCATTCAAGTTATGTGTGACTTTGTTCCCTCCCTTGAACAAAGCAGTTCATATAATTGAGAGCACATGGGGATCAAGTCACCCTCTGGAGTCTCAGCAAAAGTGACATGGTTCCTGTACTGTCCAAATTTCATCCATGCACAGTATCAAAAATATCTGCAAGTAAAGAAGGATAACTCAAAAGAATGCTTCAAGTCCAAAAATTTTGATACAAAGCATAAGCATCCCCTGTCCATGCCTTTCTCCAAAAATAAGACCAAAAATATCATTGCTGTCAGATAGCCAAAATTTACTGGCTTCGAGTGACAGGAAAATGAACTACCAACAGGCTAACTGAAGAGAACTAACATCTTCATTTGTCAAAGTCCTGTCAGTGAGCATAGAGGAGGAGAGGAGGAAAGGAGTTCAAGGAATACATTACACTGATCTAAAATTAGAAATCAGCTCAATACTGGAAGTATGCCAGCACTAAGAACTACAAGGTTCAAGCAGATGCCCAGCCAGAGACAGTCACAATGGGAGGACAAATTACACAAAAAAACCTTCTGGCAGCTGAACCCCTGTATCACATAAATATGCCACACACCTGCCTGAGCAGGATCCACCAGTCAGAGCAAAATTTGGACTGTCTGGCTTGCACACTATGAATTAGATTCAGAAAGATGTACAATAAATAAAAAAATGCTATTATCGATGTTACAGCTGTATGCTCACTTTAAGGTACGCTCCCTTTTCCATCTCTCACTTGATCCTAAGCTGTCTGTTTCCTTGGATCAACAGAGTGGGTTGGTGTTTTGTGGTTTTTTTTGTTTTGGTTTGGGATTTTTTTCCAAATTACTTTGAGCCCCATACAGCTCACAATTCTGACTTGTCCCACACCAACACCAAGTACAGCAAGGGGACAGCATAGGAGGCCTGCCAAAAGGGTGTGCACTTTGGGGGCGGGGGGGGGG
>VWZZ01002948.1:174365-193879 GCA_013399095.1 Psophia crepitans
CGGGGGGGGGGGCAGCAGAAATGACTGTTCGGTGAGGCTGACAACAAACAACTCAGCTACCGCAAGGCCAACTTCCCAGCTCTACTCAGAGCTGGGAATTAGAATTTCTCATTGCTATTTACGCCCTTTAGCATGACATATAATGACCCCACTGAAGTATTGAAGACTACTGTGAGCCAACATTATAAAACATAAAAGACTATTTCTCCAAATCGAGGTAGTTGCTGTTGACAATATAGCTGCACATTTCTGTATTTTCTAAGGCAGAGTTAGTGGGTAGAGCTTCTAGCAGTCCCCAGTCACAGATTCATGCAACAATGAAGTCACCGAACTCCATGTTTAGTGCCTCTACCAAATTTAAAATTAGTTTGAAATATTCCCCTATGAGCATAACTCAGCAGATTTTAGGCTTTATTTGGAATTTTTGGTGCTTTTAAGAGTTCTGCTTCGAAGAACAAAGTTACTTTGTTTAGACTGCGTAAAAAAATACTCCCATCATTTACACACATTTTAGCACTCCTGTCTCTGAAGGACAAACTCAAAGTTTGATGAACAGTAGGAATGGTCCAAGCTGAAGCTACTTAGGGTAAAGGAGAATGAATGAGTATTTGCAGCCATGCACTTGAAGCAATGGCTTAGCATCAAGAGAGCATCTAAACTGAGCTTTGCAAAGAACATGCACTAATCTGACCAAACTGTAGGCTCTGAGGACATTTCCCTTTGTGCAGGGAGGGTCAGACAAAAGCTGTAAGCAGTATTTTCTGAGAAGTCCATAAGCACAGAGTATGCTGCAAGACCTATACGTCAGTTAACCTGCACATGTACCATCCTCCAAAACAAGCATACATGCTCCAGCCCAGAGCTGCAAAATCACAGCAAGACTTTCCTTCAGCTGTGCCAGGAAGCTTTGGGAGGGGGACAGGCGTTGTCTCCATCAGAGAAAATTCAGATTCTTCATCTGCTGTCAGGAAGCATGAAGAATGAAGAGCAGTTTGAATTGCTTGAACATAAATAGACTGTCCAGGGATAAGCCAGAGAGAGAAGTGAAGGCTGTGGAAAAGGCAGGAGCAAAGTGCTAGGGTGAATAGAGGCAGGCACTGGGGGAGTAACAAGAACAGAGCAATGGGGAACCGTCCAGGAGATACAGATGTGAGGCAAGTCTAAGGAGAGGATAATATGTGTGTGCAGCAGGCTGTTGAAAATTAGCTATCCACAGCCTGGAACTGAAGCGAGCTCAGAGTCCTGAATCTCTTTAGCCCTCTGCTCTTCACAGCCCACTGCAAAACTCACAGGGCAGCTCTACCATAGCTAGTTAGCACAGAGAAACAACTTATTGCTACTACTACCAAATCACTTGTAGTTCCAACTAGCGAGACATCTGCTATGAATTTAATGATTCAGATGTTGCCAGTAATCCAAGTTAAAAATGGACAGAATGGCACACATGGGATTTAAACTTTTTTCAGCTTTTTAAAAGCAAAGCTTTTAAAGAGAGAAAGCAAAAACTCTCAAAAAAACTACAGAGAATTCAAAGAAATATAAAGGTACATGTTCCTTCCACGTGTAATATTCTAGTTTCTTTAGTTGAGGTGATAATATAACGCTACTTCTGCCACCATCTCAGAGACTTCATTTTATAACTAAAGAGAAAGCTGTATATATAAGAGGAACAGCATCCTCTGAACAAATCTGGTGGCAATGACACACATGTCTATAGGATGAGATTTGCCCCATGCCTCTACCACAGCATTCTTGCATGATTCTGGTGAAACCGCTGAAGTCCCTGCTCACAAGTCATCATTAATCACATGCTCATCTGCCGGGTGCCTAAGGCAAGACAGACAGGTCCAATCTATAGAAGTCAAGAGCATGCCTATATGCCCATGATGTCTAGCAGAGTTGTGCTTTGGTCATAAATATTAAGCAGTCTGTAAAAAATAATAAAAATCAAGCTCTAATTACACTTGAAACCCTATCTGTAAAAGCAAGCTAATAGCTGTCTCTTGTATCACCCAGTAAAAGCATGAATAAAATAAAAAAAAAAGAAATACATCTGACATAGATACTACAGCAATAAGAAACATAAAGAGCTGAGTTTAAATGGCAAACTCATGCCCTGAATTTAAATGGTTAGTGAGATCTGCAGCCATACAATGAACACATAAAAGATTAAATGGCTACTAATTCAGTGTACCCCATGCAGCTTGCACAACAGATGAGGCAGTTGTCCCATGAAGAACTAAAACTCTTAACACGTGATGATATAATTTTAAAAAGTATCCTAATAAATTTACACGGAAGTTGTACCAACAAGCTAATTATGGATTTTCTGGCTTGTGAAGTAGCTGAAACTCCAACCTTGAACATTTGCTTTTAAATTATTTTATTGTAATGCAATTAATTTATAGACATGTTTGTAGTATTCTTTGCCATAGTAACTCAAAATCAAAGTTTCTTACTAAAACATGACTCAGCCTTCTGCAACAGTTCAATCCTACCTAAAAGTCCTTGGCAGGTTTAGTCTTCTAAAAATACCAGACAGTCTAAAAAACACTAGAGCAATATTAACCGTCCTCTTGCAGTATCTTAACTAACATACCAGATCATACCACTCCACTGTTACTTGCCAGAGCCTAGGATTAACTAGACAAGTTTCTATACTACTACAGGAGGACATCTGTTTGGGCCTCCAAAGGAAGCACAAAGCCACAGCTACTCACCACTTTCCAGCGATCTTTGACCACATAATTGGCCGGAAGAATGTCGACCTGTTCCCCTCCTCCACTCATGTTTGGTTCGTCCTTGATGACTGCTGCTAGGCACTGCATTTGCCAGCCAGAGAGTATCTTAGTAGCTCCCAATTTAAATGAGCCATTTATCTGGGGAAGAAAGGGGTGGGGGGAAGGAATGACAGAATTAGTACAGGTCATGGCAGAAGTACATGCTACATTTTCACAGGTTTTCCTTATGACTCTATCGAACCAGTCTCTTAGGAAAGAGGGCAAACTCACCTTGCAAACACCTGAGCTCACTCCATGCACAAACATGGCAGACGCAACCATGCTTCAAGTCAGCAGCACAAACTAAAAGGGTGACAATTACCGGCTATACCATGCAGGAGTCCATCGCTCTTGGGCCTGACAGCCAACAAGTCAAAGAGAATCGAATGCCAAATGCTGCAAGAGCTGTTATTGTTACCAGCCAAAAAGGTCGTGCTTTAACAGAGCAGCTGCTACATAGGCAGTTTTTATGGTTTTCATTGGACGACATCCAACACAAATCAGAAAGGTTTGCCAGGTATTGCATTCAATAAGCCTAAAAGCATCTGAATAGGGTAGAAGGGCCTTCACAGAGCCAGGATTACAGACACTACCACTGTGACGAACAGCCAAGCAAAGAAGATGGGGATGGTTAGAAAGGGTTTCAGCCATCTATAAATTAGTCCTCCTCATAGCATACACACAGTGCTAAAAACGATCAAATTAAAATACAGAGAGATATCTTGTTCCTGTGGCATTTACATTCTACCTCATGCCCCTTTTTCCTGCTTTTATAGGGAGCTCCAGATAGCCTACGCTGAAATTAATTTTGGTTTGAGGTTTTTTTGGTTATAATTCTACAAAAATTACTTTCAGGTACACATTAACTCTACTTTCCTGGAAGAAAATTAATTGAAACAGGACTAATGAAACATCTTCCTAATGCATTTTGTCTCTTCCTGTAAGATATTTTTCTGGCTTTAGAAGTAGACCGGATCTTTTACTAAGCTTTCTTGGCAGTTCTATTGTCCTTCCCCCAATATATGAAAAATGAGTGTTACTGTAGCACTCTGACTGCAGACTTAAAAAGATTAACAAGATAAATACCAAATTAGAAAAAAAGACTGGAGCTGGTTATTCAGCCATCACGCTTCTTCAGGCCCCAAAAAAAGGAAAAAAGTCACCAGTGAATTATGAGCTCAAGCAAAGAAAAGAGCTCATTCCCTAGCAATAAAGGGACTGAGAAGGAAGGATAGGAATTGATCGGCATGTAGTGTGTGCAAGGAAGCAGCAGACAGAAGTATGTCAAAAGTGCAAGACATAGAGGATGATCAAACACAACATGAACAAAGGATCTCAAAGAGATCTTCTCAAAAGATCTTCACAAAAGAAGATTTCGTTCTACATAAAAGACGGTAACTACATGGAAAAAAGTAGCAGCTGACTAATGCAGTAAGAGGGCTGCTGAGAAATGTTCATACAATCCAACGTCTGCTAAAGTACAATCAAAATGATAGAAGAGAAATAAGAAGAAACTGAATATTAAAGACATTCAGAAGAAAGGTGCTGCAAAATGCTCCGAATTCTCATAGAAAGAGTCCGGCATCTGTATGGGGTACCAGCCCTTTCAGTAGCCAGGTATTGAAGTAAGAAACTGGAAAGCTCTCCAATGAGAAAGTACATGCTGCATCCGGCAGCACAACATTTGTGCTGCTTCTTCCTAATGAGCAAATCTAATGCCATTCCCAGGCTCCTTTATGCTCACCAGAACATCTGAAATGACCATCCCGAAGCTACCAGTGAGCTCCGCACGTGCTGTGGATCCAGCCTCCCTGCACACCACTGCAGACTGCACAGGAGAGAGAATCCCCACAAAATACATCTTCTAAGGCCGGTTTTTATTCTGTTATTAAAGTAATTTAATTACAGACCATCCCAAACCCTCAACATTACAAAAATATAAAAATCCCAATATTAACACGCAGGTCCAGAGGCAGGTATCCCCTCCCTACTGTTGAAGGTCTCCTGGCATCACTTCATGAAGACAAGTACAGCACAACGCAGGCTCTGGATTGCAGGGGATACAAAGGTAGCTAGGACGTGGGATGGCAGCAGCAACTAAGACAGATAGAAAGAAGCTTAGGAGTTTTCCAGAGAAAATCAGCCATGCACCATTTTTCATTTTGAAGCAAAACACCTAAAAAGTATGGTACCTGATGAACGCATTAGCAATGTATACACCTAATAAGATTTCAGTCTAGTGACTAGTGGTGGAAAGTAATCCCAAGGAATAATTTTAGAGGAGAGACAGCACAAAAGTCTATGAGCACTCAAAGCTAGGCAAGATGGAACTGCTTTCCCTGGTGCACTAGTTCCCTTTATCAGTGTTGTAATACCTGTGTGCAAAGTTAATGTGTGTTATTTAAAGTAGTCACATAAATCTTCATTGACTTTTAAAACAAACAAAATCCTCCTGGGCTCTACCATGAACAGCAGCCCTTTGGCAATACAGAATTACAGAACTAAGTTTATGGCTATGCTTTGGTATAGCCAGAGTAACGCAGCCAAACCAAAAGCCAATTTAATTACAGCCTGAGACAAATTTCAAGCTGTTTTAGATGACAGTAATAACACAAAGCAACATTAACATATCAAACATTTGTTCCTGAGGCAGTACTGATCACGCTCGTGCCTATGGACAAAGGGTCTACCAGAGTAACACTGAAGCATCGCCTGCACCCATGGCAAGACGTAACATGTGTTAACCCACACCTCCAGAAGCGTCACGAAGAAGGGGCAAAAGAAGGGATGAAGTTACCTTTGTGCAGAAAACATGAGCACATTTCAGCGATGCTTTTAACTTATGCATTATTGTAATCCTTTCTAAATCAATACAAAATAGTGTAAATATTGTTTGACTAGCATCAAAGCCTGCAGCCAGCCCCCTGCTAGAGCTGAATTTGCTAATGAGGCTGCAGAAAGGAGGTGGTGAAGGGTGGTCAGCGGGGGAGAAGTGAGGCCCTACCAGCTCTTCCCCAACACACAGCAGAGAGCATCATTTCTGCATATTAAATGTTAAGTGCTGTTAAGGGGAACTGGAGGGGAGATGGAAGGATATAACTCTCTTGAATTCCAGTAAAGCTGTTCCTGATTCAAAGGGTGACCAAGCATATGAACTTTGACATATCTGCATCACTTTTAGCTTTAAAAGGCACAGACCGCAGAATGTAAAGATACATCGTTTTGAAGACAGTGACTGAGAAAACAAGGACTTGCAGATTATCTTTTCCTGTAGGAAACGTACAGGGTGTCAAGAAATTAATGCTCTCCTCTCCCATGAAGACAGGCAAGAGAGCTGAACAATCCTAAGATACTGTAAAACTGGCTTCTGAGAAATAGCAAGTGAAGCAGAAATGAAAGCAGCTGTGAGAAAGAAACAGTGACAAGAGGACCGAATCCTGACTCTTGGCCAACCTCAGCATGAAGAAATGTAACATCAGCTCTTGCATACTACTGTCTCTTTATAAACTTAGTCTTGGCCTTTAAAAAAAGAAATCAAAACCCCCCATGCTTAAACAGGCGAATAAGTCCCACCATATATTCTGACACACTGCTCTGCTAGCTGTTCCTTCTGTTTCGCATCAAGACAGTTCCAGTCAATAGTACTCATGGGTAAATGGTCTCCTTATTTTTAAGGCAGCTGACAAAATTCTGATGTACGACAGCAGCAATTATTTAGCTGACGTGAAAGTCGAGAGCTGGCAGAGAAGCATGACTGGGATAAGCAACAGTAACAAACTTAGGAGGAAAGACTGCAAGAATTGCAGTGCAAGGTCTGGTCTTGCAATTAGTGTGGCAGAGTCTTACATCAAATGCATCTGCCTTGTTCACACGTGTGTTCATCAGTAGACAAACTAGGTCAAACAAAAGTAACTTCATACAAGTTGTTAAGCTGAAGAAATCGTCGCTGCAGATGCTAAAAGCTTACATAAATTCAAAAAGTAACTTCCCAAATTCACTAAAAATAATAATTAAAAAATCCATTAAAGAGTTACATACAAATATTCCATCTTTAGCTTAGGAAACCTTCAATTCACAGATCACTGAAGATGGGAACAACATTCCATGGAGTCATTTTACATGCTTTCCCTGCTCTTATTCTCCACCCTAGATACCCACTAACGGCCAGCTTAGGACGGGATACCGGCCTAGATGGACCTGTGATATGCCTCAGTATGGCCAGACTTGAGCTTTTATCAGTTACTTTCAGGTGAAGTAGTGTACATATATATGTCTCCTTTGTCCCTTCAAGGAGGTCAGAGACAAAAAAAGTAAATAATAATCAAAAAGTCTCATGTACATAACTCAGTTACCTATCTTACAATGTTTTCTTTCATGCAAGCAACACTTTAAACAGCTTCACTGGAAATTTTTTTTCCTAGTTTTACAGGATCATAGCACTCTTAAAATTAAACTTACAAATATGGAGCATTCCCTGTGGAAATTCCTAACGTATATATGAGAACTTTTCTATGTTAGCTTACTTCAGTCTGAATATACTGTGGTAGCAGTGCTCAAAATACAGCCAAACTCAAACAAACATCAAGGTGAAAACTCATCAGACGCAAGGTGGTTATTAAACAGCAGAACAAAGCTATGGAGGTCTGTCTCTCACCATCTTACTAAAGGTCCTGGATAATCTTAAGTGTCTTAATCTCACTGTGGAGGAACTGCAATATCCCACTTTATTTCAGGACACATTCTCACCTCTGGAAGCCTACAAATTAGAACAGTTAGAACGAGTGAAGTTATTTAGCCCAATTCCATCTTTACTTGATCAAATTCCCCATAATGAAAATGGGATCCACCTTAAGAGCAGATCCCAATGGTCTTTTAGGAAGCTGACGCAAACTACAGCTTTTTCGGTAAGACAAAATTGGACATCTGCAAAAACCAAAAAAAGTAACCCCAGTAAACTGCACTCTAGAAATCAAATCAACCTCCCTGTCCAATACTTGCATGGGAGCGATAAACAAATAAACAAAAAGTTGTAAATAGATTTTCAGCAAACTTAGCTGTTCCCAACATGAACTTCATTGGCATTAAGCCAAAATGAAGCAGATAGGGTAGGAAAATGAAAGGAGAATATAACAAGTAGGACAAGAGTGCTTAGAAGTAAGAAAGAAAAACTGTGGAGTTTCCAAGTGCAACTGAGCAGCAGTACTGGGGCTCAGCTAATGGCAGCACACACTCAGCGTCCCTCAATGTTTTACAAACGTCATCTGCTTCCAACACACAATACCAATTACAAAAATGAAATCCCTCACATTAAAACAAACAAAACCCCCCTTAAATCTTTGTATAAACAAGTTGGACCATGCAGTAGCATTCTGTTATATAGGGTAGAAAAGCACATAACAGTACAGCAAACAAGTTGACTAAAAAAAAAATACAGTGCACTGGACTAACAGCCCCTCAGCCCTGGAATACATCATACCTCCTGCTGAACTTGAAAGAGCAATTACAAACAAGTCATACGCTGTTAGGGTAGGTCTGACAGCAGGAGCTCGAAAGGTTCTGAATTGTTCCTTGAAGACACATATCTTCATTGCCTGCCTCTGCTGTAGCAAACCCTGCTTAGAGAGCAGGCTCAACTCCTAGCAGCTGCGGCTTAACGTCTCCTCTGTGACATATTCTTCTGATAGGCATGCAAGGGCACCAGCCTTAGAAATTCTGGGTTTGCTATTCACAGCATTTCATTTCTGTAAAAAACAAAACATCTAAAGGTGAGCTTGAAAAATACTGGGACTGTTTTTCACCTTTGAAAGGTTTATGACCAATAAGGAGCGATGTACCTAAGACTGGGAAAACCAAACCAAACCTACAAAAATCCACCTCGAAAAAAGCTTCAATCAAGACAGACAGGTCCAGATTCTCTTCTAACCCAAAGCTGCACTGAACAGAGCATACATAAATATATTAAATATAACAAATGCATCTTGACAGCGTTATTATGGCTACCTGGTTGCACAGCCAACTGAACGCATTATTGCCTGCACAGTGACTTACAAGTAACAGCATACGACCTCAGCAAAGCAAACAAAACCCCCAAACACATAATTTCATACTGCCAGAGACTATTCACATACATTACAGAGCAGTCAAACACCAGCGACTTCTGTGCCAAAACCACCTATCTACAGGGAGAATCAGCACAGTTAATTACGACAACAAATCATTAGGAACGCACACCAGATAAGCATGCCTGCACTACCAGCAGTTTATGTGATCCTGATCCTCTCCAACTACATCTGAGCACCAAAGCTAAAAGAATGGGGAGCAGCAGAGTTTGAGAGGAAAGGCTCTTACTGCCTTCCACCAAACTCCCTAACAGAGCTGCTCCAATTTCTGATGCAAGCAAAAAATTGAATCCAACACCAGGAAATCCCTCTAATGTCATAACCAGCTTAACCTCTACTAATTAAACAGGCAAACATGATGGTCTGCTTACAATAAACATTTAACTGCAACTTAAGTTAAGGTTAAGCTGCAAAGTCAATATAGAGCACTCCTTGCAAAGCTTTAGTGGTGTGCTGGTAGCCAAAACAGTATCTGAACAAAAGCAGGAACGAAGCAGAGATTATACTTATGGTATCAGACTCAATCTACACCTGACATCACCAGAAACGCCACACACAGGTATGTTTTCATCACCTGACCCTGGGCCAGCTTGTTTAATTGATCCTTAGGTAATGCAAAGTGTCGCTTTTAGGCAAGTCACCTCCCTTCTCCCTGCAGAGTGCTTTTGTGGAGAGCCTGTTACTCATCCTCCTTCAGACGTGGCCATCCCAAGTCGCTTTTCATAGCTGTGGTCAACAGTACCTTCCCTGAGTCCTTATTCTTGGAGAAGAGTATTTTACCTTGAATAACTGGCTCAGCCATACAGCACATTGGAGACACCTGTTGCTCAATGGTCTTGTATATAAACTATTATGTCAGGTAATTTAAAGGCCCATAGCCTGAGATCAATCATTTTAATCCTCCATCCCAGAGAAAACGGTGCTCATCTTACCCATTCAAATCATTTTATGGTAGATACAGTCACCATAATGATAAAGGATTAAATAAACTTGTCAAAAAACTCTTCAGAGGTTAAGAACATAACAGCAAGTTCCTGATCGGAGATTTGGTATTTTGATTCAAATTCTGGAAGACAGGGTGTCTTGCAGGGAAAAATCACGTATTTATAGATTTCTCACATAGACTTCATGTTGCCAAGTGCTTTCTGAAATTTAATAAAAATTAGCATAAGTGGGGCAACTGCCACTTGCTGCACTGATACGTCGTATCAGACTAAATGAGAGGAAGTGGGACAAAATTTTTGCAGTTTTCAAACCCACTGCTGATCACAGCAGAGTCTGTGTGTGATTACACAGAAGAGATTTCCTGGTACTGACAAAAAAAAACATTTTATCATGCCACCTGTTAGTCACTTATATCATCTCTCTACAGCCCTTCTGTAACCATTTTTCTCACTTTCGTAAGGAACTCTCCCCCCCTAGTCGGAGCATGCTCAGGGGAGCATGTTCAACCATCCTCCACTCCCTGCAAATCTAGTCTCATTCTTTGATCTGCAGCCTCACCATTTTTTAGTTTGCAGACAGCTGGTGACTTGCCCGAAGGTGATGTCCTCATGGCTGACCCACTTTTTCTTCTACCCTTGGGAAATCCCAGTGCATTCTCAACCACATTCAACGGTTGCCTGAGCTTTTTTTTCCTCAAAGATGAAAGATCCCAGAGGTGTAAAACTTGGGTTTAGATTGGAAGCTCCAATTTCATTGTTATTTGAAGGATCTACAGTTCTAGAGGAATTTGTTTCCTTTGTAGTTAATATCTAAAGGTAATACTAACAAAGAAAACATCACGGCAGATAATGGCTGTGGCGTGCACGGGTTTCTCTCTGCCTGAACATCCTAGAAAGAAATATGAAAACTCTTGTATATGCAAGCACAGTCTGTTTGATTTCTTTCTGCGCTGCTGTATGAGTCAGTTTCCAAGGTGAAATGGTGTTACTAAGATTATAAGGGAGTTTTACAAGCTGGTCTGGACAGCCTCTATATAAGCCATTTCCACCTGTGTCAATGATGCCGTCTAGGCCACAACTGTCAGTATCTGCTTGCATTCTCCCAGCCCATGCAAATACTCATTTCCCATCCATAAGTTGTCTGATCCGTTAAGCAGTTCTATGACTTAGGCATGCGTCTTCTCATTCTGCTATCAGATCTTACACCAGCTTGTTGTGCTTGACAGCAAAATTCCTTTAATATTATTACTCTTGGAAAAAAAAAAATAAAGATTTTTCAAAATGTGTTCTTCAGGGCAGATTCATGGTAATAAACTATATTTGTACTTTAATCCTTAATTTGCCAGTGTTGTGGCAGGGAACTGGATCCTGAGAATTTCCTGTTACAGAATGCAGATAGTCAGAATTTGTATCTACGGAAAAGCGTCATAAACCTTATGTCATATATGAATGTAAAAATAATTTAAATTCTATTCATAGCTGTAAGTAAGTAATGGAGAACTAAATTTTGTACCTGAGCTGGCCAAAGCTCATAACAATTTTTCAAACTGATCTCAACCTGAAGCGGGTAATTGCACATTCTGCGCTCAGCTTGCCAGAGTAAGCAGGCTACCGGCGAACGCCTCTCATAACACGGCACAGACCCAACAATTGCTGGTTCAAATGCAGCCTAGGATGCTTGGAGGGGGGAAAAATGTGCATCATTCAACCACAATCAGAAACACAGGCAGCAAGGTTAAAGAAAATCTGTTTCGCAAAAGAAGCGACAACCACAGTAAAATACCAGCTTCCGAGCTGCCATCCAACTTGGAAACAGGCTGCAGAGTCCTACGTGACCAGATCGCCCTGAGTCCTAGAACCCAAATGCCTCCTGCCATTTCCTCCACATCAACTGTCACAAGAATGAGAAAAGACTTGACTACCTGCCCTTTGCATTTGTACCTTCTACATTTCCTTTTTTTTTCTTCCCCTGTTAACTCAATGTATAAAGCCCCTTAAGCCTCATCTCTGCCTTATAAGCAACCACTCCCGATTCTTTCCAGACATGGAGAACAGCAGAAATAAAAAGCACATCTTCCACAAAATGCTTCTTAATACATCAAACTCAAGCTTAGAGGTCTGTGAATAAGTCATACAGGTCATACATATAGAGCACAGATTTGCTACAGACAGAAGCAGAAAAAAAGGGAGGCAATTCTGTCCTTGCCTACAACTGTGGAGAGACAGTGGAGTCCGGTAAAGGGCCAGCATCCATGCCTCATGGTCACTAGAAACCCTGGAGCTGAAAAAAGGCTGAAAGATATCTTCCAGCCACCTGAAAACTAAACTCAAAAAGGCACACTGGAAAGCAAATGAACGTAGTGTAGAAGTATCTCCCTATGATGAAAACTTAAGACCCTGAAGGGCTCTCCCATTCTCGTTCATCTTCTGCTAGAAGCTGAAGCCTGACAACTGCAATTTAGTTTTTCATGGAAGTTCTCCTGAAGGACAGGACCTAGAACAAGGGAGATAGTGGTTTCTACATCTCTTGCTCTTTTCTGATCAAGCCTTGGCATCTTTAAACAAGGCATGCTTTAGCTACTGCAAATTTTACTAAAACCAAAATCATCAACAGCAATAACAACAACCAACCACCACAAAAAAATCACATTTCTGTGTGCTTGGACACTGATGAATGGAAATTGAGAATCAGTGTAAGCACTGTTACACAGCATTACCTACATTCTCTCCTCCATAAAGCCTACAAACAGGCGCTGATCCTGGATCCACAGCTTCAGGTTCCTGGTCAGACAATAGAAAAACCGACTTGCAATGAAGAGAAACAGTTCCCCTCTCTCCTGCCAGCTGTGAACTCCTGCACGCAGGACTCCACCATGGGCCAGTTCAGTGACTTGCAGCAGCTGAAAAACTATTCCTCTTCCTAATAAATAAGGTTATTTCCTTGGCCTAGAGGTCCTTGAACTGGTCCACTGTAGCATCAGTCAAACACAAGTGCCAGCACAACGGAGGAGCAGTACCTCAGATACATTTCAGCTTCAGTCAAGCTGCGCTCCCTGTCCATCTGCACAGCAGAAAGCCCTCGGCCTTCCACGAGATCACAGGATTCAGCCACGTCTGCTTAAAAGCAGTGGAGCAACTGCCTGAGGCCACCTTTTTCTTTTTTTAAAGGAAAGCAAAATTTAAAGAAACCAGTTAGTTTCTATAACTTACTTGCATAGCCCCTACACTAGTAAATTCTAGAGTCTAATGCAGCTAGAATCTGTTTAAATAATTCAAGACATAATTAACCACAAAGCTCTGAGTCTCCTAACACAATGTCACCACAAAGGTGACTTCTATTCTCTTGACTGAGGTACTTCAGCAAGCAAGCAACAAGCAACTTTCTCCATGAAATGAGGGAAACAAATCACACAACTTAATGGAGCGTCCAAACAAAAGGAGCATTGCACTGATGCCTGCATGAAGGTAAAAGTATAAGGCAGCTACACCACCCCCTTGTCTGAGTGAGCAGAACATGTATCAAGAATTTAAGCTGTATGTCAAGACCATGAAGTTCCTAGTCCCTAGGAAGTGAAATAAAACAAAAAAAGGAATGCTAAAAGAAGAGGGAAACAACAGAACTACCTACTGACTGCTCTCCGCTACCTCTAAACAGGCTGGAAGCTGGGAAGCAGGCAGGGGTGCAGCAGAAAGGTGAGATGGCTGTAGTCTGCTTGAAGCGCTGCACGTACAGCTGCCCACCTCTGAACAGACAGATGTATGTGCACCTCAACCCGCAGAAGCAGCATACTGCTTTTTCACACTGGGGGTGGATGAACTGCACAAATCTGCGGAGAAGAACTTCAGGTATATTCCTCCCGTCAGGCTATGCTCCTACCAAGGCAGGCAACACACCTCGTGGCAACAGGTCTCAGGGTGACAAGCAATGATCCTGTTGGTGATACCTCCTCACCGTATGGCGGTATCCGAACCTCTTGCACCAGGACACCCACCTGCTGTGCACAGGAAAAGGAAGGCTGCAGAGGCAACTCAGGTACCTGGCAGGCAGACAGCAGTGAAAGGACAGCGCGGTGACCTGCCAGTCAGGTTCAAGAGGTGCTGGGAAGCAGATTCAGAAGAACAACAGGTTGAAGTGCGGTATGATTGAGCTCTACACAACCAAGCTCCGCATGGAACATGAAAGGACTGTTCACTGCTTTTTCCAATGCGTTGAGGAAGAAGCAGCAGGGAACTCCAGCAGCTGGCATGTTTGAAACAAATGCAAAGCACAGAGGAGTTTTGCAACGCCCGGCCGCAAGACACAGCAGAGGTTAGCATTTACACTCAGTCCAAAGAATCGGACACATTCACAGAAAAAAAAACTAAGAAAAACAAAACAAAACCAGCCAGCAGAGGACAACTGAATACAAGGACAAAAAACTCTGACCAAAAAAAAAATAAAATCACTGAACTGAAAGTGACTGAGCGCTGAGACAGCACCCAGGAAAATGGCACTGCCCACCAGCTCCAAGCTCCCTGCGGGCATTCGGCGCTGGCCATGGTCACAGGTAACACGGACCACCATAGTGGTCTCATCCAGAACAGCCATTTCGATATCACCCCAGGGAGAAGCTGGCAAGCACGGTCCGTACGGCTTTCGATGGTATAAAGCCCAAGAATGATAGCGTGGAGGAAATCCCATGTTCTGTAACTTCTGGTGCAGGGTAGGAAAAAAAAAACACCCAGGCAGAGTTTTAGAAGAAATACTTGCCCTCCCAAAGAGCAGTTTGAGGCGTATGTGATATTTAAATGGGAGCCAAAAAAATCAAACAGATGAAATAGGTCTCCGAGGATGGTGGGGAACTAGGATGTGTGGATTCAAGGGAGAACATGGAGGTAATGTGTACCCCAAGAAGCTATTAACAGGGTAGTGTTCTCCAGTGCTCCAGGAACAAGGGACACAGAAAAAGGCCAGGCCACTCAAGGAGGGCAATACTACTACATACTAAAGAGAGAAAAAAAAAAGATGCAGAGGAGGTGAGTAAATGAATTGTATCAAGCCTAAACGGAAAAAATGTAGGAGTAAAATTACCCCATCGGAGACCAGAATAAAGCAGCAACGGTGATTTGCCACGGGAGAAGAGGCGGGCTGTGCCTTTCGGAAACAGGCAGCAATGGGAACTTGAGTTTCCTCACGGAGACCAGGACATGTCACCAATATGAAATTCTAAATAGTAACTTTATAACTTAATAGTAACTCAACTTTGCTGAGTAAGAACAGAAATATATCACCCTTTCAAAAACAAACAAAAAGTCTTTGGCTGGTGCAGCTCCTGCTTGGTCCTTTAAATTGCTTGATACCAATTCTAACTGACTTACTGTACAAAAAAGCCTTTTAAAAATAGAAGATATGCACAAAAAAAGAAAACAGCACAAACTCTTCCAAGTTAAATATGATATTTTTTTCTTGAAGATTTTAAAGAGATGAAGCAAATTTCTATAGATAAAAACTACATGTTTTCCACACATTCCTGACCAGAGGCCAGCCAGCCAATCTGCTGGATGACAGACAAGAAATAGAAAGATTTAATAGAGAAAAGATAAGGAAAAATATGCCAAAGATTTTTGGTTGTTGTTTATTTTAAAGAGCTCTGCAGAGGTTCTGGAAAATCAGAGTCTTACTTCTGCACCAGATGCTCAGAAAACTGAAAATTAAAAATAAAACTAACTGGCTGGCCAAAGGGAGAAGTCATGACTTACAGACCTATCAGGAAAGGCCAGGTGCTTTTAGGAAGGCTCAACAAGCACACAGAGAGGACCATCTCACTAATAACAATGTCTCTGGATAGCCAAAACCTTCTAGTATGGTATCAGACCAAAGGCCTTAAAAATTAAGATGTCCCAAGATAAAACTAAAGTTTCTCTACAACTAGGCCCCGACGAAAAGAGAGGAAAACACAGAGGAACGGACAGCTAGGTGTCACAACGGAGTGCTGGCTACCAGTGGAATGACACACCTTGTGTACATACAACATTATTCAGGCTAACAAATAAAAAGGCTGAGAAACTGCAGACTGCAGCACCAAGGAGCGCAGAACTAGGGCAAGCATGTTATACGTGCCCCGTTAGCTTTTCCTTAAGCATCATCTCTTGGTCACTGGTAGAAACAGGACTGGAGCAATACGGGGTTTTGGCCTGCACAGTTGGGTGTATAGTCCTCTAATCAAAACCTTTTCACTAAACATCAACTTCTCCTTATTCCTTTTGCAATCTTTTCATATCTGATTGGTAGGCCACCAAAGCTTTGTACACATACAGCCTCTGGGCTGACGGTGAGCTTCCTAACGTTTATTGTTGCACGGACAGCGAGGAATCCACTTCCATCTGTCAGGGCTGATGCTAAATCTCTTTCTTGAGGCTAGGCTGCCACATTTCTCCAGAGAAGAGGAAACCTGTGCCCACAAGCATTGTCTCTGCTCCTCGTTGTGCCTATACGGCTGGCGTCAGCCCATGATCTGCACTTTCTTCTTCTCATACTGTTCACCAAATAAAAGATGACATGGCTTGACACCAAAAGGAAAGGGTTTCCAAGCACATCTTATTCGATTACATCTACAGTCCATCACGCTGTCAACATCTTCCTTCTCAACTACAAAAAAAAGACCCTTTCCCATGTAAACAGCTCTCAAGTAGTGAATGGAAAACAGTGTGGAACTGGGTAAGATAAAAAGGGATTGTGAGTCTGATGAAAAAAAGCTGGTGTGGCAACTTTCCCCCCTCCCCATCAAGCCTAATATATTGCTGTATCCGCTGGTCTCCAAAAACCAGAAGAGTTTATGTGAAAAAATACTTGATACATTGAGTTCAAAGTCACATCACTATTGCTAGATTATTTCCTGTATTTTCTGGGATAACTGTCACAGGTCTCAACAGTAAGGTACATAGGCTGTATGTGGGCACTGTTGTGGAGAAGACCAAGAGTTGGTCCTGCATGACATGGAGGATTGTCATTGCCCAGTTTGTAGCTGGCGAGACTCTTACAGACAAGGGAGTCTCAATTCGGGTTCAGACGCACGGTGCAAAAATCACAGTGTCTCCCTCACCTCCCACCTCTCCCTCTTAACGTTTCAAGAAATATCCAACAGATTCTCCCATTCTTCCTCTGCCGTAAGGAGGGAGGCCTCATCGCTGGCCTTCCTCATTCCTCTCTCCCAAACCAATCTTAACAGTTGTTACAATGGATGGTGTCCCACAATGACATCTAAGGGGAAGTTTCCAAGGAATACTCCCTTTTTTTGGTTATTTTTGATGGAAGAAGGAGAGAGAAGCACTAATCGTGCCCATTCTGTATCTTGTTCAGTAAACTAGGAGAACTGAAGCACCCTTTTAGCAAATGCTTCCACAATCACTCCAGGAAATATTGGGCTGTGTCTTGCAATGTTTGAAAGGGAAGATACCAACAAACCCTTAAAAATGAGAGAAAAGCTCACAAAGCCCTTGAGGGCTTTATAGAGACATGTTCCTTTGTAAGGCCCTATTTTCCGTCTTCTGCTCTGTTTTCAAAGTGAACCAACATTACTGGAAGGTGATTGTGGAGCTCTGGCAAATGAATCTAACCTAGGACCTTCCCAGGATGGGGAGCCATTCCCGCAGGGTTTATCCAGACCCTGCACATTGATACATACATAAATAAAAACAAGGGAAAAAAACTGACAGGACACAATTGAAGAGGTGAGCCCACAGCAAGAGTAGTGGGCTACCTAATAAGCTATAAAGTGATGTGGCAATCTTTGTGTAAGAGAGGGCAAGAAACAGCATGAAGGGATCCCAGCACTAGAGATGAAGAAAGGAGGAGTCGGCCCTTCCTGGATCTCTCCGATCACTCCTGCTTCGGAAAACCAGTACCAGCTGCTTCCATCGGAGGAGACCTCCATGCTGCCTGTTGCAGTGTAGAGACACACTTGCCTTCGCCACCAAACACTGGGGTTGGGATGGAGAGGGAAGAGGAAGGAAATCCACACATGGGCCACGAGTGTCACTTCATTAGCTTCAACCCTGGGAGCTGGTGAAATAGATTTCCTAACACCAGAGACATTCATTTCTGGAGAATCAAGAGCATTGATGGAGATCTGGATTTCCTCTTGCTCACAAGAAAAAAAGGTTAGGCAGGTATCCCCAGGACTGATCCTGATAAAACTGTCCTACAAGGGAATGGCAATTCCAGAGTTTTTCTTTGCCAGTCAGAGAAGAGGAACTTTGCCCATTCCTGAAGGAACGAGATTATCACAAAACATGCAAAAGCACATGGAACGCAAAAGTAACAGCAGCGGACACCATATACACCATTCATGAGCATCGCATCTCAAAAGTTTCTGATCCCACGTAAATCAGCATGAGGATGCTTGTCACAAGCTGGTACACAAAAGAAAAAAAGCCAGAACATTAACACATAATTCCATACCTGCCCCTCTTATACTGACAGATAGTCTCAAAAGAAGCTGATACACTGAAACATGGTGAATAACTACTAGTGAGACGGTACTGACGCACACTGGCCTTCAGTCACAGCACCTGTATAGGCACAGCACTTGGTGCTGAGGCAGCATTAGCACACCTCATCTCACACACAGCACGAGGTTAAATTTCACTCATACAAAGAAAAACTCCTCAGGATGAAAACCTCTGTTGTGACTCACTGAGAAGTTTGTTGCTGAAAGGCAGCATTTTCAGTGACAGGACAAGGAATATAAAGAAAGTAATGTGCAACGGTAAAATTAGGAAACCTTTCCGTCTACAATTCAAGTTGTCTATACTTCCTCCTTGCAAGCCTAAGGAAATTAAAAAATATAGAAGAAAGATTTTAATCTGCAGCTGGTTTGGACTGCTCAGAAACATAATAATACCAACAGGTATTAAAATTCCCATCCCAAAAAAACCACAGGGGGGTCTTGAACTTGGCATGCAAGTCATTCAGCAACACCGATGGAGTGGCAGTGTCACTCCAGCGCTTCATATAGCATACTGGTTCCTCGTTAAATACAAGATGCACTTCAAGGTCATGGTGTTCGTCTTGAAAGTTCTCAGTGGGTCAGACCCAGGTTACTGGATATCCTCTCTCCTGGTACGCAGGGAAAGCGGGAAGACCACAGTCACATTCACCAATGCAAACTTGGGCACCAGGAGCAATAAAGACACGATGGCAGGAGACTTCACGCTACGAGGCTGCAGAAGACACGGCAACCCACACAGGACTAAAACCTCCCACCCGCGAAAGCTAATGGGGACAAACCCTCAGGCCCCCACCTCAAACCCGAGCACCAAAGGGTTATCCCAAAATAACACGCCGCCAATGCTCTCTCCCCAAAGGGCCCCAGAAGACGGGTTGGCTGTGGCTGTGGCTGTCCAGCACGGGGTTAACCAGCACCCGGGGACACCTGGAGGGGTGCTGGGCCCCTGGCCCCGGGCCTGGCCTCGCTGACAGAACTCACCCCCCCGCGGGTTCACCCCACACCTCCCGCAGGCCCCGGCTGCCCGGCACAAGGCCGCCGGCTGCCTTCGCACCTCAGCCCCCACCCCGACACCGGGGGCCGGCCGGGCGACGGAGCCACCTGGCACCAGCCGCCGGGGCCGTTCCCTCCTCGGCGGCGGCTCTCAAGGCGTGGGGGGCACGGGGCACCCCTGCTCAGGCCGCC
>VWZZ01002948.1:202908-242784 GCA_013399095.1 Psophia crepitans
CCGTGCCGCCCCCCGGCCGTGCCTGCCCCCCGGCGCCGTGCCCCGGCCGTGCCTGTCCCCCAGCCCTGCCGTCCCCCAGCCCTGCCGGCGGCTGCGGGGCGCTGCTTGGGACGGGCGGGGGGGGACAAGCTGAACCGAGAGTGGGGATTTCTGTCTTAAACCAGGAGGTTGGGCTTTTCCTTCAGCTTCATCACTTCCATGAAGGAAGAGGAAGACTTGCCGTGACAGTCGCAACTACCTCCGAGTTTCTTCCTGGTCATATCTTCCTTGAAGGGTCTTCTGCGCCGTGGCCCTGCCCCGTCTAGGGTGCAGCTCGGTGGTGGAGTTTTGTAACAGGGATGTACATTTCTTGCGTTCCTTTCCCATTCCTGGGACAGTGCTTGAATCACCAGTTCAGTACTGCAGGAACTCTAACATCTCTGGCCACCTTTTTTCTCCACCCCAAAAGAGCAAACCTTCCTCAGGTCTGCCAGGGAACGTAGGGGAGCGTCTCCTCCCAGGAGATGGTTCCCAGCAGGGGAGGTGTTTGTACAGCCCTGCTTCCAGCACCCAGCGATCAGGGGTTTCAGCCAGGCTTCTGTTTTCAATGATTCCTGTTGAAGGGAAGATCTTGGCTGAGCACAGGGGCTTTCAGGGATCCGTTTCTTTCCAGAGTGGGATAAACACTTTCTTCTGCACCTCACGTGGGTCATGTGTCACAAATCAGATATTGCTGGACCTGATTTTAGATCATGTCTTGGGTCCTGTTCTTCAGCAGGCACTAAATGCCACATGTTTTTTTTGTAGACTTCTGAAACATAGATGCACAGAATTAAACAGTTTTGCTATGGCTGGATTTCGTCTTTTAAAGCATGATGAAGTTGGTACTTGGTCACAGCCAAGTGGTTGGTTTTCTGCTGGGAGGCTCTGGTTTTGTCCCTTGATCTCTTGATTTGAACACCGATGACAAAAACATGGCAGCAGTTCAGGTCCCTGATCCAGAGCATCCCATGTGCCTGTCTCCCAACACAGCTGGACCACAGGCGACTGAGCCAACTGCTGGTTTTTCCCTGGGGACACCTTCTGGTAGGATTCGGGGGAGCGGTGAACTTCAGCACTTCTGGATTTATTGCACCGTAACTCGTGGCCAGGAGAATAACCCGGCAAACTACTGCACTTCCAAGCAGGGCACTGGGTTCTCGGGAGCGTGTCTCACTGAAATGAATCATTTCCAAGCTTGCCTGAGGAGGCAGGAAAGCGTATGGAGAAACCATTAGAGTCTAGTAGTAAGGGGAAGGTCTCTGAATTCTGTTTTGTAAGCTGATAGCGTTTGGCCCCAGTTCACCTGCCGGTTCTTACTGAGCAAAGAGCTAAAAGCTCTCACTTAGCTCAGACTTGCTGCGTCAGAAATTGCCTCTGAAGGCTAGTATGGCTGCTCGTGGGTTAGAAACGCTGCTTGGACAATGGATCCCCGTTAATGTGATTTATTCTAGTGTGGCACAGTATGTGAGGGTGTTGCTGCAGGTGGGACTCGCTAAGGGTCACAGACCAGCAGCAGATCCGGTTGCCTATGGACCGACGGCAGAGGAAACCAGCGTGTAACTGCTCGAAGCATTCCACATTAGAGCTTTTGTCCTGTGTAGCATTAGGATGGCCTAAGAAATGGCTTTATCGCCTTTATTTTTATAGTATTGCTGCAGGAACTTACATTAAAAACTGAAAGACTTTAAACAGCTGAAGAGCGCTTTTTTGTATTTTTGAGGTTGAGAGTTGCGATGAAATATGCCGAGCGCTGAGGGATTTCTGTGTCTGCGCCCCTTCAGGGGCTCACTCCCACCCTTCCTGTAGCGGTGTGAATCAGCTGTGATCACAGAGCAGCCGGACCTGGCTCCTGGGCTGCGGTTTACTTAAACTTCACGAGCTGTGACAGCAATAGGCAACTTCTGTTGCACTTAATTTATCTGGAAAATTAAATCCTTCCCCAGCAGTATTAACATTTCCAAATCTGAAACTCAGCAACTTTTTAAAGAGTTTTCTCTGAGTTATCCAGCGCTGTGCCTGCCTGGTTTTTAGTAGTTGTCTTACTGAGATAAAGTAACTGCCTTTGGAAGATTATAATGAAATCAGTAAGCATAGTTTAGGCTTGGAATTAGTACTTTACAATGTTAATCTCTAACCATCAGGCAAATTGCTACTGAACACACAGGCAGGTTTCTTGGGTGGGTTCTCTGTAAGTTTCTTCAGGGTGGCTGCTCTCCCTAAGTCCACTTGAGCATCTCACATAGTTGTTCAGGTTTCCTCTACCTCATGCTGGGGGGAGAGATGCACCTCAGGAGGTAATTTTATACCTTTAAGTTTTAGGAGGTGTAGTACACAGCTTGAGGCATGTTCATCTTTCCCAGATGTCTGGTAATGTGTAGATGTCTGTACTCTGTGAGTTTACTCTAGATCCTGAAGTTTTGGATATTTTCAGTTAGCCGAGATTCAGCTCTTCTGTTACACCCTGGGATAAAAATGTTTCACACAAGCTTTAATTAGAAAATTCAAATGATGCAGTGCTAAAAATGCAAGCTAGGGAAGACAGTCTGTCAGATTTACGTAGTGAAATGCTGCTCTGGGGAGCAAAAACATCAAAAGAGTGTCTTGTCTTTGTGCTGCTGGGAGGAGGGGAGAGATTTGGGCTGGTTTAAGCTTAGCCGGTGGAGCTAAGCTGAGCTGAATCAGCTGAGGCCTCTCGTGGGGATGCCACCTCTAAGGCAGCTGTACCAATTAAGTGTAGTATTTGTAGTATTTGCGTACTACAGATACGGCAAAGGGCAGCTTTACCGGTGCTACAAATGCTGTCGCTTCCAGCGTTATAAATGACTAGCTGGCAAATGAGGTTTCATCTTACGCTGGCTTGCCGTTACGCTTGACCAAGCTAAGTTTACAGACCACCTTATATATGATCAGGCTTTGTTTAAACCTCTGTTTTCTTACAGTAAATTGCTTGGATCGACACGTCGAAAAGTCTCCGAACAGGGTGGCATTGATTTGGGAGAGAGATGAGCCTGGCACTGCAGTGCATGTCACGTACAGGTATGGCACCTTCTTGTGATGCTTTGCAATGCCTGGCGATGTGGTGGGGCGGGGAGAAGAGCTGCTGCTCTGAAATTGGACCTCTGTGAAACTGCTTTCTTCCAAGGCGCTCCAGCACATGGCACGTGTAGCCGCAGCGCCTAGGTTGTAGTGTCATGATGAAATAGCTCCTGAAAAATGGAGGCATGTTCCCACTGAGAAATGTTCTTCCCTTGGGTTCTTTATGGAGCGGGCTCTCTGATACCTGTGTAATGAACAGATTACAGGGTGAGAGGTACGGTGGATGTCATGTAGTGACAGCTACTGAAAATTTCAGATTGAGATATGTCATCATCTTCTCTTTATGGTATTAGTCAGGGCTGCTTGTATATTCCCTCTCTCTAAGTGGGGACTTTTAGAAGAAAAAGGCTTGTTTTTTTTCTCCCTGGCTTACATTCTCACCTACTAGTTTTCTTTTTCCTTGGTAGAAGTGTTCATGGGAAAATTTCTGTGAGCAGCTTTCGGTTTCAGCACAGCAGCAAATGTCTTGGTGCAAACATGATGTGTTGGTGGTCCGTAGCATGATATGGAGTCCTGGCTGGGGGGATTTGAACCTCCCTGTGTTCTTCTTCCCCATCCTCAGTGCAGCTTAGGGCAACCTTGAGGCTGCTCCAAGTGATGCCAACTTGCTGTCGCTGCTATAGATTGTAGGGTTTGTTAAAATATGGCAGTTTTCAAGCATATTTCTCTTCTCCCTGCTATGTGCCCTCATTTAGGAGACAGGTCTGCCTGCAAAAATGCCTTTTACATCATCTCTCTAGTGAGAGTTAAAGGTTTCCCAGACTTGTACGTTCCTCAGTGCGTACAAGAAGCCAGATGTTCGATCTGCTGCATCTCAGAGAGCCAAATGTTTGGTCTGTTGGATCAGAAAGCAGAGGAGACACAGGAAATCCTGGCAGCTGACTCTTTCACAAAACGTTTTCTGTACCTTGCTGGTGGGGATTCCTGGAGCTCCTTGAGTCTAAATAGGTTCTGGTGGTCTGGTTTACCTGCAGAATTTATTAAAGCTCCTGAAAACATTATTCATTGGAGTGAGGAAGCTGGTCAACAGGGAGAAGCGGGTGTACAAATAGCTTTGAGAGGTTAGTGCTCCATGCAACAGAAATGAGCACTATCTGATATAAAGCTGTGGAAGAAGTGGATTGGTTTTAATCTTGAGATTGTTACTTGACAGTCTGTGTAGGCATGTTATGGTATAAATGTTTTGTAACCAACTGGGTAGCTTGGCTAAACACTTTGAGTTTTGCTTTTGCCATTCTGGTGGTAGAAGATGGAATTGAAGGTTTCTCACAGAGTTTGGGGAGCGTATGTACTTCTACTGCTCTCTTCATGCCCCAGGCGTGAAACGGGGTAGGTCAGAGGTGGGAATTGTGCTCTGATTAACCTGAGAAGGAGAGCAGCCCATTGGAGAGCACAGCCTCATCAAGCCAGCTCTGGCCTCCCCATTAGACTGGGCTACTTGAAATGTAGCTGAGCTGCTCCAGACCCTCAAACCATCCTCTCAGGACCTCTGGAAATATGAGAAGACCTTTCTGAACAGAAACAGAGCTGGGGTTTTTTTTTGTTGATTTTTTTTTTCTTTCTTGGCCATGCCAAAGTGTATTTGGAAGAAAGCATATTTTCAGCTTGTGGATTTGTGATTACTGTGGCTTGAAGACAGCTAACCCACCTCTGAAAACTGAATCCCTCTTTGTGCAGCCTTACGAAGGTACGGTAACTAGTAACCAGAAGGAAGAGCATACAAGTGAAAGTCAAGTTGGCAACCTCTGTTTTTGAACTCCTGCTTGCATTTGAGAGCCATGTTCCTGTTTCTGCCTGATATTCTTGGTGAAGTGCGACTACAGTTGAGACTCAAGAGACTTTTGTCCTGTGACGTGGTAAAACAAGTCACTTGGTTCTCTGCTTATCTCATTAAGTCAGGAATAACTTTGTTGAAAACAGTGATACATGGGTGTGTACACAGAGAATCAGAAGTTCTGCCTTTTGTGTGAACTTTGGGCTGCATTTTTAGAGGTTTTAAATGGGGCAGTGAAGTTTTCCGAGGTCTGTTGGCACTGACCTCCCTTTGAGGCTGAGCTTAGCTGAAAACTTTTTGCAGTAGTGTCTTGTTTTAGTTAGAAGTTTTGTGAGGGAAAGCGTATCGGAAAAGGAGGTGGCCCAGAAGCTGTGATGCCAGTTGAATAATCCTCCGAGAGCCTTCTGTAGCAGGGTGGCCTCTGCACACCAGCTTCAGCACAGGGCAGCCCCGGCGCAAAGAGGGAATGAGAGGGATGATGGATATCAGGAGGACCCAAACTCTGGTATCTGTGGCAGAGAAGATGTGCCCCTTTCCTTAGGATCTGGATGCGCCGTTAATGGGACAGCAGCCTGAAAGTGGTGCACTAGGAAGGTAAAGACTTGAATTTGGCCACTGCCTTACGGACCAGCTTTGACAAAGGTCCTGGAATTTCAGCTGGGAGGTGTCCAGGGCTTACGTGCAGAGATGTACAGGGAACCAGTTTTTTGCACTGTCTACTTTGCAAAACTTGCTGCTGTGAGCTGCTTCTCCTGATAGATGAGCCTTGGTGGCACGAGGACAGACATAGCTGCTGGCGTGGGTGCTCTCCCTTCTCCTCTGGGGACCTGTCAGGGGCAAGAAAGCAGCGGAGCACTGGCCCCGTTCCTGTCACAGCCTGCAGAGGAAGCAGGTGGCTGTGCAGGAAAAGGGCTGGAACAGGCTTCCTCCTCGCTGTGGAAGGGAAAGGCCTCCATCAGTGGGACCTCCTCCATGCGTTGGCAAGAAACGCAGCTCCACTGGAAAGTGCTGTCCCAGCTTGCTCATCCTTGGGAGAAGTAGGAGCCTCCGTTTGCCCCTGCTGCCACGCCAACTGCCGAGCTTGCAGCAGGCAACGAGCTGGTGAGGCCGTGCTGCCAGCCAGCCTGTGTCCCTGCGCATGCTTGTCGGGAAGGTGGGTTGTGTTTGTGCTGCCGAGTTCAAGTGCTCTCTGCCTGGAGAGGATTCCAGACACCTCCTTGTTGGCAGGGGTACACAAAGCCATGGCTGGAACACTGCAGTTTTGCTTGAATGATGATTGCTGCCCTTGCAAGCTCAGCTGTGATGATGTTTTTCACTGCTGAGTTTTGTCCTGTCTCTCCAGCAGATGCAGCTGAGCCCTGTGCGGAAAGAAGTTCCCCGGCCCCTCTTGGGTTTTTTCTCCCCTCAAGGTTTTATTTTTATCAAGTAGAAATTCAGCTAAGTCTCATATTGTCTCCAGTTTTGAATGGAAAGGCGGGAGACTTGGGTTTTTTACTGCTTTGTGACGACAGGGCATGCAGCCCTCCTGGGATTTGGTGTCTGCGGTCAGCAACGTGGGGACAGATCATGCCAGTCTGTTAGGAAGAGGTCTGGCTCTCCAGAGGCTAACCCACCGTAAGCTTAGGGTAGGGCAGCGGCAGAGCAGCAGCTAACCCACAGAAGCGCGCTGCTGTGAGCAGCCAGCTGAATTTATTGGCAGAAGAGTCCAGCCTGGCTGAGAGTGTTTTGCCCTGCTCTGTGGATGTTGTCGGGGCCCAGGAGCTTTGAAACCTTGCAGAGAGGAATCCCCCAGTGCGTTGCTGAGCCTGGGTTTTAAAGGGCACTATATTATCAAGTGCCTTGTAGAAGCAGGCGGAGTTGGTGGCTGGAGCTGCTGGGTTGCAGCTTCTGTAAGCTCAGCAACTGGGAATGTTAAAGGCAGTAGCTAAAGTTATTCCAGACCTCCCCCCGTCTGACAAGGGGTTATTTATTCTCTCTGGTGTCCCTTTGTTTACCGCAGTCTCTACATTTGAGCCACCTGGGAGCCAGTGTTTCCTAGCACTGCAAAATCCTCTGGCTATTGCCAAAGGGAGCTGCGCGAAGAAGCGGGTGGCAGCATATGTTAGCTAACCTGTTTTTGCAAAGGGTCGCACTCTGGGTCTCAGTGGAAGGGTTTTAATTTACAAAGGAGCTCACTACAGAGCTCCTCTGGCACAGAAAATGTTGTGGGCAGAGAGAACGTTCAAAAGGCAAAATACAAAATAGGGAGAAGAAAGCAGAAGCCAAGGGGGCAGAAATTAGGGTCCTAGGTAGTTTTTTGTAGGGTCCTAGGTAGGTGAGCAAGAAGTGATTAGATGTCTTCGTTAGCCACATCACAGCTATGCCTTCAACAAGCCAATGGATTGTGGTTCCTCAGCCCAAGCTGAAATGGTTGAAATTGTATTTGAGATCACTGTGAAGACTGCAGCTGGAAGCCACGTGGGTACTTACCAGGCTGTGCAATGCAGAAGGTGTTTCTCGTTGACAGCAAACGCTTTTCCTTCTTTCCAGTATTGGCTTCCTAAGTGAAGTTGCAAGTAAATCTTGCCCAGGCTCTTGGCAGCTCAGGGGCTTTTCACTTTTCTCACCTGAAAAAGATCACAAGAGGTTTTCCTTGCCTTAGGTTCAGGATGTTGGCAGGAAGGCTGGACAGTTGTGCTCAGCTTAGCAATTGAACCTACAGCCAAAAAGCCTCATGTTGAGCGTTATATTTTTCAGTTATTCTCACTAAAATGGAAAAAAAAAAGTTGAGTTTTCCTTTTGGTGAAAAAAGGAAACATGTTTTTTCTGTTTAGCAAAAAGTGAGGGAAATGGAGGGTTAAACTGAGACATTGTCACAGAAGCTGCAGTGAGGGGAGGTGAACAGGTTTGTGCATTATCCTTGTGGCCAGAACATGGACCCAGGAAGAAGGGATGGGTGTGAAGACCTGCCATGTCCCAGGGCACTTGAACCCCCATCTCAAAGGACAGTGCCCGTGGTGCTGTGATCTTGTGTTACAGAGGCACAGAGGCAGGCTCTGGACTCTGCTGCTCCACAGTAATTCGTGTAGAGCCACAGCTAGGACATGAGATATGAGAATCATAGAATCATAGAATCATTAAGATTGGACGAGCCCGCAAGGATCATCTAGTCCAACTGTCCCCCCCCCACCTATTAACCACTAAACCATGTCCCTAAGTCCCACATCCAACCTTTCCTTAAACACCCCCAGGGACGGTGACTCCCCCACCTCCCTGGGCAGCCCGTCCCAATGCCCGACCTCCCTTTCTGAGAAGAAATTTCTCCTAATCTCCAAACTGAACCTCCCCTGGTGCAACTTGCAGCCGTTCCCCCTTGTCCTGTCACTGGTTATCTGCGAGAAGAGGCTGACCCCCAGCTCACCACAACTCCCTTTCAGGTAGTTGTAGAGGGCAATGAGGGTGCTGGGCTGAGAGGTGCCCAGATCTGGGTTTTGTGGTTGGTTTTTTTCTTGTTTTTTTTAACACTAACCTGTTTAGGGCATTTGATCTGAATTTTCAAGTAGTTTCAGCCTGATCCAAACTATGGTTCCAGGAAATAAACTGGTTGCTGCAAGAAACACTCAACCAAGCTGCAGTGCTGAGAGAGCAGAGAACACAGCTTGTGCTCGGCCTCCTAAACAGGCACTGTCAAAGCCCCTATACAGCACTGAATATATTAGGCAATGTCCAGAGACGCTTTGCGAACGGCTGCTTCCCGAAGGTCTTGATGTGATTTTTTTGGATGTAAAAAGCACTGTCTTCCTTTGTTTAGAAAGCTGCAGTCTGTCTTGCTGTGGCGAAAGATAGCATCAGGCTTCTTGGAAAAATGTTTCTGCCAAGCATCTCTAAAATGTGTCAGAGAAATGCCCTGTGTTGGTGATGGGTTTGCAGGAGTTACTCCAGACGTTGAGCGAAGGGCTTTGGAAGCACAGGCACTACTGTATCTGGGGAGAGATCTGGGAGAAATATGGTCTGGTAGTTTCTGAACAGAGACGTTGTGAAGATAGGGAGAGGAGTGCTGGGTGTTATAGATTAAACAGAAGCGCTGGCCTGAGGAGTGGTCTGCTGGCTCTGCTGGAGGGCCAGCCTTGCAGGTCTTGTGCTTAGAAGTGATGCTGTGATAGCCGCGGAGATGCCTGCATAAGAGGTGATGCGTCTCTTGGGGAGAACAGTGTTAACGCTCAAAGTCTTGTTTATGGACAAAAAGGAAGCACACCCTATATAGACAGAGCCGAGTTTATTCTCAGTGTAGCTGAACCCTTAACATTCTCATCTTATTAGTCAAGATCTAATTATTACGGAAAAAGAAGGAAGGAGGTCCTGTTGGTTACCACTGCCACCTCTTTTGTCTGGTATCAGGTCCACATTTCTTTTACTGGTCGTTCGCAGTGTGGCGCTGCCAGTGCCAGCCTGTGCTCCGTCTCATGTCGTCCCATACCTGTTGTCCTTCATGCCACATCCTGTGCCTCCACTTCTCAAGACGTCTTATCGTATTGGGCTTGTATTTCTTTATACTACCTCATCGTGTTAGGCTCATAAATCCATGATGGTAGCATAAAAAGATAAACATTAAAAAAAAATCAGCCATGGTTACCTGGTCAATTAGAATTGCTGTTATAGCTAAACCAGGTGAAACAGGGCTGCAGGTAGGTCAAGAAGAGCTCAGACAGAGCGACCATCACAAACTGCGTTCCTGAGAGCTTGCAAACTTGGTACAAAGCCTGTGGCATGTTGCTTGCCTTGGCAGTACCGTGTCACGGGGCTACAGGCGCAGACTGCTCTGTCCCTGAAAGGAGATGGTCTTCCAGCAGGTTGTGACATGGAAGAGCTGTATGAAGGGCTTGCTCCAAAGCTGATGGAAATCAGTGGGCTGCAGGTCAGGAAAGCAAACCCAAGAGCAGTTCTGTGATGGGGTGGTCATTACGAACGTGAGGGGGGGGATTTATATGCAACCCAGCCTCTCCCTGCTCACGTTTCCTGCTGGCACAGGGGGAGAGCTGGCTCTCTTACCGTCCCTGCGGGTATTTAAGGAAAGGTTAGACGTGGTACTGAAGGACATGGTTTAGTGGGGAATAGGTGGTGGGGGGACGGTTGGACTGGATGATCCTTGAGGTCTCTTCCAACCTTAATGATTCTATTCTATTCTATTCTATTCTATTCTATTCTATTCTATTCTATTCTATTCTGCAGGGCTCCTGTGCATGGTGTTTAAAGCCTGTCAGTGTGTCAGCTGCACCATGAGCTGGCATGTCATTGGGATAAGATGGTGCAGGGTTGGGATGGGTAAATTCATGTGAAATCCATGTTCAGCAGCTGTCTGCCCTCACGGCTGTAGTGCAATGAATGGGTTGGACTTGTCTGCGTTTTCAGTTGAAAGATAACATTTTCTGAAAGCAAGTTCAGAATCTCCTCCACGTGTCATAATTTTTCACTTTCCCTGCCTATGTTCGTTAATGCACCTACCATCTCCCTGGCTTGCTTTTTTTTAGAAGGTAAACACTATATGTACTGTTGTTTCTCCTGTGCAAACGGCCTCATTGCTGCTTCCCCGTTTCTCAGCTCCACCCTGATACTTTACCCACTGGAGTGGTGTTCTGCTGCCTGGTTGCTTGCTTATTGTCTCTCAGCTCTTACAATCTGCTTTTGCAGAGGATCTGCAGATCGTTGCACCATGAACTGACTTTGCAATTTCTTGTCTGTCTTTGCCCAGAGGGGCTGGGCACTTCCTTTCGTTGTGGCACGTTTCCTTCTCCTGCAGCGGCTCTGCTGAGATCCTCCTGTTGTCTGCCCCACTTGCAGACCCTCTGTGTGCCCTGCGGCTTCATCTGTCTCCGGTGATTGTCCTGCCTGCCTCTGCTGAGCACAGTGCCCTGCTCCGCACCGTTTGCTCGGGTGGCTGCACTGGAATCCTTTGGAGCGCAGGCAGGCAGCAATGCTGCGAGCATCGCTTGGGATCTTGCCTTTCTTGCTCTTCTTGTGGTTTGCAGAGACAGTGCACGTCTGCTCCGAGCCTCTGGCCACCCGCTGTCCTTCACTGGCAAGGGCTGGGCCCTTTTAGGGTAGATGTTTTCACTCTTCCTCTTCCTCTACCCTTCCTCTGCACCCCATGTTTCAGTGCAGCCAGAAGCTAAGTGCTTTTGCACTGTCTCCTCACCAGCTCCAGGGTGACAGCGTCTAGCTCGGTTCACCATCTGATGTGTGTTTTCAGTAGAAGTGCCCTGCTACCGGCACGCCTCCTGGGCGTGGGTGCGACGCAGATCCTTCCCTGCACAGCGTGCTGGCGTTCAATGGCATTGCCTCTCTGCCAAAGGTGGGGCAGTGCCGGGCTTGAGGCCAGAATTGCTCTTGGCTTTTCTAGCCTTGTGTGCTGGGGGGGTCCGCAACGCCAAGCTTGGCAGCAGTAGCAGGTGGGGAGAGTAATGGCCATGGTTTCCTCCTGCTCTCTTCACCCTGATCTATCCCACCCATTTCTGCAGGACAGAGACCCTGCAGGGTGCTCATCCCACCCTGAGACGTGTCTGGGTTAAGTACTGGAAACGTGTAACCTGCTGGCATGTACTAGTTGCCTGCCTGTTAGATGGCAAAACGTGTGTGAAGGAGTGAGGGAGTCGAAGGAAGGATTCTGGACACAGCATTTCTGCTAACTCCTGTTCTTGAGCTGGAGGGGAAGCCTGAGTTGCTGCTACAGGAGCCAGAAGGCACACCTGATGCTCAGGGATTTGTGGATTTCTTTGTTGGAGTTCTTGGCTTCACCTTCTCTTTGCCTTTGTGTCCGTTCCCCCATGTGCTGCACCACCAAGGGACCTCCAAGGCCATCCTATCTTGGCCTTTCAGAGCACAGAGGAGAAGGCAAAGCGAATAGATCCAGGGGTAAAGACTTGCTCCTTGTTGTCTACCAGCTTGCTCATGTGCTGTCACTAAGCAAACATTAAATTTGGTTTAATCATAAAAAAAAAAAGTGAGAGCTTCTGAGTCCTGAACAATTTTCTCTAATTTTCTCTAATGCAGCATTGGATGAATTCTGGACCAGCAAATAGTGTCATAGAATCATTTAGGTTGGAAAAGACCTTTAAGATCATCAAATCCAACTGTGAACCTTGCACAGCCAAGGCCAACCGCTAAACCATATCCCTAAGCACCACACCTACATGTGTTTTAAATACGTCCAGGGATGGTGACTCAACTCCTTCCCTGGGCTGCCTGGTCCAATGATTGACAACCCTTCTGGTGAAGGAATTTTTCCTGGTTTCCAATCCAAACCTCCCTTGGTGCAACTTGAGGCCATTTCCTCTTGTCCTAAATGTGACCTTTTAGGACAAGGCACAAACCCAAATGTCGGGTGGGAATTCATTATTGCACAGAGTTGCTCAGTTCGTGAACTTAGTAAAAGTAAGCAAAGTAACGTACGTAACAGACTGTGCACGTATGTAGGTAGCAGGAACATGCGTGGTCATGAAGTTCTTGGGAAGAGGCATTGAATGTTGTGCTTTGGAGTTGAAGCTGATCTGTAGCTCTAAGGGGTTAGGAGGAAATTCAGTCTGGGGTAAAGCCACTCCATATCTGCTTTCTGCAGGGTTGTGGTCTCTCTGTGGTGGCAGCAGTTGCCAGCTACTGCCAGAGAGCAGGTGCTGAGCACGTCGGGCCGTCTCTCTGGCTTCCTGCACTTCAGGGGTGTTTGATTTACTTGATGCTGCAGGAACAGTGTTAAAAAAAAATAACGCAAAGTGCTGTGGCTGGGCTTTGAGGCTCATTTTCCTTATCTTCCAAAAGATGGCAGGGACGCAGCATCCCTCCAGTCATCGCTCTATCTGTCTCCATGCTGTCTCTAGTGCCTCACTGCCCTTGCAGTGCAGGTGGAGTTCCGTCCTAAGGAAGTAAGATGCAAAGTTATTCTCAGCCCATGGTTTTCTTACAACATTTCCAAAGCGGAGCACTTGAGCTTTGTCTGTTTCCAACTTGCATTGGTTAAAAAAAAGAAATAAAACATTTTTTGATGGGCCAGAAACAACATTTCATTTTATTTGCAGCTCAGCCACCAGCTGACAGCCGGTTTTGTTTGTTTTTTCACAGCGATGGCCAGTTCTGGGTGCTAAGGATGCATTGATAGAGTCACATTTTGCAGCTTATTATGGAATGCAGACCCCCAAAATTCATTTGTTTGTTAACAGTTTTTGGAGTTCTTGGTGGCATAGCTTATGCCCCTCAGGGTTCACAGGTGACAGACAGATTGAAGATGAGAGTGCTAGGGGGTAGAAGGTCTGTCTGTCTCCTCTGGGCCTCGGTACTCAGCAAGTTCCTGAACCCAGAGGGCAACTTTAATTCCTGGCGGACTCTGTGAGTTTCTCCTCTGAGCTGGTGGTTGGCACCAGTAAGGGGTGCTCTGCTGCCCCTCGTCAGGGTCACCTCCTTCCTTGGCGTGAGATCACTCCTCACCGGGCACAGTTACCTGTCTTCTGCTCAAAGCCCTTCTGCTGTAGGCACACGGAGCTGTTCAGTTCATGACAGCATCTTGGTCCCAGATGCTGCAATCCTGTTATCCCCTGTGCAGGCATCAGAATTACGTGCAGGTACTTACCCACAAACTGCTTGTTTGCTCCTTCGAGGCACATTTCTGCTGTTAAGTCAGCATCAGCAGTGGCAAGCCCTGTGGAAAGAGCCTCTGTTCCTGTTCTCGGTGTTCCCAAATTTCTCTATGCAAGAGTGGCTGTGGTTTTACTTGGAGCTGCCTCTGTTCCGCGAGGCCGTCGCTCTCTGCACGGCAGGGTGAAGTGACAATGGAGGAGTTTGGGGCTGCGGGTGATCTGGCTTTGATGAGAGTCTTGTAAAATCTGCCACGCACACAAGTGCCTCGGGACTTCTCTTCCTTACGCGTGCAAATGCGTTGTTTACCCTTCCAGTGTACCAGGGAAGCTACTAGTTGTGAAGCACTTCTAGTAGTTCCCCAGCGTAAACAGCGCTGGGGGTCTTTGGGCAATGCTTCCCTTTCATCTTGTGTTTATCCCACACGTGTTCCCAGTAGCTTCTGACTGAGCCTTGTAGGTAGAAGAGGCGTAAAGGATGGCTTAGATGGACACCGACTTTTGGAGGCAGCAGGACAGCCACTGGCTTGCTGGCAGCTCGGTCATCTTTCTGCAGCGAGCATGGCTCTCTGCCCCCTTCTCTCCCCAATGGCGGGAGCAGTCTGGCTCTCTCAACACCCCAGACCACCCTTCTTTAGGATGCAAAAGCTGGCATGCCCTGTACTGCTGAGATGACAAGGTCTGGAGGTGATCACAATGCCTCGTTCGGTTCAAGTTCATCCTTTTTTGCTCCCTAGTTTAAAACAGGTTGTGCAGTCGCATGACAACGTTGCTTCTGTGCCGCAGGGAACTTCTGGATCTGACTTGCCGTCTTGCCAACACCCTGAAGAAATATGGGATACAGAAAGGGGACAAGGTGGCCATCTATATGTCCGTGTCTCCCTTATCCGTGGCAGCCATGCTGGCTTGTGCCAGGATTGGTGCTGTTCATACTGTGGTCTTCGCTGGATTCAGCGCGGAGTCCTTAGCTGGGAGGATCATGGACTGTAAGTAGATGCAGACTGGGGAACTAACCCCCCTGGACAGTGCTCCAGGACACATCCCAATTCTCTGTTTCCTTGGCAGAAAGAGAACGGTTTTGTTCTGCGCTGGTGGGACAGTTCAGTCTGACGCAGTATCCTCTGTCCTTAAAATACTTCACAAATTGCTTAACATTCAGCCTGTGCTGGGTTGCTGCCAGGCAGCAGTGGAGCTGGAGGGAAAACCAGAGCTTAGGAGCGGGGCCTGATTTGTTCTTTCACAGTATAATCACAGTGTTTCTTTGATACTCCTGCGCAGGGCTAATTCTGCAGTCTCGACCGTGGTACTGTGATTTATGTACAGCACTGGGAGAGCTGGCAGCCTGCCCCCACTCTGCTAGCCCTTGTACCAGCAGGCAGAGCTGTTCCTAGCCCGAAGCACTTGTAGTGTGATTCGGTAAAAAGTAACGCTAAAAATACCATCAGAAAAACAAAATAGCAAGTGGCGCATGTCCTAGCGGTCTCATCAGTTTCTTTATGGCTAACGTGAGGGAATCAGTCTTACAGCAGTTTTTAGGTTGGTTTTTTTTTTTCAGTTTTAGTGGAGTTAATCAGTCTATAGAGAGGAAGTACATGTTTTAGTTATCCCTCACTTTTGGCCACTTGTGTAGAGGTGATGGGCTAAAGAGCCTTTTCTCTGCTGCCAGTGCTCAGTAATAACACGGCGTGGTACTATTTGAAGTCCTCTGCCAGAGTGCTGCTGTGTGCTGGGGCTTCCAGAAAGTTTTCCCTCGAGGTACGGGTGCGTCTCAGGAGGCTGCGGGTGTCTCAGAGCTGGGAAACGCCTCCGAGAGGCTGCCCAGTTTGAAGCTGTTCGCTTCGGTTTGCCAGGGACACTTCCATGCAGCCTCAGAGAGAGGGTGAGAGAGGAGCAAAGGTGCTTGTTCATGAAGGTCGTAGGAAGTCTTGCACGGGTTTCTGCACGTGAGCTGTTAGGCTAAAGCAGCAGTTTTCACTCTTACACAGGTAACTGGGGAGAAACTGCATGTCGGCTTTGCTAGGCAGGGATGGAGGCATTTAAATGGCAGTGAGCGACACTTAGGCTAGGCGTTGGGAAAGACTTTCTCATGTTCATGATGGGCATTGCAGTGGACGCGTGGGAAGAGGGTAGAATAGTTACCATTGGAGTGTTTTAGGAAGATTGGACTGACAGCTGTCAGAAGCGGTTTAGCTGGAGTGGACCCTGCCTTAGGGTGGAGAAGATGGACTAAGAAACCTGTGGAGGTTCCAGCTACTCCTGATCTCTGTGGGTCTCAGGTTTTAAAGTGGTTTTGTCAGTGAAACTGACTGGTTTTGATTGATAGGACTCATAAGCATTTGTCACACATGGTGTCGTGTACATCATCCCCAAATGTAATGAAAGCAGGTGCACACACTAGCCTGGTATGTCTGCTAATTCTTTCTCTTCTTAGCTGGATGCAAAGCAGTTATCACCTACAACCAGGGCATCAGGGGAGGCCGTATCATAGAGCTGAAGACAACTGTGGATGAAGCTGTGAAGAACTGCCCAAGCATCAAACATGTCTTCGTAGCTCAGAGGACAGATAACAAAGTCCAGATGGGTGACCGTGATATTCCCCTTGAGGAGGTATGTTGGTGTTGGTAAACCTTGCCTGTTTCCCCTGATGTTTCTTTGAAGTATGTGATGTTTACTGAGAAATAGAGAAATACGGTGTGCTAATAAATGTAGGGACCAGCTAACACAAACGTCTCTGAGAGACCCGACGCAGGGCTGTTTGGAACACGTGCGTGAGAGTCTTGCTGAGTGTGTAGATCATGCATGCTCTGCTGTTTGGCTTTGGTCTTTGATCTGCTGTAGGCTGTACTGGGAATCGGCAGCCAAGGAAGATCAGGCAGTCTCCGTACCCCTTGCCTACGTGTGCTGAGGTAAAAGCCTGTGAAGCAGCCGCTGCACTGCAGGTTGGCACCCCAGTGTAGCCACAGCAGACCTGCCAGCGATGACTGGCCTTTTGCCGCCGCTGGAACAGGTTTTCAGCCTGTGCCACTCTTCCCGTGCTTCCACAGTATCCCAGTGAGCTAATGGATACAGCGATGTCGCAGTGACAGCATCTCTGTGTCCCTGCAGTCACCTAGCTCTGCAGACACCCAGCGGCACCCTGGGTAAGTCCTTTTAGATCTGAAGTGTTGGCTGGATCATCTTTTTCTCCATCTGTGCCTTTTGGACTTGAATTCTGCAAATGAAAAGGGGATGCCCCTTATGGCATCTGGATCTTCATCGGCAAATGAATTGCCTGTACTTACAGTCTGCTAGGATTGTGAGTCGAAGCAGCTCAATCCATGTCTGCTGCATCTCAGCATGGGCTGGGGGTATGCTGCTCTGTTTTAGTAGTCTTGCAAATACTGCTGAGATTTAAGGAATGAGTGTTTCCTGAGACCCAGAGAGCACTGATACCGTTGCTGCTGCTGTTATACTGTGTCCAGACACTCTGTTATGGTTTGTCATATGCACTTTCAAATGGGACACTGTTGAAAGGCAGAGCAGAAATAATCAAATTCCTGGAGAAGCTTAGTACAGCCTATGGACAGCATCATGGTTACCCCGGGATGGGAGGGCAATGATGGCTTGGGAATGTTTAGAACCTGTGCTTCCCGGGGAAGAAAACAGCAGTTGTTTTAACGTGTTTAGCTGGACCTTTCTCCTTTTTTTTTTAATGCAGAAGTAGTTTTATCAGTTTGTGGGCAGCAGTAAACAGAAACAACTCATCATAATAATGCTTGGAAATCCCCCATCTGCAGCCAAGATAATTACTCAGAGTCCCTGTGCTGGTCACATGAGATAGGAGCAACTACTAGGGTAAGTTAAAGAGAGAAGGCGGGTTTTATTTGGAAATTGTCTTTGCTCATTCTTACTCCACAAAGCACATTCTGATCCTTTTCCCTAGTCTGCAGACAGCCTGAGGCACTTTGGTGATCCAAGAGCTGAGCTCGGCCCATAGTCAGTTGTAGTGTCTGAAACATAACAAGAATGCTGTTAACTCCGTCATTACTGGTCTTTACAGCAGTTGTGCTTTCCAGCTCTTGTGCAGTGGCTTACTGCAAAACTTAAGCTTATGTTGTAATGGGGCGTGTGAGAGCTCCGTCTTAGTTTCAGAAGCTGCTGAGTCAGCCTGAACTGGCAGTGCTGAAATGTCACAGTGAATACCTGAGATGAGCAGGAATGCTGTAACTCGGAGGCTAAGAATGACATCTGATACTATCAGCTCTTTGTATTTTATTAAGCTTTGTTTGTCAGACACTTTTGAACAACTACATCTGCCATTGATAGCGTTGACTTGTAAATACAGTGTGTTTGCGATGTATACTTGTAAAAAGGCAGTACCTCAGTACCTAGAAATTCCTTCAGAGAGCCACCTAATAACCCTTGCAGGAATCGTTATTCATCTAGGACATCACAGAGCTTGAGAGAAGCAAGCTAGCTATGCTTTTTTTACAGCCATATGTTGAGCATCTGGAACACACAGTGATTAGTGCAAGCTTGTACATGGATAAGAAAAATGTTCGACCTGATCCTGAAAAATCTACAGTCTGGGCAGACAAGCTCTCTGCTCTACAAGGTTCAGTGACCAGAAGCATCTCTCAAAGCACATTATTTGCCCTTCCTCTGCTGAACTGGGCACACAAGCTGAACCAAAACTTAGCTCTGACCTAGCAGGACATTGCATCCTTCCCTCCCATGGTTATGACCAAAGGGGTGAGGAGAGGATCTCACCTGCCTGGCCAAACAGTGGAGTATGAGGAAAGTGCTGAGGCAGGAGAGTAAAACACTCTCCGTCTCATGGGCAGAAGCAATTAGAATTTGAGGAACAAATGGACAGGACAGTCATCCTCTGCTGGGGCCAGGGAAGGGAGATGAATGCACAGCTTCACTGTAGCACTGCAGTTTCAGAAGGAAAAGGAAGATCCTAAACAGTATCCAGGCAGCCTTGCTGCTGCTGTCAAGGGTGGTTCTTGTTTGCAGTCACACTTTGGTTTTCTACCAGCACCTTGCAAAGGCTTGAAATGTAAGCTATGACCATTTTTTTTCCCGAAATGTTATCTGGACAGTTTCTCTTGACTTCAGAGCCTAGCAGAGGTATTGGTGGAAAGGCTAGGTGCTGTGCATCCACAGGAACCTTTCCACTAGGGGAGCACGTGTAGCTGATGATCTGTCCATGGATGTTAGTGAGCGGGCAGCAGCAACGGTGGTTCTTGTCTGTGGACACTGCTAGCATGCTTACAGATGAAGTATCGGTTGGCTCCATATAGCCAAAGTCTTTCTGTCACTACCACCTTTCTCCTTTTTTTTTTTTCCTTAGGAGATGGCCAAGGCAGCTTCTGTATGCACTCCAGAGAGCATGGACAGTGAAGACATGCTTTTCATGCTGTATACCTCAGGCAGCACTGGGAAACCCAAAGGAATTGTTCACACCCAGGCTGGGTACCTGCTGTACGCTGCTGTCACGCACAAGGTAACTCAGCCGCGTCCTCTGGAAAAGGGTCACTTACCTTCCGACAGTACTAACGAGAGGGACTTGGACTAGTGAGGGGTGCTGCATTCTGTGTTCGCTGCCCAGTTGGCTTATTGGGTGTAAACAAACTGAGGAATGTCTGAGAATGTGTAATTAATCTTCAGGATTTGTTCCTGGGGAATATAATACTATGCAAACCAGAGCCTAGAGTTATGAAAGAAAGGAAATTGCAGTGCTGCTACTTCTGCATTTAAAATATACTAGTGTGGCAGGTCAGAATTTGCAGACATTAAAATGATGCAGCTGAGGAGATTCTGCAAAGTATCTTACTGGCATGAGTAATGTGGATATTACTGTAGTATTTTGCAGAGGGATGCTGGCCTTTTTTATTTCAGAGAGGATCTGGACTCTTAAAACAACCTCTTTGCATAGCACTTGGCTGGAGTGCTATACACAAAAATTACATTTGTGCTCTGTGGTTGCACCTTTGCACTGCTTTTCTCTGTGATCTAGGGTCAATGTTTTCATCCTCTATCATGAAAAAAATGAAGCCAAGGCACTGCTTCTTGAAGCTGCTGGTCTGAGCTCTGCATATGAAAAAGTAACAGTGAAATGTGGAGAGGACTGCGGTGAAACATCTTCATCTGGCTTTAGTGGTATCACCCTGTTTGTAATCACACATGATTCAGGCAGAGGTTTTCTTTCTTTAGGCTGACACAGCTGAATTTTCAGAAGATTTGAATGTGAAAGTGTCAGACTTCTCTGCATGAAGGGTATTTGTTACATCAGCTTTTCTAAGTGACAGCGTAATCTCCAAAGCATCTCTCTCTTTCTTAGTGCAGAAGGTAGATCCTGCACCCTGGTGCAGACATGCAGGGAGGCACTGTATGCAGCTGTGGTCCTTTTAGAGGTACTTCAGAGCCTGCGAGGGAAAGGCACTTGCAAAAGCAAGGTGAGAATTGGCTCTCCTAGGTAGAGGGATCAGCTGAGCTGTGTGGCCTCTATGGTCTTTGCACACTCGTGTGACACACTTGTCGCACACTCATGGGGTTTTCTTTTAGTTCTAATCCACTTTCTTTTGTTTAAAACAGAGCTGACTCAGCCTTATGAGTCAGGAGCTCTTCACCACATGGTAGATGAGTTAGATTTATGGTGGGAAGCATTTTCCTTAACCAAAATGAGATAATGAGTTCTCCAAGATCTTTATCTTGAATTTGATGAGCAGGGAGAGGAAGGATCTGGAAAGCAATACACTGGTGGAGAAGCTGAGCAGTTAAGAACATTTATCAGAACATATTTCATAGGCACCTATCAGTTTCTCCAGCTTTCTCACAGAAACCCGTTGATATTGGTGAGGGGTCTAAGCCTCCAAGGTCTGCAGCTTCCCTGCAGTTCATGGTCAGCTCTTGCACATGGACTGCTGAGAGTAGGCAGCCTTGGGTATCCAGGGCTCTGGGCTTTGGTCGTGGCTTTGTTGCTCCAATCTGAGCAGCTGCTGGTACAGCCACGCTCCCTGTGCGTCTGTAAAAGCAGTCAGGAGCCTGGAAGCTCTGTCAGTGGTCCTTCTGACTTGCTTCCTCACCTCGGGCTGGCCTGGGTGCTGCTGTGTCCTACGTGCCTGGCTCCACTTGCCCTGTGCGCTCTCTTGCTCCCACTTGGATGTCCAGCCCAGCACCTTACCTTGAAGCTCTTTGTGCCTGCCAACAGAAAGTCAGCTGGCCTTACATTTATCTTTGCAGTATGTATTTGACTACCAGCAAGGCGATGTTTTTGGCTGTGTGGCCGACATTGGCTGGATCACGGGACATAGCTATGTTGTGTATGGACCACTCTGCAACGGAGCCACCTCTGTCCTGTTTGAAAGCACTCCGGTGTACCCTGACCCAGGTGAGGAGGTGGTGGGCAAAGGTTTGGCTAGACATGGCAGTGTGACAAAGGAGATTGAGAAACCTGTCCAGGGTGACCTGCCTGCTCAGAGGAGGTAAGCTCCATCTCTTTGGAACGTATGTCTACAACATTCAGGAACATCTGTGCTTCCAGGGTGGGGAAATAAAAAAAAGGATTGCCATTGGTTTTGCTCTTTACTCACAGTAGTCACAGCTTTAACTTTGGCTGTTAACCTTCCTGCTGAGCATTTGCAGCAGTATGTCAAGTGCTAGGCAGATAAAAAGCCTGTTTGTGATTTTGCAGGTCGTTACTGGGAAGTGGTACAAAGGTTGAAAATTAATCAGTTTTATGGAGCACCGACAGCTATACGCTTGCTGCTGAATTATGGAGAAGAATGGGTGAAGAAGTACGACAGATCTTCCTTGAAGACCTTGGGATCAGGTAATGGGCATGAAATCTTCATCTGAAAAAGACAGAGGGTTCTAGCTGGTGAAATGAAGGTACCAGAGGAGCTCGGCTGATGAGATGGGATGTGGTTAAAAATAGAAGATAAACAGGCTCCGTGTCTTGCTTTTCAGATATTTTCTCAGCAGAAAGAGAAACAAACTGAAGCTGGGGCCATTGAACCTTAGTGCGATTGCCAGTTCCCTAGCTTATTTTGCAGGATCACATTCTTTGCTAAAAAGATTTATCCAATAGTAAATGACATCACTTGAAATTTTACTGGCACAGATGACCCAAGCAACATTTTCATGCATTATTTAGGATTCTAGGGGTTCTTATACATGACCTGCATTGATTAGTTACTTTCACTGATATTTGTTGCTTGCCTTTTTGGTCTTTCTGGAAAGAAAGTCCTCAGTTACATGAGTGCATTGCAGTCCTTTACATATCCCAGCAAAAAATGCTTTAGGCATTCTGCTTAAAGATCATGCATTGATCGTGTTGTGCACCAAAAGGGAGAACTGAACTGCCTGCAATCCCCCCTGAGTCTCAGGCTGCCTCCTTTCTTATTTTGGTCTAGTGGGAGAACCCATCAACAACGAAGCTTGGCAGTGGTTCTACCAGGTGGTGGGAGAAGGACGCTGCACCCTCGTGGACACGTGGTGGCAGACAGGTAAAAGGCACCCATGGGGAAACATTGAGGGCCCTGACTGCTGGCAGGTTGCTGTTGGGTAGAGAAGAATAGAATTCATGCATTTCAATTCGATCCAACAAGTCTGTCAAAAAAACCTTTCTGGCATTTTGATCAGCTTTTGAAAGTCACTGGGGAGTTTCAGCACATAATAGCAATGTAACAGCGTATAAAAGCAATAACAATGCTGTTGGGTTGTGGTTTTTTTTCCCCCTCTAAATGTTCTTTGATATTTTGAATGCCAGAAAATCTCAATTGGTTCTAGAAACAGGAGGCAGACATTGAATTTCTGGGCAAAGCTGGGTGTAGGCAGCTTGACTTGGAAACCTCATTTTCAATTATTTATCCAGCTGTACTGACTTTGATATGGTCTTATCATGAAAAGGCGTTTATAGCACCACGTAGCCATACTCTGTACTTAGGTGTGCTTTGTTTCCCTTCTTGGGAACGGTCAGAGGAGGACATAAAACTAAGCTGTGTAGTCGAAGGGACCTAGTGCAACTGCTCTGGCAGATTGGAAAGGAGCGAGTGGGGTGGGAAGGGGACAGTGGCTGTCACCCAGCAGGGCTGCCTGCGAGCAACTTCTCCCTGGAGCGAAGCAGTGAAGGAGTATGCTCTAGTTGCTTTGGCCCTGGACCTTTGATGCCTCGGAAAGGAGTGCATTTCTGTTTTGGCAACGTGGTTGGCGAACTTGGCAACTGTGTGCATCAGTTGTTTTCTGTTTGCAACCTGCTGGGCAGAGGACCGGCTCTCATAGATCCCTGTCCGGTTGGAGCAGAGCTGGTCCCTGCCTCCTGCCCGCCCTGGCCAGCAGGGGAGAGAGGCCACAGCGCCGTGCGCCAGCTGAGGCTGTGCTGCCTGGTGGGGCCCTGTGCACAAAGGAGTCCTGCAGCTCCTTCCTGGCTCGTTCCTCAGCACCTGGACCTCTCTTCTGGGCACCAACGTTCCAGGGTTTCGAAAGGTGTTTTGCCATATGTCCTCAAGTTGTGAACTGTAGCTTGCCACGGAGCCATGGACTTGAAGGGCACAGCACAGCTGCTGGAATTCTGCCTCTGCTGATAAAAAAGCCATCCCTACTCTTAAATTTCTGGCTGCCACTGGGCAGAATATTCACTCCTTTCCAGTCAAGCTGCTCCTACTTCATCTTTATTCCTGCTGGCAGGCTTTCTCTTCAGGATCCCTGCAGCCCATCTCAATGTGATGAATTAGCTTCTGGCACACAACCAAGTTTCATTTAATCTAGACCAGACTTGCAGACTCTTTTTATTTTCAGATTTGAAATAAAACTACCTCAGAATTCAGAGCAGCAATGTTAACTACTATCTATTTCAATTACTGGTGTCTTAAACCATCTGGTTTCTCACATGCTGAGCGGAAGGAAAGCTGACTGGCTAGGTGCTATATGCTTTCCTCCTCACTGCTCTGAAATAAAACAGTGTGGAAGAGCAGTTGATTACTGTACAGTAGCAGAGGTGAGAAGAATGTTTTTTGCCTTACATTTTTTTGTTTGTTTGTCTTCAGTTAATTGGTGCATGCAGTTTGCATGCAGTGTCTTCTGTTTCCTCCAAAGTACACTGTTAGATCTTACATTAAACTGTATTTCTTCTGGGTTTTTTGAGCAACAACTGTCGGTTGAGAGGTAAAAGAACATCAACTGGACAGTCTGTAAGTGCAGAGTGCTTGGTCCTACCTTGAACCAGGCATAGTTTTGCAGGTAAACAGTTACCAGCTCCTGGAAGCATAATATAATGATAAATATTCATGACATTGATTTTGTTAGAAAGTAGAATAATCAATCTTTCTCCGCAGCCGATGCTTCCAATAAAGAGGAAGCCAAATTAATCTTGGAAACATTATATATGCCATCTGCATATAAAGGGAGCATGGAAAGACAGCACAGGAACAGTTTGATTGATGCTGGTTGTGGTCCTGCAGTGTCACCTCTCGTAGACAATTTCAATACAGCTTGCTAATTGTGCCGGTGTACGCAGCGTCCTCTACGGTACGTTGCTCTCCGAAGCAGCAACACGTTGCCAGCTAATAAAGCCTGGTAGGCATAAAGATCAGCAAATGGTGATTTAAGAATCCACTTGAAAGTCTTTGGATGAATGAGTGAGTGAGATAGCAACTACAAGAAGCAATTTAAGTAGGGTGGTGTGTGCAGGTGCAAAAGATGAAAAATTCCTGCGGCTGTTAATGTTAAAATATTAGGTAGTGCTGTGCTGTGATTGACAGTAATAGAATCAAAGCTGTGTTTGAGTTTCAGGTGTAGTTCTTCACAGCGCAGAAGAAGCACTAGGTATTTTGGCTTTTGTTGTTGGTTTTATAAAATAAAGTACAGCTGTTGCACGCAGCTGTGAAGAAAAGCTGGTTTTGAAAGACATCTCTGAATAGGCCCTGGAAGCTTTTGTTGTTGGCATCATCTTACAGTGATTTAGACTGGGCTGGTGCTTCTGAGATGGATTCCCCCAAAGTAGTCAGTCCAGTCTGTCTGTGGTGGCGAAAACAACGATGTCAGAGAGTACGTGTTCCAACCTGCTGCCAGAGGTGGTTTACCCACGGCAGAGGGGAGCCTGTTTTGATGCATCACCCACCTTGCTCAGACTCTGCTGTCCTTGCTTAAAGTCTGGGTGGATTTGCACTATGGTGACAGCATGGGTGCAGGTAACGTGGAAGCCCAGCTTTTCTGCTGATGGCTTCCTCTAAAGAGACAGACTCTATAAGAGCAGGGTAGAGCCTAGAAGCTTTGCTAGCTGTCGTCTGTCAGTGACTAAAATCGGTCCTTTTAAAACAGTTTAAAATAGGTCTTTACCATGCAAATAATTTTTAAAGCATCCTTGCCACCATGCAGCTCCCTCTGCAGTGTGACTTTACTGCCTTAAGTGCAGCTGGCTGCAGGATGTGTAGGATGTGGCAAACCCCATGCTGAAATACAGCTAGGAGTGCTGTATTCAGAATGAGTATTGGTTTAGGAAGAGCAACCATCAGTTTGATCAGATTCCCTGCCCTGATGCAGATTGTGTCTGTGCAAACAGAACAGCAGGTGTCTGGGGTGTTTTTTTCTTTTTCTGAAAAAAATTCAAGATGACTCTTTCAAAATAAACAGAAACATATGAAGTACATGTAGGCCCATCAACGAAATGTGAAACAATTCTATGTGTAAGCCACGTGTGAAACTATTTTCTGCAGGTCTAGAGCTTAGGATTCCTCAGAGAGACCCTTTCTCGTAGCCACGTCAGGACAGCTGGATGCAAATTCAGGGTCAAATTCAACCTTTCCAACCCCTGGTTTCAGTTTTCACAACCTCAGCGAAGCCAGTAGTGGAATGCATTCTCCAACTGTCAGAACATACCTTTTTTTATAGAGCTGTATTGTTAAAAGCCTAATGCTTCTTGGCTTTTCTTTCCCTCTTGTGTTTCTGAATTAGTTCTAAAATAGAAAAGATCTGATTAAGGTTGGAATCGGATTTAATGTTCATCCCAGCAGGAATGAAAAAGGATGATTAAGAGATTCAATTTTTAATAGAAGGCAGCTCAACCTGCCTGTTAAGGGGTGGGTTAATCTCATATTCTGTAATAATAGTAATTCAGACTCCCGAAGCGCTTTTCATGCTAAGCTTAGACAGCTGTAAAAAGAGCACTGGAAGATAAATCCCCCGGTTTATTCTTATACTTTCCCTGTAAAATCACTTCTGGGGTAGGAAATGGGGCTGGTGAGTACTGCCCCTGCCACCAGGCAGCCCTGTTAGTGTGAGAAGGACCTTCAGGGGTGTAAGTATGCGTGAGAGCTGCTTGTATTCATTGCGGGCTGGTAGCTGGAGGAGTGGGTTTATCTGGAGCTGACTTAGGGCCTGATGTAGGGAACAGAGCATGTGGGATGAATCCGTGGGGTCTTCATGGTGCCTGATTGCTTTGTTGCGGATGGGACTGTGGGAAGGCTGTGGAACGCGCACGGTGCTGCTGCTGCCGCAGGGTCCGCAGGCCGCCTGGTGCAAAGCCAGTTGCTGCTCTCCACTGAGCCTCTGAAGAGCTAAGCTGGACATCAGCGGTCCTGATGCTCTGGGGCATGGCGAGCTGCTCTTCGCCAGAGGGATTTGTCACCGGTGTACACAGGGGGCAGTGATTTTTCCAGCCAGAACTGAATGAGGCCCCATGCAAACAGGGAGCAGGAGTAGCTCTTGATCTGAGCTTACTTGCTGGCAGATCTGTGCTCTCTACCTGCTGCAATGTCCCCTGCAGACAGAACAGGCCTTGGTGATGTCATCCTGGCTTGCCAGACGTTTTCCTATATTTAAGCCTCTCTTGTATTCACAAAGAGCTCTTGGTTTATCAGGTCTGTGCTGCTTTCAGATGCCTGTGCTACTTGGTGTTGCATAATTCCTTCCCAGTGGCTTTTTCTTGCAAGGTGGCCTCACTCTTCTCAACTTTAACTAAGAAGAGCTCGCATTTGCTTTCATCCAGCATCGGATGTACCCCACATATTTTGTTTTTTATTATTCTTTCAGAAACCGGTGGCATCTGCATTGCCCCACGGCCGTCAGAGGAGAAAGCTGAGGTTGTTCCGGCTATGGCTATGAGACCTTTCTTTGGGATTGTGCCTGTGCTGATGGATGAGAATGTGAGTTGAGGCTGTGCTGGCTGTCCAAAAGTGAAGCTGGTTTGTGTTTCTGCCTTAATCACCTTTCTGATGGCAGAGGAACAGGATCCAGAAAGATGTTTGTTCTCCCATTAAAACGGTAGAATAGATGAGCCAGTTTATATATTGAGCATATCTCAAATGTCCGTACAGATTGCCAAGTGGGCCAAGCTGCCTGCAAATCTCTAGCGGAGTGTTTGCTTTTTCAGCACCACTTTTATGGTCTTACACTGCTTCTGATTAAGAGCTGCTGCCTCCATTTATGAGGAAAGTCAGAAGTCACACAGCTCCTGGGAATCAGAACTGAACAGTTGGAGCAGTGCATGCAACATCTGGTGATGCTGGCTGTGATGTAGCAGCCAGGGACTCTTGCCCGATCAGTGAATGACACAGAAGCCCTTACTATTCCTCTTCTGTTCACCTCATCATCCTTCCTGTGCTTGAACCTGCAGGGAAAAGTTATAGAGGGCAATGATGTGTCCGGTGCGCTCTGCATTGCCCAGCCATGGCCTGGCATGGCAAAAACAATCTACGGAGATCACCAGCGATTTGTTGATGCTTATTTCAAAGCCTACCCAGGTAAGGAAAGTGCCGAGGGAAGGCAGTTTGCACTGCACTACAAGCACACCGAATATTTGCAGCAGCACTTTGTGATATTTCTGTACCAGATTTTGGTTGCTTGCGGTTGTGTGCCATGTGTTGCAAGCATGCACTAATGGTCTTAGATAGTGTTGACCTCTCTAGCTGTCAAAAGGGAATGTATTTTTTAGAAAATTTTAATGCCCAAGTTTTAAAGTCCGAGTACCTTTTCTTTGGACGTAGGCATATTGGATGGGAAAGTACCTCCTGCATCACTGAGTCTCTTCCCTGCTGTCACAGGCTGTGTTACATCCTTCCTTTTTAAAACATGGTCAAGTTGTATCTGGCAAGTAATTTGAAGTGGCAGGGAAACATTTGTTGTAGGAGGTTGGACAAGACCCTTGTCTTTACTCAGGGGGGCAACTGAAAGCGATTTGAAAGCTACAAGGTAGACAAGAATTAGAGAGAGAATCCTGCAAATTGTACAAAGTGGGTTGAAAAATAAGGATGGGAAGCTGGTAGAAGAAATTGAATGAGCCTGTAGTCCCTTACAACTCACTACATGTTTGCATCTGAAATCTTGTTGATATTTAGTTGATAGTTGTTTAATTGATTTGGAAGGGCAGGAGGCATGACTGAAAGTCCATGAATTGGCCAATAAAGGGTCCTGGCAAGAACCACCTTCAGATTTTACAGCACAAGCTGCCTGCTGCTGGTCAGAAATGCCACAAGAACAATTCAGATGTGGACATGGCTTTGATGAAGAGCCAAGACAATCTGTGCCACCAGATGCATCCTCAGTGACAGTGGAGTTTACTGGAACCACTGGGTCTTTTTCAGTTTCCATCAAATGTTTTAGACCCTCCAAACACCATGCTTATCGTGGTTTTCTTTTTCTCCACCTAATCTGATAGCAGTGTTTTGTCCCAAGCGTATATGCTGGAGAGGGACTGTTGTTACCTGGGATCTGAATCGTTGTTGGCGAGGAGGGAAAATGGCTTTTCATCTGCCCCAGTATAAGTGATTAAAAAGAACTGGCAGTGTTCCCACATACAAAACGTAATAGAACTGCTCCCTTTCAGCTGAACAGTTGTAGTTTTCCATGAGTGCTGAGGTGTAGCGGCAGACCTGAGTTTGACCAATACTCTACAGCGTGATGGCAAACGGCATTTGAAGTGGTTTTATCTTAGTGCTGTACGCACCAGGCCCGAGCACACAGTTGCTGTGCAGCTGTAGGCGTGTAAAGCCTAGGGAGATCAGTTGTGTAAATCCAACAAAGCATCACTGTGTGGTGTTGCTGAACTTGGTTTTGGTAGAGGGACATCGGCCACTGGTTGCTGCTGATTGCCTACCCTGATTTTGCCCATCTTGGCAGAGATCTGAGCTCCACTGCTGTGGTGCTGCTCGGGTGCTTACAAGGAGCCAGCACAGCCCAGGCAGAGCAGACCGGGGTTAGGGATGGCAGAGGCAGGTGGGAAACGGTGTGTCGCAGGCCATGCAGCCGCAAGCTTAGGTGACCCTGTGAGCTGCCTGATCCACCCTACCCCGTGCTAACCATCCTGGAGCACAGTCTGCTCTGCGTCAGAGCCCAAAGCAATAGGCTGGCACGCTCCCTGCTGCTGACCACCCATGTGTCTTTGCTGTAGGTTACTACTTCACAGGGGATGGTGCTTACAGGACAAAGAAAGGCTATTACCAGATCACGGGGCGCATGGATGATGTTATTAACATCAGCGGACACAGGCTCGGGACGGCAGAGATAGAAGATGCAATGGTAAGTCCCAAGCAGGTAGAGGTCCCCTGACAGGGCGTGTCTGTGCAGCAGGCTGTATGAATTTAAACAAGCGCAGGGTGTCTTGCCTTCAGACCCCTGTCCCTGCGTGCACACAGCTTGGTGCACAATGAATAGCAAGTGTGCAAGAGGAAACATCTCCCTTATTAAGGAGACAACGAACAGGCAAGCGAGAGAGGAGTCACACCGTGGGCAGTCCCTGCAGTCGGACTGTCAGACCTGTGTTTCCTCTCAGTGACATTGTACTGTTGCAGTTGTAATTTTGGATGCTGGTGGAGTCTCCATAAAGGATTGTCTCTCCTGTTTTCCTTCCCTTCTGCTAACACCTAACGCCTCCTTCCCAAATCTGTGGTTCTTGCTCGTCCGAACTAGCTGAGTATGCCTAAGAATTCAGCAGTGTTAAATATAAAGTAACCTTGATTCATGTAAGCTGCAAAGCTAGCCTGTCATTTCAAGAGAAAATAATATTAGCTCAGGGAATTGAAAACAAAAGGTCCTCAGAGCATTTATCTTCAAAGCTTGACCTGAATATTTATTGCTGTATTATGTGCCTTGTCTGCAAATGGCACTCAAATGTAGCGTTTGGTAAACCTGAGCTGTGTCCGCATTAAACACAGGATCCTACTTTGTCCTCTGTGAGTAATTTGTCTGCCTGGGTTTCTGATTGTAGATACAGGATCCAGTTCCTCTCCCACTCTATGTATGTGCATGCGTGTGTATATGCAAATATATTTATATGCTTAGATTGCTCTGTGATGTTTTCTTTCATATTTTAATCTAATTTAAGATGGCATAATCCAGTCTTTGGTGTGGGATTCAGATATACAGTTATTTCCTGTCTGCACACCGAAATTGTTGCCTTACTGCAGAAGAATGTTAAATTAAACTCTGAAGTGTGACAGAATAAATCACTGTTGTGTAGCACAATAATACAAATATGCTTTCAGCAAAACAACCCTTCCCCCCTTCTGGGAAGATGAAGAAGCCTGATTCTTTCTGCCGCCTTGTATGCTTTGGGCACTTAGAAACACCAGTCAAACGTGGACTGTGATGTTGGCAGTTTCACTTTTGCTCTGCTGGCAACAGTTCCCTGTGGCACAGAGCAATGCAGGACTGGTTTTGCTTGTGATTTGGCTGTGGCCAGTCACCACTTGGGACCGTAGCCATGCATACAGAAGAGCGCAGACAAAGAGAGAGAAAGCAGCTCTGCAACTTGGTGTGCAGTGGGCTTAGCTTTGTGTGGAAGAGTACTTATTCATGTGTTTAAAAGCAGGGCCAATCCCACAAATAAATGCTGCTCCCAGAGACGTGGCCACCAGCTGAGCATGCAGTAGGGAGGCAGCATCCAGCTTTCCTGGTGTGCTTTCAGCAGTACCTGCCAAGGGGAGGGTGAGATATGGCAAGCTCTTTTGTTCCTAGAGCAACTGGCGTGAACTCTGTGGAGCTTGAAGGGGTTGTTATGCTCTGTGTGTTTTTGTTTCACTTTTTGTGAAGGCTGATCACCCTGAGGTCCCCGAGACAGCTGTGATTGGGTATCCACACAAGATCAAAGGAGAAGGTATGTGAAAAGCGGTATCGTGACATGACACCTACGTGCACTTTTCTTAATTTCTAACCTGGGCTCTGTGTTAGGAGGTGCCTGGGGAATGCGAGGGTGTTGCAGCTCCAAGAGGCAAAGACAGCCATGAAAATAACTGCGTGTTCCTAAGCTGGGTGCAGGTATTGCTCCCTAAACTTTTTGCACATAGTGTTTACATCTGTGGTAGAGCTTCCTTTAAAAGGATCGTGCTCTCAGATGTCCTTTGAACAGAACGGGAATAGCTGAGTTGCGTTGGCCAGCTTTTGATCCCAGTGACACTTTGGTAATTTATGTTGAGTTGTCATTGTCGCTGAGACCAGTCTGGTCCATGGATGCCAAGACAAGGCTGGGCCACCATTTGAGGGATGGAGTTGGACTCCCTTTTGTAAACAGGATCTATCGTTTTCTTGGAAGTCCCTGGGTTGCGCTTAGGAATGATTTGAAACCTGCCTTGCATTCAAATGAGCATCCTTGGTCTTGCCAGCCAGGATCTAATATGAGGGATGTGGCTTCTACTTACTTGTCTTCCAGGTGCCTTTGCTTTCGTAGTGCTAAAGGAGCAGACAACTCATACAGACCGTGTCAAAGAAGAGCTCAAAACCATAGTGGCTTCCAAGATAGCAAAATATGCTGTGCCTGACCACATTCTGGTAAGTGGGAGACTGTAACTTGGTACCAGGAGCAGGAATGGTCACATGCAGCTCAATTTCACAGCTCACCTGCCTGGCTGCAGTGCTGCTGTTGTCTCTCTCTGGCAGGATGAAGCAGCAGGAAGACAGAACCGGCTGGAGGGATCCCGGGGCGGGGGGGAAAGTGCAGGTGCAGTGGTCTGCATGTGCCCCTTCTCCGTGCCTGAGGATCAGGAGTGACCCAGAGGGTGGTTGTGATGTTACAGCTGCTTCAGCCTGCAGAGCAGCTTCTTGGTGGGGCCATTACAGAGCGTGTTTTAGAGCTACCCTGAGGCGGCTCCATTTGGGCCAAGTGCTGAACAGCCCTTTAAATGGGATGCACAGAGTGCTGAGAGCGCCGTGCTTGGCCAGAGCTCTGGCAAAGGGGAACCCCAGGCCCATCCTGTGTCTCGAGATGCACTTGATCTCCCTGTTCACCATGCAGCAGCTTTACTGCTCCATGTAACTCTTGCCCTCAGCTAACCCCTTGCTGAAGCAATGTGGCACTGCTCTCTGTGGCCCTGTGCAGGGATCGGGTAAAACCTCACCAAACTGTAGAGAAAAGCCACAACCTTCAGTGTCGCTGAGGGGCAGAGCAACACTTCCCACTGCCCAGCTATTTTGCGTTGATAATTAGCATCAACTCCAAATCCCAAAGCACTGGTTCTTTCTACTTTGTAACTCAGCTGTTCAGCCCGACCCTGATGAACTCTGGCTCTGTTTTGAGCCTGCTCACCCTTTGTGTGTTTGGGGAGAGTGCACAAAGCTTCCCCTTGGCTGCCCCTCAAGACTTGTCGGCATCCATTCCATCCTGCTTGGAGGCAGCGATCAGACTGCTGTTTTGAGGGGCTCTGCTTTAGTTGCATGCTGGGAAGGTGAACATCAAGACACAGGTTACAGAATACAACAGGAGCAGGCAGGTGTGGCTCATTCAACTTGACACAGCCCAAGACATCCTCAGTGGATTGGAGCAGCTCCCAGAACTCGCATGTTTGCAAGGGAATACCTGTGTTTCCCTGTGTTTGAGCTAGTCCTTCAGAGAAGTCCTACAACTCTTTCCTTGCATGTTAATTAATGCTTCAGAGTTTTGTAGCCTACTGGCCTGATCCTGTACCAAAATGTGAGACCTGCTAAGGTCACTGTTCGGTGCCTGAGAACTCTTTACCAGACTCAAGTTTATGCTGAAGCCTTTAAATCTGCTGCTAAATCCTTTGCAGGAAGCATAGCCAAGACATCTACCATTCTTCTGGTTATGAAGGAAGGCGTATAGGCTGGCAGATCTACTCAGGGAGACAGAAATGTCAGCAAAGAGGAGTTACCCCTTGAGCAGGAGACCCTGTAGCTGGCGTGCAGTATTGTGTGCTTTATGTTCCCGCCCTGTGACAGGGAATATGAATGTCTGTTCTAGTAATGTGTCGAGATGGGTGTCATCATCAGTGCCCGAGTTTTCAAGTGCGACTAGAGTTCGACAGTTAACAGCTCATTCAGGACCTGATTCTGCAGATGGCTGTGCGTCCTGCAGCACCCAGCCTGGAGATACCCCGCAGCGAGTAAATGGGAAGCAAAGTCCACTTAGATAAGAATAAAATTTATAGCACAAAGAAGTGATGATAGCGACACTCCTTTCCTTGGACAAAAAACAATGTGCTGAATGGTCTAGTGTTCCCAGGAGCCTTAAAGGAGCTGTGACCATGAGACAGCGTGCCAGGCTTAGGACAGTTCAGCCAAATTTCCTTGTGGTTTCTAGCAGGATCCAGGTTCTAATACGGGTGCGTCTGTCCCTTCTCTGCAGGTGGTGAAACGTCTTCCTAAAACCCGATCAGGGAAGATCATGAGAAGGCTGCTGAGAAAGGTGGTCACTGAACAATCAAACAATATGGGAGATGTCACCACGCTTGATGATCCAAGTGTTGTTAAGGAGATACTGGATGCTTACCAGAAATATAAGGAGAAGAATTCCTCATAGCAGGCAGATCTGGAATCTCTCTTTGGAAATGTGGAAGGTCTCAAATAGCCAGGCAAATGACGTAGTTCTCTCGTGGTGATTTTTTAAAACCTATTCCCTTCTAGGGGAACAAGATTTTCCACTCTGCAACATATTTTGAGATGCACAGAGCTAGGAGCAATCTGCAGTTTTGCAGAGTCACTGAGCTCCCTTTCATTGCCTTTACGGCTGTCGTAGCACAGCTATTGGTGGTTTCCATGAGTTGTGATGAAATTTAATACTAGCTGAAGCAAGATGCAGATGTTAATGTTTCTCATTTTAATGTTACTGTACAGGGAAATGTTTTTATATGATACTTTGCTGTTTTAAAAGAAGCCCTGGAATACACTTCTTCAATTTTTCCTTCTGCTTGGATATCCGAGTTCTAGTAGTTGTATTTCACTGCAACTGTGGTGCCTTTTCAGCAATGCTGGGTATTCCAGTAGATGCTTCACACATGTTGTTAGCAAAATGAGAAGGACATAACTAGTCTGATAATTGTTTCTTGTGTTTACCTAGTTTTTCTAATACCTCATTTGGCTTTCCTCATAAGGATTTGTTCCTACCGCTGTATGTCCTGGGAGTTGCCAGAGATGGTGAGCCTATGTCCCTTCATGTCCCACCTAGACAACTCAGCACTAGCACTTCCAGCTGTAAAACTGAGCCAGAAAGCGTACTGCTGGGCTTCCTACATGTCCTCGATGCATTACAGGTTGCGTAGAAGAGGTCTGGTACCACGTGTTTTTATTCTGCCTTGAGAAACTGAGATCACCAGCTGGGTTTTTGAAAGTAACTGTCCTCTTCCTCATTGGTGATGACAACTGGATCAACGTTGTCTGTTGTGGTTCACTTCGGCTTAATAGGAGCGATAGTCTACAACTGGTAGATCTTTGTTGATTTGTGTAGGTGCCTTTGTTTCTTGAAGTCACTATGAGAAGGGACGATCTTTGGTTCTGTCAGTCAGAGAAGTATTGGGAAACAAAATGCTGAAGTGCTCTGGAAACGTTTGAAGATGTGCTGGAGAGTTCATTGTGACTTGCCAGCCTGTGTGATTTGTGCCCAAGGAACGGTTATTTTAGCCCACCCCCAAAAGGTCTGTAATCTTGTTTGCTTCAACAAAGACAGGCACCCAGTTTGGAGGTAGGTTGGTTCTTCTTTCAGACCTTAGGACTTAATACTTATCAAGTTGGGCCCTACCATGTCTGCCCCTTCTGCATGCTGCCATGCTGATCTTCCAAAGAGTTAAGTGCCAGGTGGGTACCCACAAATGCTGCAGTCCACAGAGAGGGAGGAAGTGCCTTCTGGAAAGCAAGGGTAGCATTCCGGGCCAACAACCTTAGAATAGCAGGGAACAATAGCCTTTGTCTTTCATATGCTTTCAAAATTGCAACTAACATTCAGTGTTTTATTTCTCAACTTGTCTTTTCATGAACATTGTTTTGATTGAAGCACTCCTTGTATTTGGGCTGTTCAGAAGAATTTGCTAGTAGGTCTCCTGTCCTCTACTATGCCACTGCAGGTCATGGTAAAGCTGGTAGGTGCTGAATGCCTTTGAGACTTATACCACTGCTAAATTTAGTTTAAGCTGGTTCAGGGATTCACAGTGTTTGGAGGTGCTGCAGACCGTGCCAGGAAGGCATGGTAGAGGACCCCTCCCCTCTCCCTGGGTGCAGAAACTCAAGGTACACGCCAGTGTAGCATGCAGTGCTGATCCTGGGAGAGTGTGCTGCAAGGGCTCAGGCAGAGCTGCTCCATCTTAACCTGCCTAAGCCAAGAGACTGCTAGCCACCGTTACAGTGCTGCCGCTGGGGTCACTCCATCAAACCTCACAGGCCTGCCTCAGTCTGTCTTGGATGACTGCTTAGTTTCTCAGAGCTGTGTGTTTTGGCCTGCCAAACCCTTGAGTAATTGACAGATGGACCAGTTTTTGCCCTAGTTTTACAGGGTTGGCTTATTGCTGAATTTAACTGGAGCAGCACTGCCTTTTCCAGTGGCACTGTGTACTGGAAAGACAGTCTATTCACCCAGCTGGAGGCAGGAAAGGCAGGAAGGGAATGTCTAGGTGATCCTGTAGGACTGGGAGAGGAGTGGTGAGTTTTGTGGCCTGCAGAGATTCTGGTACCAAGTGTGGAAGCAGGCTGCTCGCAGTACAATGTGTTCTCAAAGACAGGCGTGTTGTCTTGGATCTTGGAGTTCCTCTGAGAACGCTAGCTGCATTTGCTGCATTGGTGGGTTTTTTTGGATTGGGTTTTTTTTGTTTTTTTTTTAAATGTCTCTAGGACTGGCTCATACAGTAGGGAATATCATACTTCGTAAAATTCCCATCCTTTTGACTGCAGTCCATTTTTGCTTAAGGTAAGTAGACACCCTGTGGACTTCATGGGAAGTTGAAAATCAGAAGTGTGGATAGAGTTGACAGGATGTTAATATTTTAGGAGACAGCCACTACATATATCCTCTATTACCATTGCAAAAGGGAAAAAAACCCCAAACACTTCTTTAAGTGATTTTCAGGTGGGAAGCAGCCAAGAGTTAATGCATTTGACAGAAAAAATAGACTCCCTGTTTAAACAAGGTGTCTCCATGCAGTCTGAAATGCAGTGTGGATGAAGAAAAATTACTTTTGAACATTTGAAAGATTACACACTTTCCTTTTAGTCAAGAAAGCATTTCCTGTATTAGGGATATAGAATTTCCTTGTCCTTTTGACCTGAAATTCCCGTGCTAAGGTGTAACCCCATGGTCACTGACACACACATGTTCTAATTCACCTGCACTGCCTCATGAAGATTAGCTATGTGAGGAGCAATGTGCTTTGGTGCATCGAGATGTTTGTCAAACAGTTCCTCTGCTCAGGGAAGACGGGGAGATAGGTGCACTCCCTCACCTGCATCCCTGTTGTCTCAGCTTGCATGGGCTTAGGGACCACCACTGCCAGGGAGGTTACAGACTGACCAGGTAGCTGCAGCACCCCAATAGATTCCCAGCCATGTGAGCTGTGGTGTGAACAGACTGTAGTTACAAACAAGCCTCATGCTCTGAACTTCTGAAGCCCTACAAGCACTTTTGCTAAAACCACGTCACCAGCGTGTGCGAGGTTAGTGCGCTACACGCCTGCCATCCAGTACCACAGTGGCCGCTCTGTTTCTTCCTTGTACGTTTCCACAGCCGAGCTGTGGTCCTTGGGGTACCCATCTGCTCAGACGCCCCCTCGGGGTGTTCAAAGAGTGTTCTGCAGTGGACACAGTTCCTTCTGGGCAGCCTCAGCCCCAACCTGTCCTGGTAAAACTGCACTTTGGGAAGTATAGCAGCATCAGCTCTTGAGCTAATGCCCTGTGCTCAGTTTGTACAATAGCACCCTGAGGCTGGTAGAAACAGGGCTAGGCAGGGCTTGGAACTGGCACTTCTAACAAAAAGAATACTGTGCTTCACTGGGCATGCTACTCATGGAAAGCTTTGCCAAACATTAAATTTTCCATCCAGAGAAGTTCCCCTTTCTTCTTTTTCCCCATGATCTCTGCTAACTGCAGCAGTTGCATCTTCAGTGCAAGCCTGAGTTGAGCTTTACATTTTCCTTATTCCCTGGATGTCATGAACATCAGCACTGGTGCGTGGTGACAATGCTTTCTGTTTCACATGCAGCTGTCTCAGTCTCCCCACCAAGCCGGGGGGGGCCGGGGTTCAACCTGCAGAACTGGCACTGATGCCCTCAGTTCTTGAAGCACTACTGAGGAGATAGCTTGCAAAAGACCCCACGTGTGTAGTGTTTAAGAGCTGATCTTCAATAATCAGTGGAGGAGGTAATGATATATGGAATACTTTACAGTGGGATCATGGGAGAAATTTGGGAGTAATTGCTTCGTTTAGGAAAAAAAAAAACAACACCCAACTTTGGGACTCTTCTAAACCTTTGTGTGTCCATGAATAACGCGTGGGTGGTTTGCCAGATTGCCTTTGTAGCTTCATCAAAAGAGATTCCAGAGTCATTTTTACCTGTTGCAGTTTGTTGCAAAGGGCAAATGTGCTTATTTTCCCAGCTGGCTTTTCCAGTGAGACCCAGTCATGGTGCCTTTCCCCCCTCTGAAGACACAGACCATAATTTTCTTAGTTTTAGAAAGGGAAAGTTCCTGTTTCTAGAGATGAGGTGTGTGTTATACAGTCTAATGTTAAACCTTTATTTTCCTTTTGTTTTCTTGCAGTCGTGCTTTAAACACATTTATTGTCCTTGGCCAAAACCAGTTTCTTCAATGATCCCTGTGTTCATATTTCATTAAAGGAAACATCTCTCTCTGTGTGATGGGTTGGCTTTGCACCTTAAGTGTCCGTCCCTCTGTCCCCTAAAGGGTCTGGGTCTTTTTAAGTTCTTTGGACTTGCTTCTTGCTGTCCCAATGATTTTAGTTCGCCGGCACAGATCAAAGAAAGGCAAAGGAGTCTCAAGATCAGGATGAGTCATCTTGTGGCCCAAATTGCTGTTCTGCTTTGCTGTTTTTCTCTAAACAGTAGCTCACAGAAAATGAGTTACTGCCAGAAAACTGCCACTGAAAAACAACTCAAAAAGTTGAAGAACTAGCATTGGCATGTCACTAAGCTGCATGTCTTGAATAAATCCCAAGGTTCCGGTGCTCTACGCTTATTTTCCTGTGCGAAGCAAACAGAACAATTAGTGGGAGCAATTAATTACCATTACTTGGCATGGATGGTTCAGCTACTACTGTTCTTGTCTACTACAAGGACATCAACAGCTACAGCTTGCACAAGTAGAAAAGGAGTGAAAAAGGGATGTGTGTGGGGAACATGAGAGATGGCATTGCATAGAAGGTGCACAGCTGTCTCAGAGCCTAACAGGTGAGAGAAGAAATTAATTTCCAGGTGCCACAGATAATTTGTAAATGCCAGGAACACATCCCCTGCAGGGCACCTTGTCCATTAAGAAGTGAGGAAGACTGTGTTTCCCCTGCAGCGTACCACATGGATAACACTATAGAGGGAATGCAAGGACAGACACTGAACATCCCCCTTAGCCACTTCTCCTGGTACCTCCAGCAGCTGCTTCTGGAAAGCTTCCAGCACCATTCTTAGCTCTTCCACCCCTCTGGCAAGTGTCTCCAACACAGCACAGAAAGAGCTAGATAAAAAGGCAGGTGCCCATCTCCTCGCTTTGTGTTTTGCTGCTGCAGCTGCCCAGATTTGTTTACTGAGAATTTATCGGTAAAGTGGGAGACTGTTTTCCAGCCTAACACAATTATATTCAGGTGCTGTCTCTGTGGCCAAAGCCACAGAAACTGATTTCAGCAATGAGTTTCTGTTTTTAAACTAAGCAGGAACAGAGGATTCTTTTTTCAGCTTGAGAACAGTTCTGGACAGGGAATTGTCTTCTGGCTGAGTCTAGAGGCACAACATGTTTTTCATGGCAACAAGCCTAGCCCTGCTTTGTCCTCGATAGAAGGATTTGGGGACGTAACCACCTTTCGGGTGGAAATGGTAACGGCTATGAAAAAATTACTAGCCTTCAAACATTGGTAACGAATGATCTGCCACAGCAGCTTTTTCACTCTTGCTTTTGTTCCTCTAGCTGGTCTGTACCTGCCTGGACTCCTCCTGTCTGCAGTGGCAGTGCCAAAGCTTGCTTTTTCAGTCTGCCGAGGCTGGGAGCGGAAACCCAGTGCTTTTTTAGCGCTCATCCTGCACCTGGCATGCAGAAGACACACTTCTTTTTCTGCCCCTTGGACCTCGGGGAGGGTATTTACTCCTCTGTGCCTCAGCCCCCCGCACCACCAGGAACACAGCAGCCTCGCGGCCCTTAGGAGAGGCTGTGGAACAGCGCTGGCACGGTCCTGGGGTGAGGTGGTTGTTCAGGAAAGCGGCTGCCGTTAGGGAACAGCGCTGCTAAGCGCCCTCACAGCTGCTGGGCCTGTTGCCTGAATTCAACCCAAACAGAGAGAAAAGGCACACTCACACACCCCCCTTTCCTGGCCACAGCCCCTCTCTGGAAACCCCACAGGTTTTGTTACTAGGTGTGATGCCAAACAGCCCTTCCCATTCCTTGGTGCTGGCACAAAGGATCCTTCCGTAACACCCCTGCCCCTGAGCCAGGCAGAGACGCCTCAGCACATTGCAGTACCCAAAAGACCACGAGAGGAGCAAAGGCGATGCCCGGGGAGGCCGCAGGCTGACAGAGATGGGGTAGGGGTGTCACCACACAGCCGGGTTAAGCCATCCCACGGGCACGCGAGTTGCTGAGGGCGAGTAAGAGGCGAAGAAGTACCCGGCTCGCAGCGCCAGCGAGGAGTTTGCCTCCCGCGGCCCAGAGCCCCTCACGGCCCTCCTGCCTCCCCATCCCGCCGGGGACCCTTTCCCTCGGCTCTGCGGGGGAGTCACCCCCCCACCTCCCGCCCTGACGGCTCCCCGGCGCCACCCTGTGGGCCCTCGGGCGGGCACTCGCCGTGCCCAAGGACGCGGAGTGCAGCACCGGCCCTGCCCGCGGGAGCCCCAGGCCGCGCAGGGGGCGGCGGAGCCCGCCGAGATGCCCGTGGCGGCAGGGCAGCCATTAACACGCACCGCCCACCGGCAGAGACAGACCCCACAGCAGCCGCCGGACCAGGGCGCCCTTCACCTCACGCCTGAGGGCGGGGCGAGGGCG